>CM071716.1:2821672-2831932 GCA_036630335.1 Physaria fendleri | reverse complement strand
ATTCATTTAAAAGGTTAGTTTTATTCTTTACGTTTGAGTTAAAAAGGAGAGAGAGATTTATTAATCACAAATCCACACCGAAAAACTAAAAAACATGAAAAGAGATTATTTTTTAGGACAAGTAGACAATGTAAGATTAAGATCCAAAGCCTTTTATCTTCTGTTTCTTCTTCTTGTTCTTTCACATTTGTATTTTCTTCCTTATGATCTGAAACAGTCAACCTTGGGTTCAAATCCACACGACAATGAGAGAAATCCTCCGGGTGAAATGCAGGAACTACTATACCGCCAGACCTCTCTGATTTCTTCTTTGCGCCACTAGAAGATTCAGCTAACTCGTCTCGTCTACGTTTACGTGCTTCTTGATAGTTTTTGATTATCTTAAAGAACGCATCAATCTTCTACTCTTCTTCATCATCTTCTTCCTCTTCTTTTCTCATCAATCTTGATCACATTCTCGTCCTTCTTCATTGTCTCTAGCTAGCGAGTAATTTGTATAGATGAAATAGTTTTGGAAAGTGAAGAAGACAGATTTTTCCTGTTCATCTCATGATGATGACGACGACTTTCTTTTTATTTGAGAATTAGTCTTCTTGACTCAGTAAACTTCGTCTCAGCTCTTTGGTCCTTTATTATTGAACTACTACTGTCCTTTTAATTTCTTATTAACATTTTATAAAAAATAATGTTTTGACAAATGTCTACAACTATATCCGGAGAAGAATATTTTCCATGTACAAAACTCCAAAATTGTTGAGTCACCAAATAAATAATTATAGGAGTTTTTATGTTTACAACTTGGGGGTATTTTAGTATCTGAAATCCACCCATAAATTGAAAAAAAAAAACATAATCTTTTTTTTTTTTTTTTTCAGGAACAAAATCCACCCATAAATTGAAAAAAAAAAACATAATCTTTTTTTTTTTTTTTGTCAGGAACATAATCTTATTCTTTTATTATAAAAATGCAGGCGTAAAATAATTTTAAAACTAAATAAAAGAATACTAACATTATATTATAGTAGTAATTGCGTAAGATGATGGGTTTTGATGACAACGAGGACGACACAAAGCAAAGATATGAGATGACGTAATTCTTATGACGCAATGTGGACAACACATACTCTACTTGAGAGCTCATTACTACTTTTTGAATTTAAAAGAAAGACTCGTTTATTAAAAGAATCTTGACTTCATGCGTTTACTTTATTACCCTTGGTTGATCCTCGAGATATATTTTCGTGCATCCCATCATTGTACACTAGTATTCTTTTATTATGTACCGCTAGATCGTTTTTTTTCCATTCATATGATCTAACGATGAAGAATTGAGTTTCTATATATAAACATTTTTTTATTATTATTTCAAATTATGAGATTTTTATTTATATAGACTTTTTTTATTTCAAATTATGAGATTTTTATTTATATAGACTTTTTCGAATAAAATCTCATTCTGTCGGCCACTTATATATATATATATACAAGTAAATTGATTTTTGCTATGTGGAATAATAATTGGGTTCCGACAATTTTTTTTTTGTTTCAATCAAACTTGTAGCATAACTCTATTTTTTTGTTGGATTACTAAAAATATAAAAAATATAAATAATTGATATGGTTGACAAACAGAAAAACACAAACTATCCACATGCATATGTTTAAGGAGATCAGTATTTTCCTCAAAAATCAATTGCATAATATAGAAGAAATTCATAAATATACTAGAAAGCCCAATAGGCAGTAGGTTTAGTTATGAAGTGTCTGTCACATACTAGAAATTAGGAACAAAGGCTTTTCAGGACCATTATCTCTTAGTTGTTGATACACTCCACGCAAAGTGTAATGTCATGTTTAGACTTCATGCCAAAAAAAAAAAAAAAAAAAAATTTTTTTTTTGTTTCAATCAAACTTGTAGCATAACTCTATTTTTTTGTTGGATTACTAAAAATATAAAAAATATAAATAATTGATATGGTTGACAAACAGAAAAACACAAACTATCCACATGCATATGTTTAAGGAGATCAGTATTTTCCTCAAAAATCAATTGCATAATATAGAAGAAATTCATAAATATACTAGAAAGCCCAATAGGCAGTAGGTTTAGTTATGAAGTGTCTGTCACATACTAGAAATTAGGAACAAAGGCTTTTCAGGACCATTATCTCTTAGTTGTTGATACACTCCACGCAAAGTGTAATGTCATGTTTAGACTTCATGCCAAAAAAAAAAAAAAAAAAAAAAAAAAAAAAATGTCATATTTAGACTAATAATAAGCTGAAAACTGGAAAGAGACAAACTATGTTTGCCGTGAGCTTTTTTCCCTGTTTGGTTTGTTTTGTTCTGTTCATTCGAGGTTTAACACTCAATCAAAGCCAAGACTTCTGATTCATCTTTTCTCTTTTGAGTTTATATTTTACAGGGTGACCTGACCTAAACAAGAACTTGTGTTACTAGTGTTTTTATACAAAGGTCATAATAAAGAAGCGTTCTCACAAGATTAGGAATACAAAGCTGAAGCTGGAATTGAAGCTGGAGATATGGAGATTGTGCTTAGTCAAACATGAAAAATATTTAGGATTTGTGAATTTGAGATTTATATATGATTTTTTTTTTTTTCATTTTCTTGATATGACAGGTTGCTTTCCTTTCACAACTATTTGAGAGCTTTATTCATTTAAAGGTTATTCTTTACGTTTGAGTTAAAGGAGAGATTTATAAATCACAAATCCAAAAAAAAAAAAAAAAAAAAAAAAAAAAAAAAAAACTTTTACGACAAGCAGACAATGTAAGATTAAGATCTAACGCCTTGTCTTCTGTTTCTTCTTCTTTTGTACTTTCTTCCTTGTGATCATCCGAAACATTCATCCGATGGCTTCAATTCCGTACGAAAATGAGAGAAATCCTCCGGCTGAAACGCAGGAACTACTACACCAGACCTCTCTGGTTTCTTCCTTGCTCCACTAGAAGATTCAGCTAACTCTTCTCGTCTACGCTTACGAGCTTCTTGATAGTTTTTGATTATCTTAAAGAACGCATCAATCTTCTTCTTCTCTTCTTCATCATCTTCTTCTCCTCTTCTTCTCTCATCAATCTTGATCGTCTCATTTCTCTCCACATTCTTGTCCTCGCTCATGATCTTCGCTCATGATCTCTAGGGAGTAATTGAATAACTTAAATTGTTTGGGATACATTCACAAATTGTGAAATGCTTCTGGAAAGTGATTGAAGGCAATTTTTTTCCTGTTCATCTTATGATGTGACGACTTTCTTTTATATGAGAGAATTAGTCTTGACTCGGTGTACTAAACTTCTTATAAAAAGACTAAACCACCTGGTCCACCTCTCTCTTTGGTTACTTTTTTTTTTACTATTGAACTGCTGGTCCTTTAATTTATACTATTTACATTTTAATGTTTTGACAAATGTCTCTGATTACATTCTATATTTTCATGTATAAACTCAAAAAAAAAATTACAACTTATTATGGTATTCGAAATCTGACTATAGATTCAAAAATAGAAGCATAATCTTTTTATTTTATTAAATAATGAGCAGTTAATATGAATAATACTAACGTGGTAATTGCGTAAGATGATGGGATTGGATGACAACGAGGACATCACAAAGCAATTCTAAGATGATGTCATAATGATGACGTGATGTAGACGATTCCACTCTCTACTTAAAAGTACTAATTACTTTTGAATAAGAAAGACTTAATCATTAAAATATTAACTTGATGCGTTTACCTTACTCTTGTTTGGTCGTCGAGATATTATAATCGGGCTAATAGACCCGATTGTACATTATTCTTTTATTATGAACCGCTAGATTTATTTACCCATTCATACGTTTTTACATCTAACGGCGAAGGATGGTTATCTATAAACGTACTCATTTTTACTTTTTTTTTTAATTATTATTTTGAAATTATGAGATTTTATAAAGACTTTTTCGAATAATATCACATCCTGTCGGCCACTTACATAAACAAGTAAATTAATTTGTACTGTGTGGAATTTCCGACAATTTTTTTCCTAATCTTTTTGATTATTTTACATAAATGGTAATTAAATACTCTATGTTCATGTTATGAAAACATATATTATATATATAGTACAAGTAGAAAAGTAAGTTCAATTCAAATAATAATTATATATATATATATATAATAGTTCCGAAGTAAGTTCATTAAATAAAAAAAGAGAAGTCATGAAAGTCCATAACAACAGTTTAAATCTCACTCTTTTCTAGAAGATACAACAAATGTTACAATTACAAGAATAAAATGCTAATAAGAAGTTTTTACAATATAGGACGTATCAACAATTTAAATTTCCCTCTTTCTAAAAACATATTAATAATAAAATTCTTTTAAGATACTTTTTTTTTACTGTTACAAGAATGAAAAATATTAGAATAATTGCTTCGACGATTCCTCGGCTTTATCTTCTTCAGCAACGTCCGAAACCTAATAATGCTGCAACCTGTTCATATGTTAAGTTAAAATTAAAATGTAGGATTATTATTTATATACAAGATACAACAAATGTTACAATTACAAAAATAAAATGCTAATAAGAAGTTTTTACAATATAGGACGTATCAACAATTTAAATTTCCTTCTTTCTAAAAACATATTAATAATAAAATTCTTTTAAGATACTCTTTTTTTACTGTTACAAGAATGAAAAATATTAGAATAATTGCTTCGACGATTCCTCATCTTTATCTTCTTCAGCAATGTCCGAAACCTAATAATGCTACAACCTGTTCATATGTTAAGTTAAAATTAAAATGTAGGATTATTATTTATATAAAAAATATGAAATATATATGTAAAATTTGTTTTCTGAAAAGTTTAGAGAATTGAAAGATGTAAAAAAATAAAATAAAATTTCTGAATACAAAAAACTACACAAATCTGTAAAAGATAAGTTGAATTATGCAATGTCTAACGATCAAATGACAGCATTGATAACTCGGTTAATCTCACATTTCTATGTATTTTGAAAACCTTTTGAAATATGAAGTTGAAAAGAAAAAATAACGATTCAAAAATAGATTGAACTATGAAATCTCTAACGATCAAATGAATAAATCAAATGACAGGATCCACAATTCGGTTAATTTCTTCATCATTATAAACCTTAGTTTTGAAAACCTTTAGAAAACAATATATTTTTTATAAAAATAAATCAATTGAAAACTTTGACTGAAAATTACAAAACTGTTAAAAGTTCAAAACATATTGAAAACTTTAAAAATACGAACAAAATATTAAGACAATTTAAAAATATATTGAAAACATGCAAATATATTGAAGAAAAAAGAAGAAAGAAATAAAACAAGATAAGGATATAAAAACTTATCTTTTGTGATCTATTTTTGGTCGTGTATCTTGATTATAGAAACCTGCATGAACAACAATGTGACATTAGTCATAGTAGAACATTCGAAATAATAAAAGTCACCATTCATGTAAAAGCACAGAACTGAACAGAGATTAAGTTCAGTAATATATAATAAATGAGTAAACATCAGAAAAATTGAACGACTAAGAGTTATTATAAAATCCAAGAACCAATTTCTTTTAAGCAAAGAACAGATAATCATTGAGGAGTATAGAATCAGAGAATCAGTGAGGAGCTTTAATGGAGTATATATTTGATAAGAACATCAAACAAAAGAGAGATGATAGGAAGTGATGAGATTTGTTTACCTTTAGAGATCTGTTTCTTCTTTCTTGATCTTTCTTTGACTCACAGAGGAAGAGAATGATTTAGAGAGGAAGATAATGATCTTAGACAGAGAGAAGAAGAAGAAAACTCAACAGAAATGCTTCATATAAAAATTAGGATGAAGAAGAAGAACCAGAAAAATAGTAATGCAAAGAAAGTTTATGAGATAAGAGTCACTTAGCACTTGTGTATATATATAAAACTATCCCACAACGGCTATTTTATTTACTGTTTAACGGCTATATTTTACAAAGCTTGATTATTTACTGTTTAACGGCTATATTTTACATCTTATCATATATTTTAATTTTTTTTTTAAAGCTTGATTATTTACTGTTTAACGGCTATATTTTACATCTTATCATATATTTTAATTTTTTTTTTAATAATGTTTTAATCTTTCTTTTTAAATATGAAATATTAATGACCCATTATATGGGCTTTGGTTCAATAGTATGTGGGCCTCTCGTAAAACACTGTTGTGTTTTTTATAGGCCACAAATGTAGGGTTCTTGAGGAAGGTAATAGGAATCGTATGTCCCAAAACAGCTTAAGAACCATTAGTTTGATAAACGATTAAACCAACTTGTTGGACAAAACATAACAGCATCCAGATGCATGTGGCAAGAACAGACTAAGTTGTAATGTTTCATTCAAATACAACCATGATTTTATCTGCCAAAGTAGAGTGAAGTGAGATCTTTTAAACTAACCCTCCAATTGCATTTTATTAACTTCACCATTGATTAAATTTTTTCCCAAAAATCAATTGCATAAGATAGAAATTCAGAAATATAAGCTCAATAGGTTTAGTTATCTGAATAATGTCATAGAGAAATTAGGAACAAAGGCTTTTCAGGACCATTCTCAAAGCTTGATTATTTACTGTTTAACGGCTATATTTTACATCTTATCATATATTTTAATTTTTTTTTTTAATAATGTTTTAATCTTTCTTTTTAAATATGAAATATTAATGACCCATTATATGGGCTTTGGTTCAATAGTATGTGGGCCTCTCGTAAAACACTGTTGTGTTTTTTATAGGCCACAAATGTAGGGTTCTTGAGGAAGGTAATAGGAACCGTATGTCCCAAAACAGCTTAAGAACCATTAGTTGATAAACGATAAACCAACTTGTTGGACAAAACATAACAGCATCCAGATGCATGTGGCAAGAACAGACTAAGTTGTAATGTTTCATTCAAATACAACCATGATTTTATCTGCCAAAGTAGAGTGAAGTGAGATCTTTTAAACTAACCCTCCAATTGCATTTTATTAACTTCACCATTGATTAAATTTTTTCCCAAAAATCAATTGCATAAGATAGAAATTCAGAAATATAAGCTGAATAGGTTTAGTTATCTGAATAATGTCATAGAGAAATTAGGAACAAAGGCTTTTCAGGACCATTCTCAATAGGTTTAGTTATCTGAATAATGTCATAGAGAAATTAGGAACAAAGGCTTTTCAGGACCATTCTCTTTTATGTTAATACACTCCACGCAAAGTGTTAAGACTAATAATAAGCTGATAATTGTAAAGAGACAAACTCTCTTTGCAAGTAACTATTTTTCCTGTTTGGTTTGATTTGTTCATTTTGGTTTAACACTCAATCAAAGCCAAGACTTCTGATTCAATTTTTCTCTTTTGAGTTTATCTTTTCACAGGGTGACCTAAATAAGAACTTGTGTTACTAGTGTTTTAATTAGCACAAAGGTCACAATAAAGAAGCGTTTGGATATGGTAGAGTTCCAAGATCATTTATGTACCAAGAATAAGCTGCATACAGATTCCTGCAAAATTACAAACTATTGTTTTCAGCTTCTTTAGGTTCTTTAATTGTTCTCAATAGATTTAGAATAAAGCTTACCTTTTTTTCTAAGTGGTTTTGGCTAAGGCTGCAAATCTCTCAAGTCCACCTCTAAGCAAGCTTTCTAAGAAAGGCCTTAGCAACTGAAAATTAGGGAAAACTAAGGTCAATGTCATATAACAGAGTCTGTAACATTCATTATCACATAGAGATTTTAAGGTAAGAGGTTTCTCACTGATGCCACGGGGGTTAATAGCGCCCATTCATTATCACATAGAGATTTTAAGGTAAGAGGTTTCTCACTGATGCCACGGGGGTTAATAGCGCCGGGACTTCATATGATACAGTTAGCTAAAAGATACATAACATAATGCATGAGAGAGTTATTTCATACTAATAGTATAAGAATGTGTATAATCAGATTGAGTGTTCTTTACTTCTACAATGCATGATGAAGGACCTTTAGGGAAGAACCGAACACTGCCTCTGCATCGATTAAATTCAAATGTTATGATCTATTAGATAAGAGAAGATAAAATCGTTGAATGTTTCTCATCTCTTAGCTTACTTATTAGGAAGACCTTCAAGAGATCTCCAATGGATTTTCTGATTAGGAGTAGGCTGCAACAAAACAAACCAAAAAAAGCCAAACATCTTTACACAATTAGTTAAGAAGAAACAAAGATTGTGTAATGCAACATTTCATTCTTGCCTGTAGATTCCTAGCAAGCCAAGAATACTTAATGTCTTGACCAAAAGCATTGTATTTGAGAGACCAACGTGACAGATCAGGCTTGTCCTTTAACACCTAACAACAGAACTCAAATCTAAAGTAAAAAAAAAACCTTTCAAAGATTGAAACTTTTTTGATGAGTGAATCAAATCTTACCTCTACGGTTGAAATAAAAGGCATCCATTTAGGGAAAGATTCACGATCTAAGTAGAAATTATAGGCTACAGATACTGGAACATCTACTTCCATCTTCACTCTGATTCAATTTTTCAATCCAGATCCATTAATAAAAAAGCTCAATTGAAACAGAGAAGAGAGAATAAGAGATGGGTTTATTTACGAGCAGTCTTGCCACTCCATTGAAACAGAGGATCTTCGTTTAGGGATGATGAATCTCGATCTAGAAGAGTAAGATAATCCATTTAGTGTTTTTGGAAGCTGAGGAAACAGAGAATATGAAAAGGGTTTACGATTGAAGCAACTGGGTGATTGGAGATTTGGGATTTTACAGGTTGTGGGCAAGTGATTGATCGTGTTCATACTAGTTGCAACTACAGACATTGTGGATAAGACTTAAAACCTTCACAGCCTCCAAAATTTGAGTTTTGTATTATAGAGTTGTTCAATTAGTGACAGCACAAATATGATGGGTAAGTACAACATTCAAAAGCGGGGATAGCTCAGTTGGGAGAGCGTCAGACTGAAGATCTGAAGGTCGCGTGTTCGATCCAGTTCGCAGGAAGACTAAGAAACTAGTTAGTGATAAGAAGATTTGGACTCCTAAAGCTGCGTATTCCAGCAATCTCTGGACACCTGAGGTTCCTTCTCCTCCTCAAGGAGTTTGGTCCATAAGGTTAATCTTGAGCTTTTTAACTATGTTCTTGAATTGTGATTTTGATATTTTTTTATGATGGTTCAAAAATTTGGGAATATGTTACTTTGCAGAGATGATTTACAAGTTCCTTCTTCACCTTATTTTCCTGTGTATGCTCAAGGACAAGGACCACCTCCTATGGTGCAAGAACGTTTTCAGAGTATCATTAGTCAACTCTTCCAATATGTAAAGTTGATGAATTCTTTGTTTTAAGATTGTTTATCAAAGTTTTCAACTTAGTATTGAATGGTTTCTTTGATTGTTTAGAGGATAATTCGTTGTGGTGGTGCTGTGGATGATGATATGGCAAACATAATTGTAGCTCAGCTTCTCTACCTTGATGCTGTTGATCCTACTAAGGTTAGTATGTTAAATTCATGTCTTCAGATGTTTTGGTTTAAGATTCTGATAGTGTGTTTATGTTGATTAGGATATTGTCATGTATGTTAATTCTCCTGGTGGATCAGTTACAGCTGGTAATAACTACTTTCTTAGCTTACTTGTTTCCTTATGAATCTCTTGAAGTGTTTCCTTATGGTCTCACTTTTTAACAGGAATGGCTGTCTTTGATACTATGAGACATATCAGGCCTGATGTCTCCACTGTTTGTGTCGGTCTAGCTGCTAGGTGAAAACTTTCTCCATTCTCTAATTCTCATTTATCTCTTAGTAATTGTGAAGTTGTATGGATTGTAATACCCAATGTGTTGGTTCTTATGAACAGTATGGGAGCTTTTCTACTTAGTGCTGGAACCAAAGGTAGTCTCTTTAAAATCCCACAATCTTTTAGGCCAGTCTTAAATGTTTTGATTTGAGCTTTTACTTCATTTGTATAATCTTAGGGAAAAGATACAGTCTACCAAATTCAAGGATAATGATCCATCAACCACTTGGTGGAGCTCAAGGTGGCCAAACCGATATCGATATTCAGGCAAATGAAATGCTGCATCACAAGGCGAACCTAAACGGTTATCTCGCATATCACACTGGTCAAAGCCTGGAGAAAATAAATCAAGACACAGACCGAGATTTCTTCATGAGTGCTAAAGAAGCAAAAGAGTATGGACTTATAGATGGTGTTATCATGAACC
>CM071716.1:2807209-2821572 GCA_036630335.1 Physaria fendleri | reverse complement strand
ACGGCAGCTGGTGTATCCACTACCATCTTTACCCTGGTTAATCAACACCAAATCATCTCTTTAAAAAGTCAGAAAATATAAATAAGTTTTGTTGTCTGAAGAAAATTACTTGACTTCTTGCCATTGCATAAAGGGTCTAAAAGGTTTAGGACAAGAAGAAGAAACAATAGAACCATTGTTAGAGTTTAGTAGTTTTGCAGAGTTAGCTGATGATGATGAAGAAGATAAAGATGATAACAATCTTAGAGAAGATGTCGGAAACGGTAGTCTTTTGCTGAAATAAACTGAAGAGTTTGTTGTTGGAAGCTATTAATGACATATCTTTGTTGATCTTGAGAGAAAAAGAGATTTAGAGTTAATCAAAGAGAGTGTTTCATAGGTTTACGATGTAATCTTGTGTTTCTTCAAAGAGACAAGTTAGGAACAGAAACTTTTAAAGGACCATTATTATCTCTAATGTTATTACACTCCACGCAAAGTGTGTTTTTTTTTTTTTTGTAAAAAATTAAGCTGAAAACTGGTAATAGCCGACTATCATGTTTCATTTCTTTTGTTCTTTTTAGGGTTCTCTCGATTAATCCTGAAGTTATGTTGTTAGAGAAAGAAAGGTTAGTACTCCATAGTACTATAGATCCAAAAACTAATATCTTTTTTCAAAAAAATGATAAATGTAACTTGCCAAAAAAGTAACATATAAAATTGTCTCATCAAAAAATGCGAAAAAGTAACATATAAAATTGTCTCATCAAAAAATGCGAAAAATGAACTTTCCATACATTTTACCTATCACGATTCTCGAACTCAGTTAAGATCTTCTTTATCTCATCCTCACTAAGCTTCTCACTTTCTTTAAGCTTTGACTCAATAAACTCCAATTCACTAACCAAAAAGAAATAAAGGAAAAACAATTAATAATCAAAAAAAAAATATATATAAACATTTCATATATAGTATACAGAATCTTTACCTCTTAGGTAACTGCGTGACTGTAGTACGATCCTTTCTCATCTCACCCAATTGAACAAGCAAGTAAGCCATCGCAATAGTTGAAAAAAGAAGCCAAATCACAGCAAAACCTCTTCCTTTAACTGTAGAAAGAAAGCTCTTCTTCTTTTTATCTTTGTCTTCTTCGCTTCCTTGATCTTGACGTTACTAATCAGATTTGAAAAGAAAGGTTCTCATGATCTTTACGTTGAGTTTCTATTTATCTTTGGGTTTATTGGACCTGAAATTAACTCGGCCCGGCCCGGCCCGGCCCATGTTAAATTAATGGGTTAAACCCCGACCCGATAACTCATAGATTATTCATTCAATAGTACTGTTAGTCACTTTTAGTCGCATTTGTTAAAATCCCCAAAATTTGCAGAAGGATAAGAGGCCGGTAGTTAATTACCGGTGAACGGAGCTAGGTTTTGATTCATCTCAAGAAATTGAAATGGCTCATATTTGTGTTTCAACATCGGCTTCTTCTCTCAGATTTACTACTGGATTCGTTTCGGCTAGTTCCAATGGCTCCTCTTTCGATTCTTCAAAGCTTTCTCTTCCTTTTGAGCCTCTTCGTCCAAGGTTTTGCAATTTTCACTGTGATTTCTCTTGATTCTTTTGGTTAATTGAAATATTTGAAGAGAATTAAACGAATTTTGTTTGCAGGAAAATGAAGAAGGTAGTTAGCGATAGAAAGAATTGGAAGATATCAACTCCGAAAGCTGTAAATTCCAGCAATCAAGGACTTTGGTCCATAAGGTGAATTTGAGTTTTTGATCATGTTCTTGAGCTGTAATTGATTCTCATCTCTTTTGATCATGGTTAAATGTGGAAATTTGTAGAGATGATTTACAAGTCCCTTCTTCGCCATATTTTCCTGCTTATGCTCAAGGACAAGGACCACCTCCTATGGTTCAAGAACGTTTCCAAAGTATCATTAGTCAGCTCTTCCAATATGTAATTTGATCAAACCTCTTTGTCTTATGATTGACTATCAAAGTTTTGCAGCTTACTCTTATTCTTACTGGAATGGTATCTTTTGTTATTGATCTTTTTAGAGGATTATTCGTTGTGGTGGTGCTGTGGATGATGATATGGCAAACATAATTGTAGCTCAGCTTTTGTACCTTGATGCTGTTGATCCTACTAAGGTTAGATATTGTAGAATTTCACATTCATGTCTTGTTACTTTCATGATCTTTACGTTGAGTTTCTATTTATCTTTGGGTTTATTGGACCTGAAATTAACTCGGCCCGGCCCGGCCCGGCCCATGTTAAATTAATGGGTTAAACCCCGACCCGATAACTCATAGATTATTCATTCAATAGTACTGTTAGTCACTTTTAGTCGCATTTGTTAAAATCCCCAAAATTTGCAGAAGGATAAGAGGCCGGTAGTTAATTACCGGTGAACGGAGCTAGGTTTTGATTCATCTCAAGAAATTGAAATGGCTCATATTTGTGTTTCAACATCGGCTTCTTCTCTCAGATTTACTACTGGATTCGTTTCGGCTAGTTCCAATGGCTCCTCTTTCGATTCTTCAAAGCTTTCTCTTCCTTTTGAGCCTCTTCGTCCAAGGTTTTGCAATTTTCACTGTGATTTCTCTTGATTCTTTTGGTTAATTGAAATATTTGAAGAGAATTAAACGAATTTTGTTTGCAGGAAAATGAAGAAGGTAGTTAGCGATAGAAAGAATTGGAAGATATCAACTCCGAAAGCTGTAAATTCCAGCAATCAAGGACTTTGGTCCATAAGGTGAATTTGAGTTTTTGATCATGTTCTTGAGCTGTAATTGATTCTCATCTCTTTTGATCATGGTTAAATGTGGAAATTTGTAGAGATGATTTACAAGTCCCTTCTTCGCCATATTTTCCTGCTTATGCTCAAGGACAAGGACCACCTCCTATGGTTCAAGAATATGGTTCAAGAACGTTTCCAAAGTATCATTAGTCAGCTCTTCCAATATGTAATTTGATCAAACCTCTTTGTCTTATGATTGACTATCAAAGTTTTGCAGCTTACTCTTATTCTTACTGGAATGGTATCTTTTGTTATTGATCTTTTTAGAGGATTATTCGTTGTGGTGGTGCTGTGGATGATGATATGGCAAACATAATTGTAGCTCAGCTTTTGTACCTTGATGCTGTTGATCCTACTAAGGTTAGATATTGTAGAATTTCACATTCATGTCTTGTTACTTGATTCAGATGTTTTGCTTTAGGATTCTGATAGTGCTTTATGTTGTACAGGATATTGTCATGTATGTTAATTCTCCTGGTGGATCAGTTACAGCTGGTAATAAATATGTAATTTGATCAAACCTCTTTGTCTTATGATTGACTATCAAAGTTTTGCAGCTTACTCTTATTCTTACTGGAATGGTATCTTTTGTTATTGATCTTTTTAGAGGATTATTCGTTGTGGTGGTGCTGTGGATGATGATATGGCAAACATAATTGTAGCTCAGCTTTTGTACCTTGATGCTGTTGATCCTACTAAGGTTAGATATTGTAGAATTTCACATTCATGTCTTGTTACTTGATTCAGATGTTTTGCTTTAGGATTCTGATAGTGCTTTATGTTGTACAGGATATTGTCATGTATGTTAATTCTCCTGGTGGATCAGTTACAGCTGGTAATAACCCTGTAATCTCTTTAAGTGGTACATTTCTTTCATCTTTTATCCTGGTTTTCATTGTTCGCATTTTCCTTAGGAATGGCTATCTTTGATACTATGAGGCATATCCGGCCTGATGTCTCCACTGTGTGTGTTGGTCTAGCTGCTAGGTGAATTTTTCACCATCCTTTAATTCTCATTACCTCTTGGGTTTCTTAAGGTTCTTGGTAAATGTGGACTTGTATGGATTGTAATAACCTCCTTCCTTCTTGTTGTTTTCTATTGAACAGTATGGGAGCTTTTCTGCTGAGTGCTGGAACCAAAGGTAGTCTCGTAATCCTTGCATTCACAGTAAAATCTTTTAGGTACAAGGATCGATGTGAGTTTAACTTCATTTGTAATACTGCAGGGAAAAGATACAGCCTACCAAACTCAAGGATAATGATCCATCAGCCTCTTGGTGGAGCTCAAGGTGGCCAAACCGACATTGACATTCAGGTCATTAATTCTTGCCTTAATGTTCATCCCAGACAACACATCATCTTTAACTTTTTGGAGAATCTATACTGTATATTAATTCAATTTTCAACATGTTCTGAAACCAGGCAAATGAAATGCTGCATCACAAGGCAAACCTAAATGGTTATCTCGCATACCACACTGGTCAAAGCCTAGAGAAGATAAACCAGGACACAGATCGCGATTTCTTCATGAGTGCTAAAGAAGCAAAAGAGTATGGACTTATCGACGGTGTTATCATGAACCCTCTTAAAGCTCTTCAGCCGCTTGCACCTGCTACATAAAGGTAGTTCTTCAGCTTAGCATTTCCTCTGTTTTGGGTTTTATGAATTGATATTTGTTAGTTGATACATACATGAACAAAGTAAAGTTTTTCTATTTCAAAGTTTCTAACACAAGGATTTATAACTAACTTTTCTATTGAGTTATTACCTGTCGTTGAAGATCTTTAATTAATTTTAGTATAACATATGATCTACTTATTTAATATTATATATGCACGTATTTATAATCTAAATTTTATAAATACATATTAGAAGGATTTTATTCATATAATGGTCGAACACTAAGATATGTTGGGTCCTTCGGATGCAATTTGGTCTAAGAAACTATTTCGAATAAATTTGTTGTAATAATAATACAAATGTTAGCTTAGAGAATTAGCATTATCTTCATTATTATTCAAATAAATAAATGAAGAAGCATGAGGATAGACGTGGCTGCCAAACACACTTATATTTTTATATAAATCTTACTTACATCTTCTGTTTCTTCTCATTCAAGCAACAGTCTCCTCTCATTTACCTCCTCCTTATTCTTCTTCTTCTTCTTTCGGAGTTAAGATGGAACATGAAGAAACACAGATCAAGAACACAAGAACCACCTCTTTGGTTCGACCATTTCAAATGATCTCAATTAGTCTTCTTAGCCTAATCATTCCTCTTTGTTTCCTCTTTCTTTCACGTCTCTCTATCTCCTCTTTCTCAACTCCATTCACCATTCTTCACCAGCCCGATGTTGGAGTCTTATACATAATCCTATCCCTCATCATTTCTTTTGGTTAATTGAAAGATTTGAAGAGAACTGGACGAATTTTGTTTGCAGGAAGATGAAGAAGGTAGTTAGCGATAGAAAGAATTGGAAGATATCAACTCCGAAAGCTGTATATTCCAGCAGTCAAGGACTTTGGTCCATAAGGTGAATTTGAGTTTTTGATCATGTTCTTGAGCTGTGATTGATTCTCAACTCTTTTGATCATGGTTAAGTGTGGAAATTTGTAGAGATGATTTACAAGTTCCTTCTTCGCCATATTTTCCTGCTTATGCTCAAGGACAAGGACCACCTCCTATGGTTCAAGAACGTTTCCAAAGTATCATTAGTCAGCTCTTCCAATATGTAATTTGATCAAAGCTCTTTATCTTATGATTGACTATCAAAGTTTTGCAGCTTACTCTTATTCTTACTCGAATGGTATCTTTTGTTATTTATCTTTTTAGAGGATTATTCGTTGTGGTGGTGCTGTGGATGATGATATGGCAAACATTATTGTAGCTCAGCTTCTGTACCTTGATGCTGTTGATCCTACTAAGGTTAGATATTGTAGAATTTCACATTCATGTCTTGTTACTTTGATTCAGATGTTTTGCTTTAGGATTCTGATAGTGTGTTTATGTTGATTAGGATATTGTCATGTATGTTAATTCTCCTGGTGGATCAGTCACAGCTGGTAATGAATCTTTGTCAGCTTACTTATTTCCCTGTAATCTCCTACTCATTTGTCTGATCTTTTATTCTCGTTTACATTGTTTGAACTTTCTTCAGGAATGGCTATCTTCGATACAATGAGGCATATCCGGCCTGATGTCTCCACTGTGTGTGTTGGTCTAGCTGCTAGGTGAAAATTTCACCATCCTTTACTTCTCATTAACTCTTTGTTTTCTTATGGTCCTTGGTAAATGTGGAGTTGTATGAATTGTAATAACCTCCTTCCTTCTTGTTTTTTTCTATTGAACAGTATGGGAGCTTTTCTGCTGAGTGCTGGAACCAAAGGTAGTCTCGTAATCATTTCATTCACAGTAAAATCTTTTAAGTGATTCTTAAAGTCTCAATGTGAGCTTAACTTCCTCTGTAAAATTTGCAGGGAAAAGATACAGTCTACCAAACTCAAGGATAATGATCCATCAGCCTCTTGGTGGAGCACAAGGTGGCCAAACCGATATCGACATTCAGGTCATTCATTCTCACCTTTACGTGTTCATCCCAGACAACACATTATCTTAAGTTTTTGCAGAGACTAGACTGATTTTAACATGTTCTGAAACCAGGCAAATGAAATGCTGCATCACAAGGCAAACCTAAACGGTTATCTCTGTTCTGAAACCAGGCAAATGAAATGCTGCATCACAAGGCAAACCTAAACGGTTATCTCGCATATCACACTGGTCAAAGCCTAGAGAAGATAAACCAGGACACAGATCGTGATTTCTTCATGAGTGCTAAAGAAGCAAAAGATTATGGACTTATCGACGGGGTTATCATGAACCCTCTTAAAGCTCTTCAGCCTCTTGCACCTGCTACCTAAAGGTACTTGTTCAGCTTAGCACTTCCTCTGTATTGGGGTTTATGAACTGAGATGTTTTAGTTGATACATACATGAACAAAGTAAAGTTTCTTGATTTGTTGTTTGATTGAACAGTGATCTCTAAGCAACCTTTGTAGCAACATTCTGTTCGCTTCATAATAAGATTTTCACATGATAATGAATAGAAGATTAACAAGTTTTGCTATTTTAGTTTGACTTTTATTATTTCCGAAGTGAAAGTTAAAACTCCACTAGTCTTAATCCTGAGTTTGGCAAAGTTTCTAACACAAGGATTTATAACTAACTTTTCTATTGAGTTATTACCTGTCGTTGAAGATCTTAATGGTCGAACACTAAGATATGTTGGGTCCTTCGGATGCAATTTGGTCTAAGAAACTATTTTGAATAAATATGTAGTAATAATACAAATGTTAGCTTAGAGAAATAGCATTATCTTCATTATTATTCAAATAAATAAATAAAGAAGCATGAGAATAGACGTGGCTGCCAAACACACTTGTATCTTTATATAGATCTTTCTTACACCTCCAGTTTCTTCTCATTCAAGAAACAGTCTCTTCACATTTATCATCTTCTTTCGGAATTAAGATGGAACATGAAGAAAACAGATCAAGAACACAAGAACCACCTCTTTGGTTCGACCATTTCAAATGATCTCAATTAGTCTTCTTAGCCTAATCATTCCTCTTTGTTTCCTCTTTCTTTCACGTCTCTCTATCTCCTCTTTCTCCAACTCCATTCACCATTCTTCACCAGCCCGATGTTGGAGTCTTATACATAATCCTATCCCTCATCATGATCTCCACATTAGTCCACAATCTCTCGGGAAAACCAGAATCCTCTCTTCTCCATTCACATCTCTACATCTGCTGGATCATTCTCTTCATAGTCCAAGCTTGTGTTGCCTTTGGAATCGAAAGAACAATGGGCACAACCATTTCTATAAACACAAACAAAAGTTTGTCCCTTGCTGCTCAAGAAAGATGGGTTTTGGTTAAAGTTATGTTCTTTTTAGGCCTACACGAGGTCATGCTCTAATCGAAAGAACAATGGGCACAACCATTTCTATAAACACAAACAAAAGTTTGTCCCTTGCTGCTCAAGAAAGATGGGTTTTGGTTAAAGTTATGTTCTTTTTAGGCCTACACGAGGTCATGCTCTTATGGTTTAGAATCATCGTTAAGCCGGTGGTTGACGACACTACACTAGGTCATGCTCTTATGGTTTAGAATCATCGTTAAGCCGGTGGTTGACGACACTGTTTTCGGGGTTTATATGGAGGAGGAGAGATGGTCGGAAAGAGCCATTGTGGCGGTGACTTTTGGGTTAATGTGGTGGTG
This sequence comes from Physaria fendleri, assembly GCA_036630335.1. Classification (NCBI taxonomy): domain Eukaryota; kingdom Viridiplantae; phylum Streptophyta; class Magnoliopsida; order Brassicales; family Brassicaceae; genus Physaria; species Physaria fendleri. Next base: position 2,813,509 of record CM071716.1, on the reverse strand, counting down.
GAGGCTAAGAGATGAAGTAGAAAGTTTGGTGGTGGTAGCAGAAGTTAAACAAAACCTTCTGATTAGTTTGGAGGGTCTTGATTTTGTTAACTGGTGGATGTATTACATTTGTGTTGGAATTGGTTTGGTGAAGATATTTAAAGGATTTCTGTATTTTGTGAATATGTTTATTTTGATCATTAAGAGGTCGAGAAAAGGTGATGGTGATATATGTAATGATGATTATGTGTAAGAGATTTGACATATTACATTCAACATCACTTGAATTTTTTTTTGAATTGTTTTTTCCATTTTTAATTTTGTTTGTTCTTGATATGAATATATCTCGTATTTTCAGAAAACAGTGGAATATTAAATAGAAAAAACAAAAACATTTCATGTAAAAAAAATAACCATAGGACATTTGTTTAAGTGGATTAAAATAATATATATATATATATGTGTATATATATATATTGTCAACATATCCATAATATAGAGAATCACTAGAACAGAAAAATTAATTATTTAAGATATCTAAAACTTTATCTACAATTATGATAATTTTTATCATTAAAAGTTCGTTTGAAAACAATATTTTTTTTATTAAATGAATAATTATTATAAATAAACATTAAAATAAAATTTTAGATTATTTGTTTCATATTTAAACGTAATTTTTTTAATTTTTGAAATATAATAGTATTATAATAAATATTGTTTATGAAAATGATTTTGGTGATGTCATGACATTTTGGTGACTAAACCAAGTTATTACATAACTAAACCAATTAAAATCTCAGAATTTATTGATTTTCCAAAACTAATATTTCTTACAAACAGAAATACCAAACAAAGATATTAGCGACGTTAGCTTCATATAGGGACGTTCTTCAACCGCAACTCTCTGGTGGCAGCTGAATGTGGAATAGACTAGTGAACTTTGTGTACTTTAGCTCTTTCTTTATCCATTCAAGAATTGGAGTAAGTTCGGTTTTCCTTTTGGCACCATACAACTAAATTGGCTTGGATCTTTTGATATAGGTGGTTAGCCTTTCACATCATGGGCATTCGCTATGACCTCCAGGTGTCTGAAGCTATCCATCAGGGTTAGTGGCGCCTTTTTCCCGAGGTTATATAACCCGATCATTTTCCTTTTTAGAGACCTATTTCTCGACCTATCCTATCTAATTTATCCCTTAGTTCATAATTACACAAGAGCATTAAATGACTAACTTTTGAAACCGACAATGACATCCGATTGATGAATTTATATCCTTAACTCGATCCTACAAATATACCTAACCCTAGTGTTCGGATGTGATTTATAACTTATTTTTCTCGGTGTCGAATTTAAGTGTTTGTTTTAAGGATCTATTGGCGACGAGAATTTTGTATGCATCATTTTTTCTCATCATATGCATCACTTATCGGTTATCATTTTATTGATTATCGGCAATAAAACATCAATTTTAGCAGCATTGAAGCGAAGAATTGAGATAAATTACACACGACTGTACTTTTACTAGATTTCGAGAAAATGTATTGATGCGATCAACAACATTCGATGGATTTGAAATATATGATATTTTTCACTATTTATAGTCAAGCCAGAATCTATACATATATGATAAGAAATATATCAAAATTTAAGTTCTCCTTATATTTTCAGATTTCTTTCTTTTTAAAGCATGCTGTTCCAAATACTAGTCTTCTATATTATTATTTTCCTCTTTAGTTTATTTTCTCATTTCTTCTAACTTATTATTTAAAGACCACTTGCATTATCATTTTCGATCATCATCCACAGAAAACTAGAGATTATTATTATTATTTTTTTTTCAAAACCTAAGTTCATTTTCGATCATCATCCACAGAAAACTAGAGATTATTATTATTATTTTTTTTTCAAAACCTAAGTGTTAATGGAGAGGGTGAGTTTTACTCCAAATAAATCTGATTTGATTTAGTTTATATATAAATCCTTATATTTAAATTCGTTTTTATGATCACATCAATAACATTTACGTTTTATTTTTCTTGTGATAGATTTAATTACATCATGAAAAACAATATAATTTTTCTTATTTATTGCTTCTCGTTAATTTTGTTTTACAGAATATCACTAATTTCATAGTACTTTTATTGTTGATTTGATATAGAAAAATCATGGAGATGGTGTCGATTTGTCACCCCAATTAAATCAAATCAAAGATCAAATCCATGCGGATAGACTTCTGCATAGTAATGTAAGTAAATTTTTTTCTTCACTATTACATACATATTTAGACAAATCTTATGAACATTTATATATATTTAATAATTTTAAAACCCGAAAAAGAGAAATTTAAAATTTTTTGAAAAGTTTGAATAGACAAGAAAATCTAGATCTATGAGATTTTAAGTATAGTTATATTCAGATTAAATCCAAGTTTTAAATTTTGTTCAAAATTTTGCCTAGGACTTCAAAATTTGTTGGATTCTGTCTGTATTATGAATAAGAAGCCAAGATTTATGCATATATCAAGGATTCAAGATCAATTTTTGTTTTTGTTTATGCTAATTTTCAAATAATTAATCTATTTTCTTTCTGCTACTTTTATTGTTGATTTAATTTAGGAAAAACATGGAGATGGTGATGATTTGCCACCTCAAGTAAAGCAAATCAAAGATCAAATCGAAGCAGATAGATTTGTCCATATCAATGTAAGATTTTTTTTGTAGCTTCTTCCTAGCAGTTGTATATTTTTCAGAAAATTAAAGAGATGAGATAATTAATATAATAACCACATATTGCAAAGAGATATTTGGATAAATATTATGAATATTAATAATATAATAATAAATAATAACATAAGATCTGAAACTATATCATAATTATTTATATTTTTAAAGAACAAACATAAGATCTGAAACTATATCATAATTATTTATATTTTTAAAGAACAAAAAAAGATCCAAAATGCTTTTTTGTAAAAACATTCAAAGAAGCCAAACTATTTGCTTTTGTCTAGGACTTAAAAATTTGATGGGTTAGGTCTGTAGTGTATAATAATATAAGAAGCCAAGATTTATGCATATATCAAGGATTCAAAATCATTCTTTTTTTTTTTCTGCTATTTTGAAAATGACTTTATTGATTGATCAACAGAAAACATTCGAGGAGAGATACAAGCCGAGTGTGGCTAATCATGCGTTAGCTCTTCAAACCCTAGCCGTAAATNTTTTTAAACCCTTCGTCTATGATGATTCAAACCAAGAAGAGTTTGAGTGTATTCCGCATCCTGAAGTTGAATTACCAACGGTTGAATTACCAACGGTTAAACTTCCCTATGTGGAACAGTTACCAAGATTCAAGACATACGTATTCACATCTAGGTATGTTTATTTCAAAAATTCAAACATTTAAGTTACCAAGATTCAAGACATACGTATTCACATCTAGGTATGTTTATTTCAAAAATTCAAACATTTATTATATTTAACACTTGCATTAACCAAATACATTCTTAAAACATTGCAGTAATGAGCTAATGAATGAAAACGATTCTGTCATTGGAAAACGACAAGTCTATTACGAAGATGGGGATCTCATAGAACTGAGCAGTGAAGAAGAAGATGAAGGAGAACCATCAAAAGATAACATCGAATTTTCGGAATGCGCAGACAAGTTAATATGGTAAGGTTTTGCATTAATATTTATATGCATTAAAGAAAGATAACATCGAATTTTCGGAATGCGCAGACAAGTTAATATGGTAAGGTTTTGCATTAATATTTATATGCATTCAAGTCTTAACTATTAAGTAGTATCTATTTGATAAACTGGTCAATAAATTTTCAGGCAAGTTGGGCAGAGTTGTGGTTTAGATGATCTGGTCGTGCTGAGTGCTGTCTCCAAGTCATTGGAAATCGACAATTCTATAACCGTAAAAAACAAATCATTGGATGTTCCCCATTTAATAAAGGTAATAACCAAATCAAATCTTCATACATCAGACAAGTAATTGTCTTGTTTATTTTTTTTATTTAAGGTAATAACCAAATCAAATCTTCATACATCAGACAAGTAATTGTCTTGTTTATTTTTGTTGTTCTTATGTTTTGAACTATTAAAACTAATGTAGAATCGATACGATGAGCTAAAGCTCAAGAACATTGGAAATGCTGGAGAAGCTTCTGGATCAAAATCCGATTGCATTATCACTAATTTTCAGGATGCTATGGATAGGCGTTTTTGTCGCCTTTGCTTTGTAAGATTGAATCCTTTTTTTGTCAAAAATAAAACAAAGAAGAAGAATATACATGTTTTTAATTTGTTTTAATTTACTTTTACAGATATTTGATTGTGAAATGCATGAGAAGTTTCAACCAGAGATTAAGCTCAAGAACATTGGAAATGCTGGAGAAGCTTCGGGATCAAAATCCGATTGCATTATCACTAATTTTCAGGATGCTATGGATAGGCGTTTTTGTCATCGTTGCTCTGTAAGATTAAATCCTTTTTTATCAAAAAAAAAAAAGAAGAAGAAGAATAAGAATATACATGTTTTTAATCTGTTTTAATTTACTTTTACAGATATTTGATTGTAAAATGCATGAGAAGTTTCAACCAGAGATTAAACCTGTAAGATTTACTTTTACAGATATTTGATTGTAAAATGCATGAGAAGTTTCAACCAGAGATTAAACCTGTAAGTTTTGAATTCATTTATTTAACATTTTAGTTATATAAGCATTAATTATAAGCTTAATCAAACTATTAACTTAATTAAATTGTTTTGGCTTCTCAGAGAGAAGATAACCCTAATTTCTTTGAGAATGAAGAAGATAAGCAACCATGCAGTGAGCATTGTTTCCTCAAGGTCTTTTTCTCACAGTCTCTATCTCAATATGCCCTGTCTTAATATTTGTTTATATCTTAATTATGTTTATTATTGGTTTAAATATTGAATAGGTTAGGAGCATAACAGAAGGTAATCAGGTGGTAGATAATGATAAGTCTATGTCAAATAACAAAGGGAAGAATGTGTTAGGGAGTAATACTAATGAGTGGACTCCTGTGGAGAAAGATCTTTACATTAGTGGAGTCCAAATATTTGGGAGAAATAGGTCAGTTCTCTTTATGGTGTTACTTAATACTTAACAATATATTAATCCAACAATTCTATATATATAGTATACTTATTTCTTGATCATGGTTTTTTTGTAGTTGTCTTATTGCAAAAAACGTACTTGGGAAGTTAAAGACTTGCTCAGAAGTCTACAACTTCATGCAAGAAGATCCATCTACTGACCAAACTACAGAAGTAGACACTCAGGTAAATCAATCTACTTCCACATGACTATTATTTATTAATTCAAAAGTTTTTGATTGATGGTTTTACATATTAAAGGTTAAGACAAAAACAACAACAAGAGGTCATTGCAAAAAGGTCAAAGGCAAACGATATGGTCTTAGACCACCTGCTTTAAAGAAAAAAGCTAATGGAGAAGAAGTTAAGTTAGATAAGCATTACACACCATGCAATTGCTACCCAACTTGTGGAGAAGACTGTACTTGTTTATTAGCTAATGGAAAAACAAGTTGCTGCGAAAAGTATTGTGGGTATGTACTCTACTCTCAGTTTCATTCAACTCAAAATCCCCTTTTAGACAGGCTTTGAGCTGGTCAAGTTCCAGCTTACGGCCTTTTTTATTATAAAAATTTTAGGCCCTTAAATTCTCAAATACATATATAGTCTAATGCTTATTATATACATATGCGGCCATTTTTTGTCTTGAGATTAAGACCGACCCTGCTTTGAGATCATAAGTTTATACTTTTTTTTTTGAATTCAGGTGTTTGGAGGATTGCAGGAATCGTTTTAAAGGATGTTGTTGTAAAAAAGGTCAATGCTTAGATAAACACTGTCCTTGCATTGCTGCTAATCGGGAATGTGATCCAGATGTTTGTAAAAGTTGTTGGATTAGGTAACAATTTCATTTCAATATCGTTGAGTAATGTCAAAAATATAGTTCTCTTTATAACCAAAATACTTTAATATAGCTGTGGAGATAGCTCTCATGGTGAGAGTGAGACATCAGAAAATAAACAATGCAAGAACACCAACTTTCTACGTAAACAACATAAGAAGGTAAACCCATTAACATCAAATCCATATCAAAATATTAATTATACCAAAGTAATCTTTTTTGTTTTATTCACTAGATTCTCATTGCCAAGTCTGATGTTCAAGGATGGGGTGCATTTTACAAGGGTAAGTAAAGCAATCATATGCATATCAAAATATTGGTTTTATATATACTTGATACCATTAG
>CM071716.1:2756048-2770319 GCA_036630335.1 Physaria fendleri | reverse complement strand
ATATAGAGCAATAGAAAAGATACATGTGGCACAGGAAAGAGAAAATCAAGCTGTTGGAAAAATTAAGGAGGGTGTATTCAACTTAGAATTTTAATAGATTTTGATTTTTTATTAAAATCATGTGTTATTGAACTAGTGATTTTAAAATAACTTATCAAATCCTATGTTATTGTACTTGATATTCATTTAAAAGATTGGTGTATTCAACTTAGAATTTTAATAGATTTTGATTTTTTATTAAAATCATGTGTTATTGAACTAGTGATTTTAAAATAACTTATCAAATCCTATGTTATTGTACTTGATATTCATTTAAAAGATTTTAATGTCACTTATAATCTCATGTTATTCAACTTAAAAGTTATTTAAGTAATACCAAATCTCATGTTATTCAAAATGGAACAAATTTTTTAAAAGAAAAGAACATGTATGATTTTGTATAACTTTTTAGTTGTAAATATGAAGGAAAAGAATCACACCTCTATACATGGTATTTGAAAAAACTAGAAACCTTCACATTTAAAGAAAAAAAAAAACATTCACGTTAGTTAACTCCAAGAGGAAATAAAAAAACAATTTTTCCAATTACTCCTCGATCATTCTTTGACGTCTTGTCATGTCAGATATAGAATCTTCTGAAGAATAGAACTTTTGTGTCCAGCGTGTTGAATAGATTGATTAGGGTATGTACATCTTCTCTGAGTACACTACAATAAGATCATTTGACTGTTCTTATAAATCTCGGTCCTTATCATATTCAAAGTGATCCTGTCACGTTTCAGGTTGTTCTGAAACTGCATTTTCTGAATTTTTTTTTATCGCTTCCTTATAGTGTTCTTTGTTCAACATTCAAATGCAGAATACAATGAATATTTTTCTGCCGGTTTCATCATCCCCTGAACAAAACATGTTCCAAGAACTCTAATTATTGTAACTTGGTCTGGTTCAAAACCAAAAATTCTCATTCTCGTTAGATACTCAAATTCATACGATAATACCAATAAGACCGATGATGAGAAAAGGAAAATTGGAAAGGAAATTAATGTTATGTTAAATCTACAAAAATATTTTCTTTTTTCCTAACAATCTCTCAAAATCACAGAGTGTTGATTGAAATTCTAAAAATCTTAAATCACACCAAATCATATACAATTCTAAGTTGAATACACCCCCTTAAGTGGTGTTCAATACACGTGTATTAAACCAAATAATTCACTTACCATTGCAGCAATTGAGGTGTTTAATTTTGGGATTCAACAGACCATTATAAATGGTATTAGTGAAAATTTAGTTCTGTTTTGTACATGCATATGCTTATGGTAATTTTATAGGAGAGAGAAAAGACCGTACCGGTTCTTCCACAAAAGACTGTATGGTTTCAAATTGTTTGTAAAATCCATTAGTACCGGTGCATATGTGGATTTAGTTAGACTTTTATGACCATGTTTGTTTCTCCATTTGATATATCCATCCAAATGATCTATTTAGATGATCCATTCAAATTGTTCATTTGGATGACTATGTTTTGTTTGTTAAGCAACAAATTTTAATCATTTGAATGACTCATCCATGTTTGTTTCTCCATTTGATATATCCATCCAAATGATCTATTTAGATGATCCATTCAAATTGTTCATTTGGATGACTATGTTTTGTTTGTTAAGCAACAAATTTTAATCATTTGAATGACTCATTGAGATGAACCATGACTATGTTTTGTTTGTTAAGCAACAAATTTTAATCATTTGAATGACTCATTGAGATGAACCATTTGAATGAACTTTGAAATTTAGGTTAAATTTTGAGATTCATTTGGATGATCCAAATTGGACCATTTGGATGAAGATTGTGCACTTTTAATTTATTTTAAAAATTAAATAAATATATAAAATAGAAAATAACCTTTTTAAGTCCTAAAATATAGTTTTCCACCAAAAATACGAAAACACAATTTCCCGTCAAAACACAAAAAACATATATTTTCTGCCAAAAATGCATAAATATATTCTCGTTCAAAATATTTGTTTCTATCAAAATAAAAAACAGAAACACAATTTTCCTGAAAAAAAAAGAAAGAAATTGTGATTTTCCTATCAAAATACGGAACCTAGACATCAAATTTTTCCATATACATTCAGCTGTAGAAAGAAAGAGTAAGCTCTGACCTATCTTCTTGGAGACTGAATTCATGAGCCAAGTAGCAACCATATCGTTGCAACGGGACCAAGCACCAGAATCTCTGTGATCATCTGTTGGTTTAGGAATGGTGCCATCAATAAATCCCAGTTTGTTGCGTACGTTAAGAGCCATTCGCATAGACCGTCTCCAAGAATGGAAATCTGCACCAGAGTTAAGACGATCAGATACAAGAACCAATCCTGCATGATCGGAACTGTGCAGAAAATATGGATTGTCATATTGATCCGTCGGATGTTGTGGAATTGGTTGAACATTCGTCGGAGGTTGATGAACTCCGTGATTATCCGAATTTGGAACTATCGGAGGTTGATTTGAGCTCGTAGATCGTGAAACCATCAGGAAAATCTGAGAAGATCAAAAGATCTAACAAAAGAATAAGATCAAGACGAAAGACAAAGAATCAAAATCGAATTTGACAATAAAGGAAGAGATAGTAAAGAATTGAAATTGAAACGGAGAAAGATCGAGGAATTGAAATTGAAACGGAGAAAGATCGAGGAATTGAAGCGCTCGTCATTGATTCTCCATCGCCGAATTGAAGATTGAGCAAGAGGGATCAGAAATCGAATTCAGAGTTGTTATGCTCTTATACCATATCAAATTCAAGAGAAAGAGTTTCTGATTTTGATTAATTAGGAAAGTGAGAATACAAAAGAGTATTTATATTAGTCGTAAAGCTTAACAGACTAAGCTTAACAACTTAAACAACTAACTAACTAATGAATTAGCCAAAAGACTAAAACAACCCTGAGATTTCTAATACTCTAATAACCGTTACCACTCTCTGCAAACGTTCACCACTAACGCTCACTGCTGATGCTTCAGCTTCAGCTGTTTACAGCTACCACTCAACTCTCCACTCATCCAATCATGCCTTTAAGTATGAGATATAAATTTAATCTGGTTGCCATGACAAAAAAAAAAAAAAAAAATTAATCTGGTTGTAGATGGTTGTTTGATCGGTGATTCTCAAATCCTTGTATTATATACTATTGTCGACAAAAAAATAACAAAAAATACTATTGCCTGTCTAAAGACTCTTAGGCTTCAGCCCAACTAGTTTAAATATGTTGTTTCTCATTTTAATATGCCCAAGTTCCATTAAATTATTTGAGGATATAGCATCCTCTTTATTTATTTGCCCTACTGGTCAGGGCCCAATATATAACTCGAGTCCATTTTGAATAGAATGGATCTTGGTACATACTAACTATCATCGTGTGATTGATTACTCGTGTTCTTCCAAAACATCAAAGCATTTATGTGTAGTTTTCCAAATATTTAAATTTTCGTAGAAATAAATATCTTATATACTTGCAAAAAATAATAATCAAATAATCATATTTGTACAAACAATGAATGTTTCAAATTGTGTGTTGGGGAAAAAAAATTCTACTCGGCCAAGTAAATTTTTATTAACAGACATAGTCACATAGGCTAGTATATCTTTTTTTTTTTTTTTTTTAAAAAAAAGGCAAGTACAAGTAAATTTTTATTAACAGACATAGTCACATAGGCTAGTATATCTTTTTTTTTTTTTTTTGTAAAAGATAGGCTAGTATATCTTAGGTAGACTATTTCTTTCAATATATCATTGTTCTTCGAAAATGTGATTTTTGAAACTCCCCTTTGGATTCCAACAAGTAATTAACTATACAAGTGCATTTGATTAACTGATTTATATTCATTCGATAATAATATGGAGGAAGAAATAGATAATTAACAAAAAAAACAATGAACCTATTGTATACCTTTAACAAAAAAAAAAAAGTAAGTATTGTATACATACACTATTCCATATCATATACACGTCTTCCCTTTAACAAAAAAAAAAAAGTAAGTATTGTATACATACACTATTCCATATCATATACACGTCTTCTGTATTTTTTGTTGTTTTAACCCTAAAATCGTATGAGAAAAATTGCAAAACAAAAGAACAAGAAAGTGTGAGATTCAATAGCCTTAAACGCGTTTACGACTCGCGTAGCTTTTGCCTACATAATGATAGTAATTACTATTACTCTGATTTTTACTCCCACCACTTGAGTTTTTACCACGCAGTAAATAAGACAACGCCCTCCACAAAAAAGACTTCCTCCGTCGCGGTGAAACAGCAGTCACGTGACCAGCATGTGATCTCGTAGACGACTTCTTAATCACAAGACCTCTAACTTCCTCAGGTGGCTTATAATGCCTAATCAACGGCCACTTAATCCCATCGAAAAACACATGACGTTTGATATCTTGCGCACCCCTGGCGCATCCTAGCCTTTTCCTCGGATCTTTCACCAATAGCTTCTCAATTAGATCCTTCGCTTCCTCCAAATCACCACCGTCCACGTGGCAGAAGCTCGCGGTCTTAGTCGTCGATACTATATTACGCAGAGTTTGTTCTTTACTCTCTCCTTTAAACGGCGTCGTTCCGTATAACAACTCGTAAAGGAATATTCCGAAGGCCCACCAATCTACTCCGCATCCATGTCCGTTACCGGAAACTAACTCCGGCGCAAGATATTCATGTGTTCCAACGCAGGATTTTGAAAACGCCGTCACTGGCTCCGCCGCAAACTCAGCCACAATCTCTTCTCTCTCGTATGTTTCTTCCTTCTGTACGGAGAAACAACCGCTTCTTCTCCGACGAAGCGACGGAGAAGAAGACGTTCTCCGGTAGCGACGAGATTTAAATGTAGGGATAACGTCGGATTTAAAACAGAGATCAAAATCTGATAACATAACGTGACCATCTTCGCGTAGCAAAACGTTTTCAGGTTTGAGATCACGGTATACTATTCCCATTGCGTGAAGATACTCTAAAGCCACGAGAACTTCAGCGGCGAAGAATCTAACCGCCTGAATCGGTAAACGGTTACAAGGTTGTTTTCGTAGTAACGAATGTAAATCTCCGTTTGGTGCATAGTCGATGAGAAGACACGTATAGTGAGATTCGTCGATTCGAGCGTAGAGCGTAGGTAAGAAAGGGTGGTCTAGCAAGGAGAGGATCTCTGCTTCCGTTTCGACTTGAGAGAGTTTCTTCTCCGTCGTTAGACAGTTACGATCGATGACTTTTAAAGCGAATCTCGCGGAGGAGTCACGGAGGTTACAGAGAAAGACTCGGCCTAGGTTTCCGGTTCCGAGGTGACGTATTAGTTTGAGATGACGGAGGTGGATGTTTCCGTCTGAAGAGAGGAGTTTAGCGGATTTGATTGCGGACCAGTGAGGATCATGACGACGGTGGTTAACGGTGGAGGAGGAGAGGGAAGAGGTTGTTACGGCGGAGGAAGTGGAGAGTCTGTCGTTGAAGCTTGAAGTGAAGGTTAAGCTAGAACGAGCGCTTGAGGAAGCGAATGTACGATCTGTGACGGTGGATGTGAAGCTGAGATCGAGATCGGTATCAGGGAAATAGAAATCTTCTTGTTCCATTTTTTTTTTTTTTGGATGTGAAGCTGAGATCGAGATCGGTATCAGGGAAATAGAAATCTTCTTGTTCCATTTTTTTTTTTTTGGCTGTTCCGGTTGTTTTTTTGTTCTAATGGTTAAAGATCTGAGGATTTGTAGGATATTTATAAAGAGGCTAGTGGAGTGGTGATGAATGATGTTTAATTAGTTAATGATTTAAATGAAAAGTCTATGTTTGGGGGTTTTAGGAAGTTGAGAAATGACAAGGAAAAGTGATAATGGGTTTGACCTTAATTGGTTATATTATTTTTCTGATAATTTAGGTATAAATAATTGTAAATCATTAATGAAAGTCTTTAATTTCTGACTAATCTTTGGGTGTGCAAGCACATGGTTTATTTTATCAAAAATCGACTATTATACATATTTTAAAGTAAAATATGGAGTTACTATTTAACAATAGACCAAAAAAGGTCAGTGAAATTTATGGGGCGTCTGTGTGCATTTATGAGGGAGTAAGAGATTGTCGGGTGTAACGTTCCTCAAAGTTGCTTCGTCAAAGTTACGTGTTCTTACTCTACTGTGTCTAATTGAACCAACGTTCTTATCCAATGGACTAGTATATACGATTATTGCAATCTGCAATGTACAGTATTGCCATGAGTTACTATGCAATAAATTTTGGAGTTATTACTCTCTATCTAACAACAACTATTAGTATTATTATAGCAACCATCTTCCGATTATTTCATACTAATATTTAACATGAATATTCATTCGTTCTTAACGCTACAAGTCTTAATTTTTGGAGAAAAAAAATCATTAGTATCATTGGAATTTCACTTTGTTATTTCACTACTTTGTCAAAAATAATAATTGTAAGAATTTTAACAAAAATAACGATTACATATTTAGTGTAATAATTGTGTTTAGTAATATAATTAAAATATAAAGATTGTAGTATTATCTTATTTATTTGGTGGGTCAGAAATTTAAGAGGGATTCGCATGTTAAAAGAGAATATGGGAACTGGATCCATGTGATGGGCCATTACTAAGTCTTCTTACCGTTCATGGACCCACGTTAGCTCAAGAGTCTTACTTTTGTCTACCACGTGGCCAACATTGGACCCACTTTTGTCGCTTTTTTTTTTATTAGTTTCTTAATCTCATACCTGTGGGCCTTTACTTTTTAAACTAATATATGTTAATAATTCTTTCAATAATTAATCATCATTTATTTCATACCTAAATTATTACTATTTCTATTATTGAATATATATATATATATATATATATATATTTAATTACTATTTCTCTTACAATATTTGTTTTTTAAATCAATTATATTTCTTGACAAAAAAAAAAAAAAATTGTTTTTTAAATCAATTATATTTCTTGACAAAAAAAAAAAAAAAAATCAATTATATTTCAATCAATTTTCTTGTTTCTTAACTTCCATCAATTATTGAATTTATCAAAATTAGTAGCTCGTGGTTTGCTCGTCGATCATCAGGTTGATACATGGACTTATTATCAACAAATATAAAGCTGACTTTAACGATTAGTAGATGACATGAACTTGCCATATAGAAATGAAACAGAATACAAAGATTAATGATTGATTTAGGTGTAGTTTGTTGAAACAATATGCTTATTCTCAATCAAAAACAACTTTAAACTAGGTGTCAAAAATTGAGAACAATTATATATTTTATACTAATACCACATCAACCGTTGAATCATACAGATATAAACCAGATGGTCCAGATCAGATGACAGTTACATACTTATACGAAGCAAGTTGCAAAACAAAATCGCGAAAAACATAAAAATTGTTGAAACCGAGATCTCAAGAAGAAAGGAAAAACACAAGGATCTTCTCTAAGTATATGTGTTAACTACTAATTGAACACAATAATGACAATATATATCATTAAGCGATTTGTATTTGAAGTAATGTGATTCTCTTAATTGACCACGTGATTTGGCGTATTGAATCGTAATATCAATATTCTTGGTCGATGAACGTGATAATGACATTATTAACACGACCTTATCAATGTAATTAGCCTTAATTTACAATCTAATACTTGACTTAACCGTATGTATCACATAAGTTACTTCATTTCACGAAGGAACCAACTCTCATTAAAGAATTCTTGTTTTTATTATTTGCTTCAATTTCAAATGCTATGAATAATATATAATACAGTGCAAAAGAAAAAAAAAAAAACATGAACTTGGAGAAGAAAAAAATTAATAATTGATGAGACCAAATAATCCAACCTGTATTAATAATTAAGACAAACCATTATTTGAAGACAAAAGAACTGCTAACCTTTCATGTGATGAACAGTTTTATTTTGGCACAACTACTTCTAACAGAATTGAGAATAATCTTTATAAATATTTACACAATTATTTTTTTTTTTTTGGTCACATATTATATATTTTATGTAGAAATCATTATAAAACCTTACATTTCAATTTTTTAATGTGAAACTTTATGATCAAGTCTTACAATTTTGCTTTGTAAAAAAAAAAACTAAACGACTTGGATAAGGTCTTGACCTAATTTGTCAAAGTTCAACGACATTTTTGCACTATAAATGCATTGGAATCATATTAACGTCAGAAAATATGCATTGGAGTGTAAACTATATTAAGTACTTTATAAGGTGCAATGCATCTTAGTCTAAATGCTATGATTAGTTTTGGTAAATTATTATGGTTAGTGTGTCTTAATCAAGCCTCCCTAGTTTTAGTACAAAGGACTTTTATTCAACAAGTTTGACATGGTCATGTCACATGTACCAACGTTCATTGAGATCAAAAACATAACAGAAGCTCCTAATCATCACCTTGGTGCCCACAACAACCAAAATTTTATTTAATAAAACAACACATCATATGGGGTTTTTACAAATACATTGAACTATGCCCATTTTTAGTAAAAATTATTTAAATAGTATGAATAAATATCTGGCTAGTAGCTTTTAAAATACATTATAATGTTACTGGCGAATTATTAGCATAACCAACATAGAATGGGGCACAAACACACCCTTTCAAGTTTCAATTACAACTAGTTCTAGGGTGGGCGTGGGATAGATACTCGCTATTTTTGCCCGTCTTGATACTTGGTTTCGTTTGATGGGTATTGAAGTTTTTCGGTTTAATATTTGGTTTGCCGAAAACAAATACCCGCCCCGAAAACTTCAAAGCTTGCGAATACTTGTAAGTAACAAGTACTTGTTCTATTATTATAATTTTAATTTATTCGAATATATAGCAAGTATTTTTTTGTAGATAACGTGTATATTTTTGCGAACGAGTATTTGTTCTTGTGTAGCGAATATATTCTACAAGTATATATTGAGGTACAAGATATTATTCGTATAGGTAAAAGGTTTTTCTTTTACAAGTAACAAGTATTTTTATACTAGTAATAAAAAATGAATAACGGGTAACGAGACGGGTAGCGGAACTTTTTATTTGACTTGTACTTGTTACTTGTAAGACAAGTATGACGAAATTCGACTTGTTACTTGGCTTAAACGGAACAAGTACTTACTTTTACGAGGCAGAATGAGTCGGGCGAATATCAAGTAATTGTGCCCACCTTGATTAGTCCACTACTCTCCAGAAGTCAAACAGTGACGTTAACTAAGTAAATATTGTGCCAGTCTCTTATTAGACAATCTTAGCCCATATCTGCAGATGGGCTCTGTTATTACGTATTCACATTTTATGATTCAATAAATAACCAAACTTGTCAAGGAGATATATATTTTTTTTTTTTGTGAACTCAAACCAATATATTAAACCAAAGGATAATGAACAAAGGGAGGAACCTAGTTAAGCCGAGGCCAATTTGGAGTCCCTGAACTTATAACACCAATATATAAAGAAGAAAAAATAGTAATCTTAGCCAAAGAATCTGCAACCTCATTCGCTTCGCGCCTGATATGAGTAAACATTATGTTCCAAGGTCTTCGAGCTTGAATACTTCCTATAGAGGAGATATAGCCATGAAGACGTGGCCATTCAGAAGGACTATGAATCGCTTGGATCAGTGACTTGGAGTCACTTTCAAAACATATATTATCTAGCCCCAAGTCCCAGATGCAAGAGGTTGCCCAGTAAATAGCCATTGCTTCCGCGTCGAGTGGAGAACGCAATTGAGGAAAGGCTTTGTACCCATGGTAAAGTGTATGTCCTTCACTGTTCTTGAGAAGCCACCCTACACCACATCTATCTTCCCATCTTGCCAACTTGCATCGATATTACGTTTAAGATAAGGATGTGATGGTGGTGTCCAAGTCGCTTGAGCTTGTTGTAAGCTAGGTGGCACAGTCCCTAACTGGAGAGTTTGATTCGTAGTTGCAGCAGTAGGGAATGAATCTGTTTGTGGTGTGTACGTCGAGTGATGAAGAAACTAGTCTTTTGCTTCTACACCGGATTTTGTAGCAATAAGGATCGGATTCGGTTGTGTTCCAGAGAAGTGAAAGTCATTCCTTTCTTTCCAAAGATTCCAAATTATCCAAGGCCATGATGCAATGTCTAGGTTAGTTGCTGTAGCAGAGAACGAATGAAGACACATGTCCAACAATTCATATAAAGATGATGTCTGATGCAAGCTAGCCAAGTTAGAGTAAGGAGAATGGTTCCATACTTCCTGTGCATAACCACACTCAAAAATAAAATGATGAACGTCTTCCTCTACAGTACCACAAACCCTGCATATAGGATTAGTCACTATTTTTTTCTTGTAAAGAGCTGCACCTACTGGAAGGATGTGAGAAAGACAACGCCATAGGAAGTTCCGAATTTTCGGAGCAGTATTTAAGGACCATATCTTCTGATAAAGAGCAGAGAGATTTGGACCAATCTCAGGGGCCTCGTTATGAGTTAAGGACTGTAAGGAGTACCATAACCTATAACCAGACTTCACCGAGTATAAACCTGTGGTTGTATGAATCCAAGAGAAAGAAGCCTTTTTGTTTTGAGTACCTGGATAAATAGGCAATATAAGAGCAATCTCAGTGTCATCAAAGTATTCTCTCAGCTGTGCAAGATCCCAATCAGCTCTTCTAGGCATCCGAAGAGATGATAAAGATAAGGTGTTAGGATCAGCTCCAAGTTTTAAAATAGGCGGCCAGGTAGTTGAGCTTTCTATGAGCCACAGATCTGAGAGCAAAGAGAGTTCCGAGTCGTCTCCTAATTCTCGTTTTAGTCCTTTCTTCATGAGGTTTTGACTTGCCAAAATACTTTTCCACCCATATGAAGGCCGATTGCCAAGGGTAGCATGTAGGATAGACGGTTTAGACCTGAAATATTTTACCGGGCTAATAAAGAGGTTGGTTCCGTACACAGGCACCAGAACTGCTTCCCCAACATAGCTATATTGAAACCTTCAAGATCACAAAATCCACCATCTTTCTTCGGACGAGTCAACTTGTCCCAAGATTGCCAATGTATTCTTTTCCCTGTTTTTTGATTTTTCCACCAAAATTGAGAGAAAGCTTGATTGATGTTAGTGATCATAGTCTTGGGAAGAAGATACCAAGCCATAGCATATGTAGGAATGGCCATTGCAACTAATTTAAGCATGATCTCCTTCCCTCCTTGTGAGAGATAAGACATACTCCATGAATTTATCCTATTCTTGATTTTTTTCTTCAAGAAACCGTAAAGTAGCTGATTTAGATCCAATAAAGGTCTCTGGGAGGCCCAAATAAATGCCCTTACCACCTTGGTTATGAATACCCGTGATATTCTGGACAGATTGCTTAACCTCTGATGCTACTTTTGAGCCAAAAATGAGACTTGATTTAGCATGATTCACCTTTTGCCCAGAAGCTTCACTATAATCTTCCAGGATGTTCTTGAGCAGCAAAATCTGATCCTCTTCTGTAGAGCTAAAAAATAGGCTATCGTCGGCGAAAAAAAGGTGGGATAACGCTGGCGCGGAATCTGCGAATATAATACCGTCTAAGCGTCTGTTCCCAATCCCTAAAGATAGTCTTGTAGCCAAAATTTCAGTGCAAATGATGAATAGGAAAGGAGAGAGATGATCTCCTTGTCTAAGTCCTCGAGAAGGTTGAATACGACCGTATTTGCTGCCATTGATCAGTACACTGTAAGATACGGAAGTAACACAAAATAATATCCATCGAATCCATTTGTGATCAAAGCCCAGTGTAGTGAGCGAATCTTCCAGGAATTGCTATTCAATTCTATCAAAAAAGCTTTCATCATATCCGTCTTTATAGCTACAGAATTCTCCGCTAAAGATGGGACAGTTTTCATACTATGGAGAAGTTCATGCGCCAGGAGAATGTTGTCAGAAATTAATCGACCTTGCACAAAAGCTTCTTGGGAATCAGATATGATCATTGGAATTACCTCTTTAAGTCTCGTTGCCAACAGCTTGGATATGATTTTATACACATAATTGCAGAGACTGATCGGTCGAAATTCCGACAATTTCTCTGCACCAATTCATTTAGGCAGAAGACATATGTTAGTCTCGTTAATGCGATTATCGAATTGCCCTGAATCAAGAAAGCTGCGAACTGTTGAGCATATATGCGGACCGATTGTGTTCCAGTGAGCTTGATAAAAACTCCCTTTCATACCATCAGGGCCAGGACATCTATCTGATCCCATACCAAAAGCTACCGCTTTGATCTCACCATCTGTAGCTGGTCTAACAAGTCTGGTATTTTGTTCCGGAGAGAGTTTAGGGGCTACACCAATGAACATATCAGAATTTCGAACCTGTGATGTATTGATCAGTTCAGAGGAGTATAAGCTCGTGAAAAAAGAGCAAGCTAGCTGACCCATATTTTCCTCCTTATAGAGTTTCCGGTCCTGAGATTCATCTAGTAGATGGTGGATTTTTGCCTGTTGTCTCTTCCTTTTGACTGAAGCATGAAAGAATTTAGAATTTTTATCACCATGTTTTAGCCATTGCTCCTTGCTTCTTTGTCTCCAATAGTTTCCCTCTTCATAATATTCCTGTAACAGTTCCGTTTTTAAAGTTGCAAACAGTGACTAGTCCATTTGGTTTTGATGTGAAAGATCATCTATTTGCCGCTTAAGCACTTCGATCTGGAGCTTTGAGTTTGTTCTGTTGTTGCGCTTCCAGATTGCCAGATTGTTACGACATTGCCTGATCCGTGCAACTGTATCAAAATTATGAGAATCAGAGCTATTCCATCTTTCTCTTACCGTCTCCATGAGTCCCGGTTTGCCTTGCCACCTGGAGTCATAACAAAAATGCCCTGATCTCCTAGGTGACATCCTCTCCCAATTTTGTTAAAAGTGGACTATGATCAGAGCCAACCCTTGGGAGATATAGAGATTCCGCAGCAGGAAATTGAATAAACCAATCCACATTAGCAACCACTCGATCAAGTTTACAATGGACTAGTTCTCCTCCTCTATTGCCGAACCATGAAAGTGCATTACCTTGGGATGGGACTTCAAGCAAGCCATTTGTATGTAGAAAGTTACGAAAAGCATAGAAGCTGCACTCAGGACGAGTTTGTCCTCCACGCTTTTCAGAATTGTTCAAAATCTCATTGAAGTCCCCTAAAAGAATCCATGGTGACTGCCGAGTCTCACCAATATTGGTTAAACCTTCCCATACATGATCTCTTTCAGACATTACCGGATCACCATAAACACCAGTCAAGTAAAACTCAAAACTTTTCCATTTTATTAAGACATCAATCCAGCGAGTATTAGAAGATAAAACAGAAACAACAACATCATCATTCCAAATTAAAGCTAAGCCACCACTTGATCCTTCAGGTTATACGGTGTGAAGTCCCGAAAAGCCTGCTTTAGAACAAAACTTCTCAATGTAATCTCTTTTTTGCTTTGTCTCACTGAGGAATAAAACCTTAGGAACATATTGACCACATATGTCCTTGAAGTGTCGAATTGCCAGGTTATTCCCCAAACCTTGGCAATTCCAACAAGCTGTGATCATATCGACCTGGGTGGTTTCTGGTTAACCACCAACCGCTGAGAACGAGAGAAGTAATTGTGAAGAGGGGTGACAGGTTCTTTTGTTCCTGGAAATTGCTCAGACAGATTAAGAGTTAGAAGAGTGTCTTGTGAGGTAGTGAGTTGTTGAATTGCGCCAGTATCCCCATGAACTTCTGAATGTGTAACTGAAGCACGTGATCATTTCCTAGCTGCATTGCGTTCAGCACTGGGACGATGTTTCCTTTTTACTGGTAAAATCCCCGGACCTGCAGAGAACACAAAACCAGCTCCAGAAGGCTGAAGACGATCAGCCAATGTGCCTCTGTCTTGAGTTGTAGGAGAGGAATTGTGATGCTCTTTTGCCTTTGTGTTGCCCGTCCTTGACAGTGGCTCCTTTTTTCTCCATTGTTGAGCTTGTTTCCTTGGAGCCTCAGAAGGACTAGACCCAAGTCTATTAAAGACTGTTTCTTGGGAAGTAGAAGAGTTGGCTTTGCTTGGACGGCCTCTACCTTTTGGCTTAGTATGTTCTACAGCAGTGTAGGAAGCCTTGTTCTGACCTTTGCCTGTCCCACTATACTGATGTCGTCCGGTTTGACACCAGACTAGTCAGGTTTTACTCGAGAGAAAGACTCCCGAGATTTTAACCCGTTCAGAACCGCAAGTGCACGGT
>CM071716.1:2705903-2716273 GCA_036630335.1 Physaria fendleri | reverse complement strand
TTTTTTTGTGATTCGGAGAATTCAAAATTGAGAGCTAATATGGACTTGAATGGTGGTCATAAGGAAGAAGAATCAGAAGAAACAGTATCAAGCGATAACAGGAAGATCGTGCTTGGAGATGAGAGTAGAAGTACGAAGACAAGGAAACGACATGAATTAGTGTCGTTTTCTGATTTACCTGACTACATGAAAGATAATGAATTCATATTGAATTATTACAGATCTGGTTGGTCTATTAGAGATGCTTTCTTCAGTGTCTTCAGTTTCCACAATGAGTCTCTCAACATTTGGACGTAAGTACAACAAATAATTTCACTTTTAGTTTCAGATCAAAATTCTCATATGCCCCTCTATGTCATATTTAAATCACAAATGTCTTCCTCAAATCACAATACCCCTCTTTTTTAAACGAAAACTCGAAACTGCCCCTCAAATGATACAAATACGTTATATTCTTTAATTTATGAAGGACATATTTTGAACTAGAGGGTTATTTGAGATTTTGGTCTTGAATAAATTCTTTTCCCTTACTTCTGATTTAATTTCCATTGTTTTTTGGACAGGCATTTAGTAGGATTCATCTTATTTGTGGGACTAACAATCACCAACATCATTCATCATGGAGAATATTTTCCTATAGTAAGTATCAATTAATTAGTGGCTTAATTTAGATATCTTAATATGTCAATGAAACCATAACCTTATGATAGAGTTAAATGTTTTGATGATTATAGGCTACAAAGAGTCCAGGTAATGTAACAAGATGGCCATTCTTTGTCTTCTTTAGGCTCTTCTTTAGGCTCAATGTTTTGTCTACTCTCAAGTACCATTTGTCACCTCTTCTGTTGCCACTCCAAAGACCTAAACCTCTTCCTCCTTCGCCTCGACTACTCTGGGATTACCGTGATGATCA
This sequence comes from Physaria fendleri, assembly GCA_036630335.1. NCBI lineage: Eukaryota > Viridiplantae > Streptophyta > Magnoliopsida > Brassicales > Brassicaceae > Physaria > Physaria fendleri. The sequence goes on along the minus strand of CM071716.1, from coordinate 2,715,360 downwards.
TCACTTCCTTCTTCCCACCAATCTTCTACATCTTCCAATGTACTCCTCGTTGGTACTTCATCTACCTTTCAGGTAGGCATGACCATGATTACGCTTATGGTTTATAAAGTACTGGTTACGGTTATAATTTTTTTTTTTACTTTAACCTATATCCATTTAAAATAGTTACGGTTAAATATAGTTATTGTTATTATATTATTTGAGTATAATTATGATTTAAACGATTATTTAGTGATAATTAAGGTTATTTGAAAATTATGATATAATACCATCGATTAATATAATTAGTATATATGCCTATAAAAAAATGTAACTAGTATATATATAATACTTTTGAAATTATATATGACAATTATTAACTATATTTAAATATTTCTATATTTTATTACATATTTATATATTTTATTTATTTTTATAACAGTTATGATTAGAATTTTACGGTTATAGTTGTATGGTAATCGGTATTTTTATATGAGTATGGTTAATAACGTCTGTAACTGTGTATGGTAATCGGTATTTTTATATGAGTATGGTTAATAACGTCTGTAACTGTAATCACTATATCTTTACGGTAAATAGTTATGATTGTTAACCATTTTATGTATTTAGGTTACGGATTAATTTTGGTCATGCCTACTTTCAGGTATCACTTTGATCGGAATCTTCACAATCACCACACTCTTTATTCCATCTCTTGCTTCTTCCAAGTACCGAGGTTTTCGCGCTTTGCTCTTCGCTTCAATGGGGTTATTTGGGATTGTTCCTGCTGTACATTCGTTAGTGAGCTTCAATGGGGTTATTTGGGATTGTTCCTGCTGTACATTCGTTAGTGATTAACTGGGGAAGCCCTAAGAGGAATGTGACACTTGTGTGTGAGATAATTATGGGAGTGTTTTATCTTGTTGGGGCTGGGTTTTATGTAGGAAGAGTTCCTGAGAGGTTTAGACCAGGATGGTTTGATCTTGTTGGACATAGTCATCAGATTTTTCATGTGTTTGTTGTTTTGGGTGCTTTGTCTCATTATGTTGCTGCTCTTTTGTTTTTGGATTGGCGTAACCACTTTTTTCATGTGTTTGTTGTTTTGGGTGCTTTGTCTCATTATGTTGCTGCTCTTTTGTTTTTGGATTGGCGTAACCACTTTGGTTGTTGAACCATATTATACATCTTTTAAAAACTTATTAATTGGTTTGTTATAACTATTTTTCTTTTTTTCTAAGTAACTAATTTATTTTGCGGGTTGTGGGTTCGGGGTACCTGCGGGCTTTGCGGATAATTTGCAGGGTAGATACAGACTTAGTTTAGAAGATTTTTTACGCGGAAAGGGACAGAACGAGTCGAAAAAATGAAAAGGTCCGCGGATTTTTATGCGGGACGGGGGGCGCTGACCGTAAGCACAGGTCTAGTTTTCAAGGTAACGAGGAGAAAATGGTAAATCAAGTATTTATGAACAAGGAGAGGGGTAGAATAGGTAATATGTGAAAAAATAGAATAACTCTCACGAACGTTGATCTCTCTTCTTCGTCTCTCGATCTCCATATTCTCGTCGTTGATGTGTTGCTAGATTTAAGCTTCTAAACCCTAATTTCTTCAGCCATTAGCATCGAAGATGCTTTTATGTATTGAATTAGAATTAGAGTTTATGAATAGATGAACATTCCTTCGATTTTTCTTTCTGCAAGATGCCAAAATCTCGATGCTGATGAAATTGTTGTTTGTGGTTTTAAATCTATCAGCATTGTTTGTTTGGTTATTTCAGATTCAAGGAGGCTATTAACTTCTGAAGTGTGATCAGATACAATGGTAATTAAGGTTCATTGTGAATTTTTATTTATATCAGTGATTTGAGCTTAGATTTGTTTACATTTGATGATCACAGTCAGCTTTGTTCAATTTCCATTCATTTCTGACGGTGGTGCTGCTTGTGATCTGCACTTGCACATATCTGAAGATGCAGTTCCCAGCCATTTTGGAGCAGAAAACTGGGTTCGTAGCATCTCTATTATTCTGTTTTTCTGTCTATTTGATTCACCTCGTATTAGTTCACAAAACCGCATTTTGGAACTTTGATACCAGTCTTGGACCGAATTGGAGATGCTTTCTCACGTTTCACTGCATATTGTTTACTTTATATTACAAATGGTTCTTCATCCTAGTGCTTTCTATCTCGTGCCTCTAACTCCCTTAATAACGAAAAATACTTGAACATCACTATGATTCATCGTTTGCAGGTTTCGAGGATTCTTTTGGAAGGCCGCTAGAATAGGTAGGCCTTTCTACCCTATTGGAGCTCAGTTATTCTTTGCACATGTTCTATAGTAGAGAATACTAATAGCTTTCTATGAGAAAGAACTTGCTAGAAATCAGTGCAGCACTGCAGCTACAAATAATTGAAATTTACTAAATTTAATCCTTAAACCCCATGGTGATCTCCTATTTAAGCAGATGCATGATAGCACATATTAAAGTCATAAGTTCAGGCTATATTCCTCGGAACAGTCACTGTTGGTCCTGGGCCAAAAAAACCAGAACCGAAAACCAAAAGTGAACAAGTAGGAATTGAAACCAAACTGAAATCTTCAAATACCCGAACGGGTCCTGAATTTGTAGAACCAAATGCCCGGGCGGGCCTTCTCATTGTGATTAGTTTTTCATCCCCAAACATTCTGTTGATTAAGTTTTGTTTTGTCATCATAAATTGTAACAGGTGAACGTTTGAGCCCTTGGGTCTCTGTGGGATGCTTCATGATGGGTGTCTCGATTGTAACAGGTGAACGTTTGAGCCCTTGGGTCTCTGTGGGATGCTTCATGATGGGTGTCTCGATCATTTTCTTTTGACTCTCCAACTTCTCACGATTTGTGTAGATTTTTACTCAGTATTAAACTCGAATTTAATCGCAGATCAGTCCCGTACCCTCACCGTTGTTTTAATGGTTCAGATGTTTCGCAGATCAGTCCCGTACCCTCACCGTTGTTTTAATGGTTCAGATGTTTTCTCTGTATACTTTATTTTGTTTTAATGGTTCAGATGTTTTCTCTGTATACTTTATTTAGGATTAATTTTCCATTCAATCGGTTCGGTTATCTCGGAATTGGTTTAATCGGTTTTTTATTATTTGAACTGATTTAGATCGAATTAATTAGTCGGTTCGGTTCGGAATATATTTTTTCGAACCGAGTTAAATTATAAAATTGACCGTTTAATTCCGATTTAATCATCAGTTCCGAATTAAACCCGCGTCCAATTGCAAAACCTGGTCAAATTCAAAAATAAACCTATACAAATTATGAAACCTGTTTAAAAATACGATTAATAATAAGACATACAAAATCTGTTTTAAATACAAAACCTGTTTTTAAGGAGATAGAGTGAGAATTTTCTCTCGGGCACGGTTATCCAACTAGTCATTAACCTGCGGTCCATCGATAGTTCTTTTACTATTTTGGGAAACATCTCACCTACTTCTGTCCTTTTTCTTATCTCTTCCCTTTATCCTTTCCTGATTAAGCAAAAACCAGAGAATAAAAATTTCAAATCTTTGAGATAGAGTGAGAATTTTCTCTCGGGCACGGTTATCCAACTAGTCATTAACCTGCGGTCCATCGATAGTTCTTTTACTATTTTGGGAAACATCTCACCTACTTCTGTCCTTTTTCTTATCTCTTCCCTTTATCCTTTCCTGATTAAGCAAAAACCAGAGAATAAAAATTTCAAATCTTTCTCTTCCCTTTATCCTTTCCTGATTAAGCAAAAACCAGAGAATAAAAATTTCAAATCTTTTACACATTGGTCCTTCAAATTTTTCCGACGAAGCCTCTGCTTCCGCCACCATGGTAGATCCTTGCTATGCACCATCTGCTATGGTCTGTGAAGTTTCATAGAGAGCTGCAATGTTCACTCACCTTTTGAGGATGAAGAACACAAATACAAGAACACAAATACACTATACTCCAACACCTGGTTCTTGACCTTGGTCTGAATCTGGTTGTTAGGAAGATCCGTTTACTTTACTTTTTGTACACCAAACCAGCCAGTACATCTGAAAGAAACTGGAATAAGAGATGATAATGTCTCAGCGAATACCTTACTCCGTTAAAGGAAAGCAAATAGTGGGTGAGAAGAGCAGACCTAGGGTAAGAATTCAAGCTCCTACAGGAGACTATGCGGCCTCTATTGAGGAGAACAAACTGACCCTTATTGGTCGGCTAACAAATCCTACGGTACAAAGGATGAGATCTTTCATACCATACATTTCGAATCACTGGGAAATAGACCCGCGACCCACTGGAACAGATCTAGGAGATGGAGTGTTTATTTCGAATCACTGGGAAATAGACCCGCGACCCACTGGAACAGATCTAGGAGATGGAGTGTTTACCTTCAAGTTCGAAAATGAGGCAGATCTACAGAAAGTGCTTAACAAAGGTCCTTATCACTTTGCCAACTATATGGTGATCCTCCAGCGATGGGAACCAATCATTTCTGAAACCTTCCCATCTGATATCACCTTCTGGGTTAAGGTACAAGGTTTTCCACTGCACTCTATAAATGTTGATACACTTAACACAGTAGCAAGAGGGATTGGTAGAAAAGAAGGAGACAAACCTACTGATGGGATAGTCATTACCAATACCCAAGCTAAGGTTAGGGTCATCCCTACTGATGGGATAGTCATTACCAATACCCAAGCTAAGGTTAGGGTCATCGTAAATGGACTTCAACCACTGGTCTTTGATCCACTGATGGAATTTAAAAATGGAGCAGAACTTCCTTTGATCTTGGAGTATTTATCCCTTAAGAACTTCTGCAGCTCTTGCAACAGATTGTCCCATGACGCAAAACACTGTCCTGAAAAGCGACAAGTCGAAGTTGCTGCATTGGGTACTAGAAACAGAGAGGAGGTTAAAAAGAACCCAAACAGACAAAGGAGCACTTGTAGTACAGAGCGGGGTCGATCCACAAGGAAATCTGGTACACAACTATAAAGCTAGGTCTAGGATGGAAACTAGTGGGTGGTTGGTGGATAGAATGTCGTGGCACAACGACGTTTCTAATCAAGACTCACCTCAAAGACTTAACTTGCAACAAGGCATGAAACGGAAGAGGGAACCCTTGGAACCTAGCAGACTTAATCACTCAGAATTTCATGGCTATAATTCCCAGTGGACAAACAGAAGAAATCAAAGCTCCTATCATACCTCTCAGTTCCAGCATGGAGCAGCTAATTCTCACCGCCAGGAACCACTCTCGTATGTACCTAGGCATGACAAAAGTAGAGGTTATCCTAATTCTAGAGGTCCCACATCAGTACACTCGGATGCACAAACCAGAGTTTCAGCTCTTCAACGACTATCTTCAAGCCAGGTGTGGAGGCAGAAACATAAATCCCCTGAAATTCAACAAGGTTCAGGCACTGAGAGTTCCAAATCTAGATTTGAGCTGCAAGGGAACAGCCAACTCCAAGATGTGCCTATTAACAATTTACAAGATGTATCAATACAATTTACAAATTGTGAGGAACATATGGCAGTCTTGTCTAAGAGAAAAAGTTTACCTGAAGACGCAGCAGGTCCCAGTAAACTAATGTCTCCAGGCACTAATCCAAGGAACCTCCATCCGACTGATCTAAGGAAGACACTCACACCAGTGGCTCCAATACTTCATCAATCGGACCTGAGAAATATCTTGTCTCCAAAATCTGTAGAATTGCATTCCTCTGATCTGCGGAATATTCTGACCACAATGCCCTGTAGAATTGCATTCCTCTGATCTGCGGAATATTCTGACCACAATGCCAGGAGAGGAGTCACAGCGCTCTAGAAGTACAATTGAAAGAGCAGCTAATAATCATCAGAGTAGTCAAACTGAAGCTGATGTTCAATTACCAGAGCAAAACTCTGTTGAATTACCTCTGATACTCCCGAAGAAAAGAGGGAGAACTCCCGAAGAAAAGAGGGAGACCTCCTTCTCTGTTAAAAAGACTTGGCCCTGGTCATTCACCGGCAAGAACTTCTGGAGCAGGAAAAAGACTCATCAGACAGGTTGCAAGCTCACCTAAAAGGAAGATAACAAAGAGTAAACAATCTGGGACTACTCTCAAACAGAACAAAGGAAGAGCTGCAGGGGTTAAAGTTAAAAATACAAAGGCTGGAACTTCCAATCCTAATAGAACCTCAACAGAACCTCAGGTGAACTTAATTCCTGCTATCACTAAACGAAGGATGGATTTTCGGGATCCTCCTCAGCCTGTTCCTTAAGGATACTGAGCTGGAACTGTTGCGGCTTGGGGAACACCGCAACAGTCCGGCGGATAAAGGAGCTCCAAAAGAAGCTTCTACCTGATATCTTGTTCCTCTCTGAAACCAAAAACGCAGATGATTTGGTGATCAGAACTCTACAAAATCTGCAATTCTCTCATCAATACCTGGTTTCTCCACATACTACTAACGGAGGAGGACTCGCACTCTTCTGGAACAGTAACGTGCAAATGGATGTACTCTCTTCATGTCATAATTATATAGACACCATCCTAAGACACAAGGCGCAAACTTCATTTATCACCTTTGTGTATGGAGAACCTGACCAAGGAAAAAGAAAGGAATGTTGGGACAAAATCAGCTTACTCAGCCATGAGCGAGATAGACCTTGGCTTCTAGTAGGTGACTTCAACGAAATAATAAACAACACAGAGAAAAAAGGAGGACCTCTAAGACCTGAAAGCTCCTTCGCCTGTTTCCGAAACTTCATGGCTCACTGTGACCTCTATGACCTTAGCTACAGTGGAAACTGCTTATCCTGGAGAGGTACAAGACACACACACAAGATTCTCAGTAGGTTGGACAGAGCTATGGCTAATTCTGAATGGGCAGCTAGCTATCCTACAGGCAGATGTGAGTACCTGAAGTTTGAAGAGTCAGATCATAGACCCATTCTGGTGCATGTAGATCCCAAACAACGAAAAGGGAAGAAAATGTTCAGGTACGATCGCAGCTTAAACCAAAATAATGAGGTTTCTGATCTCATTAAGGCCGTTTGGAACCAAGAAAACTGTTCCTACAGAGACAAAATTGCAGACAGCAGATATGTTATATTTTCTTGGAATAAGCAGAATCACCAAAATAGCCAACAGATGATTGAGAAATTAAAAGGCGATCTGGACCTGGCTATGTCTTCTTCTAATCCGGATGAAATATTGATCCAGACGACTAATGAAGCTCTGCAAGAGGCCTACAAAAAAGAAGAAGAGTACTGGAGTCAGAGAAGTAGGACATTATGGCTTGCTCTAGGTGACCAGAACTCCAGCTTTTTTCATGCCATCACTAAGGGTAGACGTGCAGTGAATAAGTTTACTATAATTGAAGATTCAGATGGAATAAATTGAATAAGTTTACTATAATTGAAGATTCAGATGGAATAAATCGGTTTGAAGAAGAAGAGATTGTTAAAACCATCACCTCTTTCTACTCAGATTTATTCACATCCAACAACCCTTCAGCCGAGGATATAGAAACAATTATAGAGCAGGGCATAACTAAGAAAGTCAATGAGGAAACAAATGCGCATCTCATTAAACCACTTACACTGAAGGAAGTAAGAGCTGCTCTTTTCTCTATTCATGGTGGCAAAGCACCTGGCCCTGATGGATTTCCAGCAAGCTTTTTCCACCACCACTGGAAGGATATGTCGCAGACTTTGTTCGAGGAGGTAAACAAATTCTTTGTGTCGGGGGTCATGTCACCTGAACAGAATCACACTCATATTAGACTTATCCCAAAAATCCTGAACCCCAAGAAAGTCTCGGACTACCGGCCTATAGCTCTCACTAATGTTCTTTACAAGATTGTGGCTAAGATTCTTACCAGTCGGATTCAACCCTTCCTAGGCTCCTTTATATCTGAAACCCAATCCGCCTTTGTTCCAGGAAGAGCGATTGCAGATAACATCCTCATCACTCATGAAACACTTCACTACCTGAAAAAGTCAAAAGCAAAGAAACATGTTAGTATGGCAGTGAAGACAGATATGTCTAAAGCATATGATCGAGTTGAATGGTTGTTCTTACTGAATGTAATCAAACACATGGGTTTTAATGATACCTGGATTAACTAGATTTATCAATGTCTATCCACAGTTTCATATTCGTTCCTGGTGAATGGGACTGTGCAGGGTAAAGTAGTTCCAACCAGAGGCTTGCGTCAAGGTGATCCTCTTTCACCCCACTTATTCATCCTCTGCAGCGAGGTACTGTCAGCTTTGTGCCATAGTGCTGAACTCTCAGGACAGCTGAAAGGTATCAGAGTATCAAAACGTAGTCCGCGGATTAACCACCTCCTCTTTGCGGATGATACGATGTTCTTCTGCAAAGCGGACAAGGATAGTTGTGCTAAATTAAAGGAGATTCTGGATACGTATGAAAGGTTATCAGGCCAGAAGATCAACACAGAGAAATCCACAATAACCTTCTCAGCTAAAGCGGCTAAGCACGTTAAGGAACAGGCTAAACAGACCCTTAAAATAAAGAAAGAAGGAGGGTTAGGGAAATACTTGGGGATACCTGAACACTTAGGGCGCAGGAAGAAGGATGTTTTCGCTGAACTAGTGGAGAAAATTCAACAAAGAACTCTATCTTGGTCCACTAGATTCCTATCAGGAGCTGGCAAATACACACTGTTGAAATCGGTTCTAACCTCTATCCCCATGTATACAATGTCCTGCTTCAAGCTACCTGCAAAATTAACAACGAAAATACAGTCAGTGTTTACGAGATTTTGGTGGGACTCAGTGGCAGGTCAAAGAAAAATGGCATGGGTGGCTTGGAAAACTTTAGCCAAACCGAAAAAACTTGGTGGACTTGGTTTCAGGGAAGTAGAAGACTTCAACGGTGCCTTACTTGGTAAACTATGCTGGAGAATACTAAATAGGCCTGACAGTCTACTACACAAAGTCCTCATGACCAAGTACTGCCACCACACTGACATCCTGGAAGTACAACATACCAAGAATGAGTCCCACGGATGGTATAGTATTCTAACAGGACGAGATTTATTAGCCCCTCACTTACTTAGAGCTGTTGGTAATGGAACTACCATCAATATATGGGAAAATAAGTGGCTTCTAGAATCCTCGGGATATGCTCCTATGGGACCTGCTCCACAGTCTGCAGCACAATTAAAAGTCTCTGATCTTCTTATACCATCGTCATTGGAATGGAATCAGCAGATCATTGATACTATTCTCCCAGCATATAAGGAGGAAATCCTCAGGATACGGCCAAGTACAACGGGAGCTAAGGATGCGTATCTCTGGCCGTTTAATAGCTCTGGCTCCTATACTTCTAAATCAGGCTACTTCTCACGAGTGCAGGTCCGTGAAGAAGAATCTATTTCAACACCTCCAGACCCTCCATTGAACTGGATGAAAGACATTTGGATACCTAAGTGTGCGCCAAAGATCAAAGTT
>CM071716.1:2654309-2667101 GCA_036630335.1 Physaria fendleri | reverse complement strand
CAGTAACACTGCTTGAGCCTCCTCTGTGATTACAACACCAGCATTAGCCAGATCAGCTACAATCTTTGAAAAATCATCCACATTTGCATCAATGCTCTTGGAGTCTACTGTCTTGAAAAAGTATAGCTTCAATTGTAGGTAGGTCCTATTAGGTAGAGAGCTTTCTAGATAAAGACTGTTTAGTGTTTTCCACATAGCTGCTGCAGTTTCACACTTATCTAGTTTCCTGAGAACCTGATTTCCAACATTTATTATTATAAGATTCATAGCTCTCTCTTATTTATCCACCTTGGCTAGATCCAATTCTGGCGTTTTTGTTTTTTGACTTGATTCTTTTGGATCTGTGGAATCTTCCTCTGCTTCATCTCTTGGTGACTTTGAGTCTTTGAGAAGAGACTCATCATTCAAGATGTCTTCAATCCTGCAACACCTAGATGTGCCAACATCCTTCGTTTCCATAAAGTGAAATCTCCTGAACCATCAAACCTGTCAACGTCTATCCTTGAACTCATTGACGCTTCTTCACTCATTTAACTCATTGACGCTTCTTCACTCATTTACTGATTTCTTTGTTGATCTCTTGCAGGTGAATGATAAACCAGAATTGTTCTTGAAAAAAAATTGATCGACTTTGACTCTGGCCGAGACGTTCTTCTTGCTGCAATAACAGGTACTCCTTAATCCTCTTTTCTTAAAGAACTATACCAAAGATTCTGAAACTTCTGAGATCTCCTTCCTTAATCCTTTAACATATTAAACCAACAGCTCTGATACCACTTGTAGATTTAATTCTGATTGATCTTTATCTGTTCTTGGATTATGAATTGGAGATTGTGTTGATGTTGTACCAATTTTTACAGAAACGTGAACGAGAGAACAAAAAGAGATGGTGACCCAGTTCACACCAATGGTGCTACGTCTGGGAGGGTGTTGTTACACCCGATGGCTAACTCCTCCTTGTCGGAAACAACCTTCGGCGTGGTTACACAACTCTCCGATCAACTCTCAGATACAAGTTCTCTCTCACCAAGAAAAGCGTCAAAACTAGCGACTCCACCCTAAACAGATTTATCACCATCTGTTATAAACTCTCAAGCTCAACAAATAAAGAAGTGGGCTTAAATAGGCCCAAGACGAAACAGGCCAAATAAATTAATAAGCCCAACAATCTGTCTTCTTTGCGAAATCAACCTCTTTGAGAAGATTCTTGTCGTTGCATCAACGACCAAGAATTATAAAGTCTTAGAGCATCTCCATCCATGAGATACTTGAAATGAGTTTCCAAACAAAGAAAAATTAATATTATAATAAAACTTATTTATTTAATTAAATCAAAACACTTATTAAAAATATAGATCCAATCATAATGTGACAAGTAAAGAAATTATCTCTTGTAAAAGTTCTTAAAACTCCAAATTAAGAGTTGTTTCTCAACTCTCTTTCTTACTTTTTAATTTTTTATTATTAAATTTTTTTCAAAAACTCCATTGAGAACCTCCAATGGAGGTGCTGTTAATAGGCTGTATCAGTTTGTTTGTATATTTTCTTCCTCCTCCTATCACTAAGATTTTGGGTTCTAATTTTTTTCAAATATTAAATCTTTCTGGGCTTAACTTCTTAGTCCAGCGATCTCCAGTTTGTTTGTATATTTTCTTCCTCCTCCTATCACTAAGATTTTGGGTTCTAATTTTTTTCAAATATTAAATCTTTCTGGGCTTAACTTCTTAGTCCAGCGATCTCATTTTGGGTTCTAATTTTTTTCAAATATTAAATCTTTCTGGGCTTAACTTCTTAGTCCAGCGATCTCTATGTAGTCTCTTTGAAACTTTCCATCGTTTATTTTGAGTTTGCTATCTAGTAGTTCGTTGTCCAGCTCTGTCTTCATGTGGTTATAAATTATAGATTTGGGATTCTTGTCTCTGGTTCTTCTGGCTCTCTCAATCTCCTTTCTACTGTTTCTTGTCATGTCTTTCACCCTTATTTGAGTTTCATCTAGTTTGCTCACGGGCCTTCGTCGACGCTTCCAAAGTATCACGACCACTCAATAAAGTCGTGGAGTTGGTTCTAAAAGTGTGGATTCTCATCTTGAAGTACTCTTCTTAAATTCTGCCACTTTTGTGGAATTCCCCTTCTTGCATTAGAATCCGAAATACTCCCCACTTTTGTGGAATTCCCCTTCTTGCATTAGAATCCGAAATACTCCACAATGAAGGCCTTTAAATTTTCTCAACCTTTAGGACATTACTGTTCTAGAGCATCTATTTATCTTGATTTTGTTTTATGGTTTAGTCTTGTTTTGATTTAGTTGTGTTTAAGAATCCTTGTATGCTTAAGATTGCTTGGGACTTGATGACGATCAAACTTTGTGATCCTCCCTTCTCCTTGTTAATGGATATTTCTGTAAATAGAAACTAAACCGGCGTCTTTAAAACCTTACAAAACAGCATCTTCACCATATATGACTTTACTACTTGCAAACCAACCAAAGAGAGTGACAAGATAACATTTACAAACTTCAATAAGAACTTGGTAACATTTGACAATAACACACACATGAAACATTATTTATAACAAAAATTTCTAACTCTAAACACTTTATTTATTGCTCTTTGACAAAAGAAAAAAAAAAAAAAAAAAACTTTATTGCACATGAACTGGAATCTCCGAAACATCGGAGTTATTGGAAACTGATGCTGACCGTGGAGGGGGTCGTTCTAAGTGGTAGTATGCTGTCCCCCACGGGTTCGGTCACGGTCATGTTCGCCACCACCTGTATGTTGCTGTCCGTAGAACTGAGCTCTATCTTTTAGATCCTGAGCTTTACCTCCTAGCTTCATTCTTGCAGTGTCCACCCTATCTGACCCTTGTGGGTGCTCTCCCGTTGCATACCTATTCACAATCTCACATGCATCATACTAACCATTTACACAAATATTAATGATAAATGTGTACTTACTTGTAGATCCAAGAGAAAGCGGTTATTGCAGCAATGCCAAACCCACCAGAGGAGAGAAAGCCGGTGATGAGGAGTGAAACGGTAATGAGAGCAGGGACAAGGATTGGGCTAAAGACGATCATCAGAGGTGTAGCAATAGTCAAACCTATGACAGTTCCAACAAGGGTAAGGCTAGAGAGAGCAAGAAGTGACCCACCAGCTGTGACTGCAGTAACAGCTTTAGCTATCTGCCTAGTCTTGCTGTACTCTGTTCCTTTTCCTGAAGTCTGATACGGCAGTAACAGCTTTAGCTATCTGCCTAGTCTTGCTGTACTCTGTTCCTTTTCCTGAAGTCTGATACGGGTACACGTCTCGGTCTCTACCAAATGTAGGGCCCATGATATCGTGATGGGTTGTTCTTGCTGTATCAGCCATTTTTGCTTTTTGGTTGAATGAGAGATTGAGGAAGAGTGAGGTAGAGGGATGTGTATATATTTAGGAGTTGGTATGAGTCTTAAATTGTTCACATATTCAGACAGGACGAAAGTCACAATGGTGTCATCATGCAATTGCAGGCCACGTGTTAGTGGCGTCATCATGCAGCCGTTGCATGTGTTAATGAGAGAAGTATACTTTACGACACGCTAGTTTCTCAGAATGTGGCGTTGGCATTGAACTGAACGTAAATCCAAATCACAGAACTTGGGCTCGTAAATATGGGTTTGGTACAATGAATCCTGTTTGTGCAAATCAATTTCAGTCTGGTAATAGAGTGGCACAATACAAATTTGAGAAGTACCTCAACATTTCTGAGTAGTCTCTTGATTTTAAGTTTAGACCCATCAAAAGAACATCACTTGGATGCATATATAAATGGACATTGAGTGTCCATTTCCAAGGATGTAATTTACTTTTACAATTACCATTGTTATATTCACGATCAGGATTCAACATCCTTTGTTTGTACCATATCAACGTAAATAAATAGAATCTCACAGTGATTTGTACTGTTCGATCAAGCGTGATGCATGGAGACGTGATGTTGGAGTTACCGTACATCCTAGACTATGCAGAAATGCGATCTGCCATTACCAAAAAACACATAAACAAAGATCTATCCTCTAATTTTGACTGACCAATGCATTGGATGAATCGTAATGATGTTTTTACCTGTTTACTTGTTGCTTCTGAAGTCCCCATTGAGTTTTCAAGTAATGATGTTTTTACCTGTTTACTTGTTGCTTCTGAAGTCCCCATTGAGTTTTCAATTCTAAGTTTTTGGAAATGCTCCTGAAACAGAATTTTATGCAGTGAGTTAACTTGTGACTTCTTGCTTTCCCAAAACAGAGATACTTATTACCTGTTTCTCACGCACTATATGAGCTCGAGTGTCTGCAGGAAGTTGTTCCCATCTGAGTACCTGAATCCCCAGTGTACACAGGAATATGAGCACTACAATCTCATCAGTGTGTGACAGTGTTTTGGAATAATCTGCTTACTTGTTCTGCATATTGGAATGCTTCCTCGGAGGTCAATGATGATTTAAGTGCTCGTAAGACATCCTAACAAAATAGCATGCAGTTAGTTTATAGTGAATAGATGTATGTAGACGAGACCATGTTTAAATAGAGAGGTATACAACCTTGTGTTTGTTCTTCTTGATGGCCAAGCGTTCACCAATCACAAACCTTACCTGCATTTAATAACCATTGATATGAAAGGTGTGATAAGAACATTGCTTGGAGCTTCTGTTAATTGATCAAGAATTGTTGCAGAGTATGTGATACTTGCCTTGTCGATCAGCCTCTTTGGATCTTGAAATGCTTGTTTCTTAGCCCAGTTGTGAAATAGGTGAGAGACTACTGACCTAACCTCCACATCAAACCTGTTGACGATAAAAGTTTCTTACATTTTTGAATGATGAACCAGACCAAAGAGTGATAGGTTAGATTGTCATGATGGTTCTAAGCATGTAACCTCTTTAGGAAGTTATTCCCGTTGAGTGCATATGCTGTTTCCATTGACTCCTCGGAGCCATCATCCACAGGAAGGTTCATCACATCATCGTCTGTTACTTTACTTTTCTCATGCTTTATTTCTATTCCAGAACTGGAGATGCTTTGCTCAGTCTGGTTTGGAAGATTTTGATGAACTTTTCTGTAGTCGTTTACGGTCACGTCTCCCTACAAACATTGTATAGATTTTTTGTTAGTGCTATCAAACTTTTTTTTCTTTTGTCATGGATTAGTGCTATCAAACTATTTGCATAAATATGCAAACAAAAGACTGACGCCAGAACCTGTAAAAGATGCCCTGGAATCTCTTTGAGAAATCGTGAGGGTTGAAGCACCTAGATGGAACATCATTAGTCAGAAGCAAAGTCTGAGAGGAAAATTTCACAAACCATGTGCAGTACTAAGTACTAACCTGCCAGTTCGAATCCACTGTCACATACAAAAAAAATAGTTTCTTGCGAGCACGAGTCATGGCAACATATAGAAGGCGGCGTTCCTCCTACAATGGAAATAAACAATGTGGTTAAATATATATAATTGTAGAGTTCGCATAGGTGGGAAGTGAATAGAGAGTTAATAAAAAATTTCTTGAGAAGAAAGAGCGATACTTCAAGTGATGTTCCACCACCTTCTGATGCATTGCCGTTAGACTCATGTAATAGGGGAATCTCGTTTTCATTAGCCTGTTTCAAAATGGGCCAAGGATTATTTTTTGTTTCACTGACTTTATAGAAAACGAATTTCACATCATGCTATATCCATAAGAACCCGAAAAAGAAAACCAGAGAGGATGATGATATATATACCTTGACTATGAAAACTATGTCCCACTCCAAGCCTTTAGACTGCATAAAGACGTACAAGAGATATTAGCCAATATTTTCAGTACCAGGTAATCCTAACATCAACTGCTCAAGTGGATGACAAACACCTGATGGATGGTGGTTAATGTAACAGAATTTTCATTGTCATGTCTTCTTGATCGAAAATTTTCAGTTTCGCGTTCGGAGATATAATTGATAAATGAATTAAGCTGATTACAGCCTTTCTTTTCCTTGATTGGATCCACTGCTCCAGTTGTAGTACAATGAGTGGAAAGAAACTCAGCTATATCATCCATTAAGTACTGGAGTACCTGCAAAACAGGAAATCATCCCCCAAAATATTATAAAAACATACATACAGAAAAAAAAAAGATTATCCAAAGATTTTGAAGAGCATAGGCCACATACGGATCTAAGATCGTTGTCTTCATTAAGAAGTTTTCCTCCATCGTTATCCACAACTGCTCGTTGCTCAAGAAGGTATTTCTAGGAATTAAAACAGCAAGAGCACGTAAGACTGATTAAGAAAATAAATGGATGATATTGTACAAAGAGATTTAAGGAAAGACAGTAAATCTTCAAAGCAAAGTCACGTATTTGTAAACTATTTTTCAATCAAAAGTTAAACCTTAAGCCTTTACTCACAATATCTATACGTCACGTATTTGTAAACTATTTTTCAATCAAAAGTTAAACCTTAAGCCTTTACTCACAATATCTATACATTTGCAAGAATGAGATTGGATTGTCGAGTAATTTTTATGTATTTGTTGCTTACCAATTTTTTTTTTTTCAAATATTGCATGCATGCTTTTCTATATACGACTCTGGAAATGATAGAAGGGAGCAGTAGATAACCGCATGTCATCACTTAAGACAGAAAAACTAATTACCTGTGGTATCATATTAGCCACACATGTTACTACAGCTGAAAGTGATTGTTCCTGCAGGTAATTAAAATGCAAGGGATTAGTAGTGCTAAGCTGATAAGCATGAGCGTTTCAACCACTGCTCTAGTATTTAATGGACTGGGAAAGACATCTTACCCTATCAACCAGCTTTGCTACCATGTCAAGAGTTTGCAACACTTTTCGTCCTTGGGTAAGCTGGTTCCTGTGGTTAATTCAAAAAAAGCTAAGAAGCTTTACGGGAAATATGAATAAGATAATAACTCTATGAGGGGGTGTATTTTTCAGCATAATAACAGAAACAGAAACATTTATATAAGAAAACTTGTATTTGATTGGCAAAAAAACTACTATTTGTGTCCTAGTAAGTAAACTTAGAAGTAAATGATAGTCTCCATCTGGAATTAAAACTAAATCAACCTTTATATTGCTTTCTTAATAAATTTCAACAAACGATACCTCTTGAAGGTACCAGAAATCTTGGCACTGAAAATATCAGTCGCTGCTGAAATGAAGCTGCATTTTCTACTAGTGGAGATTTTGTCAATATGTTCTATAACCTGCAGACCGTGGTAAATCCAGATAGCTTAAGCTGTGTGAGAAAAGTAAATTGTAAATAACATAAAACGAGAGCAAATGAGGTACAAACCTTTTTCTTTTCCTCCTTCTCAGAAGGAAGTAATGCCTTAAACACTCGCCTATAAGAAGCATCATCACATTCAGAAAATGTTGTTCTCAGCATGGCCAAAATGACTTGGACAACCTAACGTGTAAAAATCTTATAGTTGTCATGTCTATTAGATGGAGCTTATTGTCTATCAAGGAAGGAAGTAATGCCTTAAACACTCGCCTATAAGAAGCATCATCACATTCAGAAAATGTTGTTCTCAGCATGGCCAAAATGACTTGGACAACCTAACGTGTAAAAATCTTATAGTTGTCATGTCTATTAGATGGAGCTTATTGTCTATCAAGCATTGATGCACTTAAAGATCATGCAACAGTTCAAAAAATGAGCTAGTTATGAGGCAACTTACCTTTTTCCTGTAGAAAGCAACAAAATGAGCTAGTTATGAGGCAACTTACCTTTTTCCTGTAGAAAGCAACACCGTGAACGTTGAATGGTATTTTTCTCTGGCGGAATGCATTTTGGAAGACTTTACCTGACACCTGAATATCAGTACACTCGTCATTTACCAACACATAATTAAATATGTTGCATTCTGATAACATATCAGCAAGGAGCAGAAGAGGACAAACCTGCCTCCTATAAAGAATGGCAATATCTCCATGGGAACAACAAGGGACTGAGCCATCATTAGTGATTTCAATTATTTTGTCAACGACAAATGCACACTGTGCTTCCTCATTATGGCATTCCTTGACTATAATCTATACTGGACAAAACACAACAAAGTAATTAAGCTAGCAGCAATTTAATAATGGATTTCTCAGAGACAAGTTCAACTTGCCTTTGATCCCTGAGAGTTTTCAGATGAAATGCTTTTCGATTTGCACCGCTTTGTATTGTTTTTTATGATAGAAGATGCAGCCTCCACAATATGGCCAGAGCAGCGATAGTTTTTAATAAGCCTGACCTGAATCCAAAGCAGTACGATGGAATTTATACATCCCTTTCGAGAGATTTTGGTTTCTTAAGCTAGTATAATATTTGCAACAGCTTAGAAAAGCCAAACCTCTTTGTAGTTTGGGAAATCACGGCGAAATGAATCAAATCCAGAACTGCTAGTATAATATTTGCAACAGCTTAGAAAAGCCAAACCTCTTTGTAGTTTGGGAAATCACGGCGAAATGAATCAAATCCAGAACTGTCCGCCCCATTAAAACCCCTCTTTGTAGTTTGGGAAATCACGGCGAAATGAATCAAATCCAGAACTGTCCGCCCCATTAAAACCGAAAATGGACTGCAAGAATTGATGCACCACACTTCGTTCAATAATCAAGTGAAAATAAGCAAGTTTCGTTTTAAAAAAACGCACCTGATCATCATCACCAACAATAGTTATGTAATTATGAGACCCTAGAATTCTTAGAAGCTTGTACTGCATTGTGCTTGTGTCCTGGAATTCATCAACAATTATGGCTTTCCAGGTATCTTGGCATTCCTTGAACACTTAAATCAAATGCAGCAAATACACGTCAATACTAGAAAATCTTGAGCGTCATACATCTTATAACAGAAAATTTATCTAATTGGCTTCACCTTCAGAAAAGTCAGTGAGGAGTCTGACGGAACAACTGATCAAATCATGATAATCCAGAGCATCACAAGTTTTTAGGATATCGTTGTAGTTTCCAAGAATTTTAGCCTGTATCAGTACCGTACAAAATCATGAAAGGTGAACTAAGCTGTAGTAGAGATGCCGGAAACAATTTTTAGCTGACTTACTCCAATCTCATTGCCCATCTTACGGCAGTCCTCTGGAGTTTTACCAGAAGCTTTGGCCTAAAATGCAGGCACAAGTTAACAACAGCTAATTGTAAGATGATACACCTCTTTGTAGTTTGGGAAATCACGGCGAAATGAATCAAATCCAGAACTGTCCGCCCCATTAAAACCAAAAATGGACTGCAAGAATTGATGCACCACACTTCCTTCAATAATCAATTGAAAATAAGCAAGTTTCGTTTGAAAACAACGCACCTGATCATCATCACCGACAATAGTTATGTAATTATGAGACCCGAGAATTCTTAGAAGCTTGTACTGCATTGTGCTTGTGTCCTGGAATTCATCAACAATTATGGCTTTCCAGGTATCTTGGCATTCCTTGAACACTTAAATCAAATGCAGCAAATATACGTCAATAATAGGAAATCTTGAGCGTCATAGATCTAATAACCAGAAAATTTATCTAAGTGCCTTCACCTTCAGAAAAATCAGTGAGGAGTCTGACGGAACAACTGATCAAATCGTGATAATCCAGAGCATCACAAGTTTTTAGGATATCGTTGTAGTTTCCAAGAATTTTAGCCTGTATCAGTACCGTACAAAATCATGAAAGGTGAACTAAGCTGTAGTAGAGATGCCGGAAACAATTTTTAGCTGACTTACTCCAATCTCATTGCCCATCTTACGGCAGTCCTCTGGCGTTTTACCAGAAGCTTTGGCCTAAAATGCAGGCACAAGTTAACAACAGCTAATTGTAAGATGATACAGTTAACAACAGCTAATTGTAAGATGATACACGCACTATTCATAAACCAGAAACTAAA
The DNA here is from genome assembly GCA_036630335.1 of Physaria fendleri. Lineage (NCBI taxonomy): Eukaryota > Viridiplantae > Streptophyta > Magnoliopsida > Brassicales > Brassicaceae > Physaria > Physaria fendleri. The sequence goes on along the minus strand of CM071716.1, from coordinate 2,657,182 downwards.
CACAGATTATATCAACTCTGCATCTATTGGCAACCTGGGTCACATATTTTTGCCATTCTTTTGATAGATCCTTCGCATATTCAGGACATACTGCTCCTGCTCCATTTAGACCTTCTTCAGACTCGCATGTACCAGAAGTTTTGCTTCCAATCTTCTTTTCCTCATATAAACGCACTGCTTCTATTATTGCTCTTCTTTGTTGTCCATGCCCATACACTGAGAATTCAGATGTACGTTGTAACCTGTGACAGAAGGAAAGGAATAAGGTACAATGGTACATGAATCTATAATTTTACAAATCATCATGCAAAGCAGGAATTATACTAATAAGAGTAGAATCTATAAACTACTATTCAAGTATTACTTTGATTTATGGGCTCTGTAACTCCAATCTAACAACATACAAAAAACATCATATTGTCTTCCACCAGCATTTAGACTCGAGATTATCTACCAAAAGAAGTTTTTTACAAATTTACCAAGCAATCTACAATTCATATTCTCACTTGTCTGCATGCGTCCGGCAAAGCTGCAAGGCAAATGAATGGAATGTACTGATTGTTATGTCCTTTGCTGCTTTCTTTCCGGCAGATTTTCCTATGCGTTCTCTCATCTCAGAAGTTGCTGCTGTAGTGAAAGTCATTGCAAGGATATTTGATGGATGTAAGCCCTATTAAGTTACAAAGAACACAAAAACTTCAAATCTGATTTCATATATAAGATCTCAAGTACGGAAGATGTTGTAGATCATTCAGAAAAAATATTTAATAATACCTCTTTGAGCAACACTAAGATACGGCCAACCATGGTGGAAGTCTAACAAGTGAAAAGGAATAGTTAGAGCTGACAGTATACATGAAAACCAACCAAAATTCTTGCCTCATAAAAAAAAATCTATACCAACCTTTCCACTTCCAGGACCAGCAATAACCATTAAAGGAGTTGATATATCAGTACACGCTGCATCACGCTGTCTATCATTTAAAGACTGCATATATTTGGAACATTCATCAGGCATGCAATTGATCAATGCAGGATCAGCATCAATGGTAGTCTCTTTGTTGAGCTTCAATTTGGCATCAGAGTCTGGCTCCAAATTTTTAACATCCCTATCCCTAGAATCTATTCTGGCTTTGAGGTCACTGCTCTCACTATCTTTAGGCGGAGTCTGATTTATGCTGGTACTTGGAGTTTGACATGCTGTTTTTTTGGCTGACTGTTCACATATCAAGTCAATCTCTTCTAAAAAGGAATCATCAAGGTCATCATCATCAAGAAGTGAAGAAGTAGAGCAACCATAACTTAGTGTAACACTTTCTGGGGTTTTCAGGGGGGTAACAAATGATTCTTCTGCAATTCCATTATCCCTAGAAATCTCGGTCTGAAATGCATTGATGATCTCATCATCCAAATCAAAATTAGGAGAAGGAGTACTAACACCACAAGAATAACCATCATTACATGACTCAAACCCTGGTTTTAGGCGTTTGTATGGTGTATTAGCAGATAACTCCATAAGAGGAGTTCTATTGAAGTTAACATGGTGAGCAAGGGCTTCTGTACCCACTGATTCCTTAATCCTGCAACACCAGGTAGAGAAATATTTCATATTATCAAAATCTGGTTGCCACAATTTAAACGAAGCGAACTAACACAAATCTAACTTTTAAGTTGCGGTATACACATATCCGAAGTTAAATAAATTTAACCACACATATTTTAAGTTAAAACCCAATTTACACACAATTTGGTCTAAAGTAAACCTTAAATTGTGTGTAAATTGAGTTTTTAACTTAGATCTGTGTGGTTAAATTTATTTAATTTCAGATATGTGTATATCGTGGCTTAAAAATTAGATAATTCGTGTGTGTAAAATCACTGTTAGCCCTAATTTTCCCATATTCTTTTGCAACTTTGCTTTTAAAATTAGACTATCACAAAGATACATGTCTTGCATATCCGACATTACAAATTTACAATGTGGATGATTGTCAATAATAACTATCTTGATATGGTATGGTGGGTATAATTAAAATCAATGTCAACTAATTAGTTCCTCGCACTATCAAATCCATGTCTACATATAATAAAACAAAAAAATGCATTTAAAAAAATGTAAATTACTATCAACTTTCTAATTCATTTATTATTTGATATTCGGTTTTGTTGGCTGTTATATATTTTCTAGAATAAACTACACCCTATAGCACAATCTNTTTTTCCCTTGTGCTACTTTTGTAAATATCCCCCCATTGTGCTACTACATGAAAATCACCCAAACATTAAAAGATATAGCACTACAAGAAAACATGCCTAATTGAGACGCAGGTTTGGGACGCATAATTGGAATGTCGCAGATTTGGTGTGTATTTGAGACAAAAATTAGATGAATTGGGAAAAGCATCTCTTTTATGTCACGAAAGATCAGACGTCCCAAACGCGTCCCATAGTTAATGATAAAACTGTAACAAAAGATAAATGCATCCTAAATACGTCCCACATTTAATGACAAAATTGTAACGCTTTCACACATTTTGTGATTTTATGTCTTTTTCGTGATTTTATGTCGTTTTTTCGTGATATTATTTATTTAAGAATGTATTTTAGACACCAAATTAAATATTAAATTATTTAATACCGTTAACATCAATATAATTAATGCAAAAGACGTCTTAATTATGCTCCAATTTGAGATGGGTCATTAGAAATGCGTCTCAAATTTTGAAATATAATTGGGACGCCTCATCACTAAATATTTGGAAAAAAATATTGTACATTGAATTGTTTTTTAAATTGATATATATATATATATATATATATATGTATTACATAAATTAATAAATAATAAATATAAGATAACTTAAAATAATAGA
>CM071716.1:2630644-2641520 GCA_036630335.1 Physaria fendleri | reverse complement strand
CGATGTAAGGATTTGCGATCGCCGTGTCAGGAAGTTCCTTGTTTTATCTTGTTTTGAGTGCATCACAATAGTTCCCTTTAAGATATTTTTAATAGTTTTATATCCATGTTATAGGGGGGATAACATTTTCTTGTGGTTTTCAAAATGTTAAGTAAACCATCAATTGTTTTTGTTTATTGCAGAGACATGAAGAAACTGACCATCTCTTATCCATGTGTAATGCTTAATGTTGATGTGGCAAAGAATAATACAAATGATCAGTATCAGGTATGCCAAACTTTTACTTATAATGCTTAATGTTGATGTGGCAAAGAATAATACAAATGATCAGTATCAGGTATGCCAAACTTTTACCTACTTCAAAGTAGTTTTTGTGTTCAGTTAAGTAAGAAAATCATATACTTTCTTTTTGGGATTCTGAAAGCCTTTTGCCTTGTTTGTTATCTATTTTACCTTTAACTATTGGTTTTGAAACAGACTCTTGTAGATCCTGTACGCAAGGCATACAAGTCACATAGTGAATGCTCGATTGAATTTGAGGTGGATGGACCGTACAAGGTATGCTTAAACTTTATTATTTTTGACGTGTACTGCTCTTTGATTGCTGCAAAAAAATATTTGTAATCCTCTCCATTCAGGCAATGATTATTCCTGCATCGAAAGAAGAAGGAATCTTAATTAAGAAGCGTTATGCTGTTTTCAATCATGACGGAACCTTAGCAGAACTCAAGGGTTTTGAGATTAAGCGTAGAGGGGAGCTGAAACTTATTAAAGTTTTCCAGGTATCTGTTCCTTTCCTTTGTTGTAATGTTTTTACTTTTGCTAGTACACTGTATGGAGCGGTCAGGCACTGAATCAGAATTCTTTATCTACTCTTTCCGTACAGGCTGAGCTTTTTGACAAATTTCTCCATGGATCAACTCTTCAAGAGTGCTATTCTGCTGTTGCAGCTGTCGCAAATCGGTGGCTTGACCTACTTGATGTATGTGAAATGTTTTGTTTCTTGTGCTTTTTTAGTTGATGTTTTTTTCCTAAGAAAAAGACTTTTCATATAGGTTCTGGTTAGTTCACATATAACTGGTTTTTTTTGTTCATAACCTTCACATTTTTTCCAGAATCAAGGAAAAGATATTGCCGATAGTGAACTGCTAGATTATATATCAGAATCAAGCACAATGAGCAAATCATTAGCAGATTATGGTGAACAAAAGTCATGTGCAGTGACCACAGCAAAACGCCTGGCTGAATTTCTTGGTGATTCAATGGTAACGCCTGGCTGAATTTCTTGGTGATTCAATGGTAAAAGATAAAGGACTGCGTTGCCAATACATCGTTGCTTGTGAACCAAAGGTACTTTTCTGTCAAACTTAAAATTTTGTGAATTTTTTATCCTCCTTTGACTGTTTGACATCAAGTCAAAGATTAGAACTTGGTTACTTCAAAAGGCCATCTGTTACCAACCCGAAAAGGCCAGAGAAAACTCAATAGTTAGGTCTCATGCAAAAAAATGACTGATTCTTATGTCTTCTTCTATTTTTACTGATAATTGTGTTTGATACGAGTAACATACTAGTGGATGTTCTATCAACAGTTTCTACTGTTCGAACGCTTAGTTAGGAACCCTGCTGCATGCACATGTTCTCCAAGTCAAGAATATCGTCTCACATGCAGTCTGTGTTAATAATGTTGCTTCTCAAAATGTATTTACTGTCCGTTAAGCATCTTTTTTAGCTACTCAGTTTGTCTCATTCACACTGCGTACATACTTCTAATTCTTGCTGACTTAACAAAATTTTCATGATTAGGGGACACCTGTTAGTGAACGTGCTGTTCCTGTTGCTATATTTGAAACAACGAAACCAGGTAAACATTCTATTATTTGGTGTGATTATGTATTGTTATGTTATTGTCTTCTTGACAGTCAAATGTAATGTAAATCTTCAAAATTCACAGGAATTATGAAGTATTATCTGCGAAAATGGTGCAAGACATCATCAGACGTCGGAATTCGTTTAATTATTGACTGGTCGTATTACAAGCAGCGCCTTAGTTCAGCTATCCAGAAACCTTAGTTCAGCTATCCAGAAAGTTATCACCATTCCTGCTGCAATGCAGAAGGTTCATTACTATTCTTACCATTTTTTGTTTTTCCACTTAAATATTCTTTGTATAAATATCTAACTACTTATGTGACCTCTTTAGGTGGCAAATCCTGTGCCTAGGGTGAATCATCCTGATTGGCTCCATAAAAAGGTTCGAGAGAAAGAGGACAAATTTCGCCAAAGAAAACTAGTTGATATGTTTAGTTCAGCAAACAAAGATGGTGTGCTGGACCCAGAGCATTTGGTGACTAGAGAAAATACGGAAGATATTGAGGATTTTTGCAAAGAAAACAGGCCTAACGTGAAAGGGCCAAAGCCAATTGCGCGTTCTTTTGAAAACAAGAAAAAACAGTCTGAACCCGAGCAGCAAGAGAGCTGTGACCCAGTATTCGATGATATCTCACTGCAGAACATTGACAGGAATGTAAATTACCAAGGATGGCTTCAATTGAAGAAGAGAAAATGGAAAGTAACATTAGAGAAGAAGAAAAAAAGAAGGTAGTACTTCATAATGGTATATATTCGTTTGAAGTTAATCTTCCAACAAGACTTTCAATTTGGAACAGATGTAGTTCCATATAGGATCCACTGCTTGTAAAAGTTTCTTAACTTATTGACTATGTATCCCTTCTTTTTTGTAGGTTGGGTGATCTAAGATCTTCAAACCAGATTGATGCTCACGACATAAATCAAAAAGTTGGTCCAGGAAAAGGTGTAGGTTCATACTTTAGGAGGCCTGAAGAAGCTTTGACTAGGTCACACTGGCAGGTGTGCACAGCAACCTAATTTATTTATATATTTGGCTGATATTTGTAATCATATAATTTTGTCTTTCTTGCTTTTTAGATAATACAGCTGGTCCCAAGTACACAAAATGGACAATTTTTTGCTTGGGTTGTTGTGGAAGGATTGATGCTTAAGATACCGTTGACAATCCCAAGGGTGTTTTACGTTAATTCCAAAGCTCCTACAGTTGAAAAGTTCCCGGGAAAGTGTGTTATTAATTCCAAAGCTCCTACAGTTGAAAAGTTCCCGGGAAAGTGTGTTAACAAGATTCTTCCTCATGGGAGGCCTTGTTTCAATTTGATTGAGGCATGTTTGTAATCACTATCATCTTTCCTCTTGTTTTCCTTCTAGTTAGTTATACAATTTTCTTTATCTCTTTACAGGTCCAAATTCAGGAAGAACAGTTTAAAGAAGAAAGTAAAATGCGTGCAGCTCTTCTTGCCAACCCTGAAATTGAGGTGAGGTCTTTTTATAAAGTAATGAAATTAAATGCCATTAGAAGCGCAACCATTTATCAAATACCCATAACAAGTCTTACGTATTAAAAAATATCTTTGGTTAACTCTTAAATCTGTGATTTCGGGTACTGTTTTATTTGGTGACTAGACAAATTGTAGTTGGTGTCTGGGACTACAAGGTATCTGGGAGTCTGAATTTGTCTGCTACAAAACTTTCTGTTGTAGAAGTTTACGCTACAAAACTTTCTGTTGTAGAAGTTTACTACATCAAGTGCCCTGTATACGGAAAACTCTGGAAACGAGTTTATAAGCGAAGGATAGCTATTTATCTCAGTTGCGTGTGTGTGTGTGCACGTGAGCATCATTGATGTCTAAATTTTTGTTTGATTAAAATGTGATTGGGACCCACGACTTGTCAGCTTAGTGGGGGACTTGTGCTTTTGTTCTAATGCTTACTGGCTATCATGCATGTTTGACCTATTTTTCATGAAGAGAATGTCACGTTGATGCCTTGCTAATATCATATTTGACTTTGGCAGGGCATATATGAAACTAAGGTGCCTTTGGAGTTTAGTGCCATTTGTCAGATTGGATGTGTATGCAAACTTGATAGCACAGCCAAGCACCGTAACACCCAAGATGGATGGAAAGTTGGTGAACTTCATATGAAAACTACAACTGAGTGTCACTATTTGGAGCGTTCAATTCCACTTGTTTACTTGTATAACAGGTAGAGTTCCATTTTTGAAGTAAAATGAGTACCCCTTTTCTGATGGAAACCAGTTTTACTTCATGCAATTTAAGTTGACTGAAAATTTTGATTGTAAATTTCTAGTAAGCATTTTTTAGTCACAATTGGGAGTTTTTATATGACTCTGAAAATTTTGATTGTAAATTTCTAGTAAGCATTTTTTAGTCACAATTGGGAGTTTTTATATGACTGTCTCTAGTCATATTGTCGAATAATCACAATATGAACTCTGTTGATTTCTCAAATTGGTCTCTTTACATTTTGAACCATTGTTTTTGTTTATTTTTCTCCTTCTTTGGGCATCTTGTGTGATTTGATTTATCCAATCCGGAATACTTATATCATGGTTTACTTGGTTTCAGCAACTCAACAGGGCGTGCTATATATGTTTTGTATTGTCATGCATCGAAGCTTATGTCTGCCGTGGTAGTTGATCCTTTTAGCAGCAAGGAACTAATACCAGCTGCCCTAGAGAGACAGTTTAGAGATAGTTGCCAAAAATTGTCAATTGAGTCAATGTCTTCGGGTGATTTCCTTTTCCATGTAAGCTCTAAACTCATCATATAAAACCCCTGCAACAATTGTCATCATTTTTATGAGTTTCTGTGAATGCTAATCATCAGGTGGACTATGTTGACCATCCTGAAGCCGCTAAGAAGGTTATACAAAAAGCAATTAGTGAATACAGGTAATTCACTTTCCTGATTTATAGCAGTACAGCCTGTTTAATATTTTCCTTGTAAAAAAGCAATTAGTGAATACAGGTAATTCACTTTCCTGATTTATAGCAGTACAGCCTGTTTAATATTTTCCTTGTATCTCATAGTGTTTGTATCACTGATCAGTTAAGCATGTATTTCCCTTTTTTTCCCTGTGTGAACTAGTTGGTTTCTTGGTAATTAGATCAATTTTATGTTACTGTCAAAAAGAAAAAAAAAATTGATTGTTGGACTTTCTTGTAAGATTATGAAAAATATATAGTGTTTGACTTGCCCCATTGTGTTTTCCTCTTGCAGAGAAGAAAATTCTGGACCAGCTGTTGCTGTCCTTGAATGCCCTGACTTTAATGCCATGAAGGAAGGTATTAAGGCCCTTGATGATTTCCCATGTGTGAAGGTTCCCTTCAATGGCGAAGACAATAGTTATCAGGTTCATTGACTGCTAAACCAATTGGCTTCTTTTTCTCCTTTTCTGTCAGGATGGTCTTTAATCTGATCAAATAATAATATGTCGTTGTTGTTGCCATGCTTAGCCTGTCTCCTGGCAACGTCCGGCAGCAAAACTAGCAATGTTCCGTTGTGCTGCAGCATTTCAGTGGTTGGATCGGAGGATTGCCCAGTCAAGATATGCCCATGTAGCTGAAAATTTTGATTGTAAATTTCTAGTAAGCATTTTTTAGTCACAATTGGGAGTTTTTATATGACTCTTTCTAGTCATATTGTCGAATAATCACAATATGAACTCTGTTGATTTCTCAAATTGGTCTCTTTTACATTTTGAACCATTGTTTTTGTTTATTTTTTCCTTCTTTGGGCATCTTGTGTGATTTGATTTATCCAATCCGGAATACTTATATCATGGTTTACTTGGTTTCAGCAACTCAACAGGGCGTGCTATATATGTTTTGTATTGTCATGCATCGAAGCTTATGTCTGCCGTGGTAGTTGATCCTTTTAGCAGCAAGGAACTAATACCAGCTGCCCTAGAGAGACAGTTTAGAGATAGTTGCCAAAAATTGTCAATTGAGTCAATGTCTTCGGGTGATATCCTTTTCCATGTAAGCTCTAAACTCATCATATACAACCCCTGCAACAATTGTCATCATTTTTATGAGCTTCTGTGAATGCTAATCATCAGGTGGACTATGTTGACCATCCTGAAGCCGCTAAGAAGGTTATACAAAAAGCAATTAGTGAATACAGGTAATTCACTTTCCTGATTTATAGCAGTACAGCCTGTTTAATATTTTCCTTGTACCTCATAGTGTTTGTATCACTGATCAGTTAAGCGTGTATTTCCTTTTTTTTTTCCCTGTGTGAACTAGTTGGTTTCCTGGTAATTAGATCAATTTGATGTTACTGTCAAAAAAAAAAAAAATTGATTGTTGGACATTCTTGTAAGATTATGAAAAATCATCCTATAGTTTCCGTTGTGCTGCAGCATTTCAGTGGTTGGATCGGAGGATTGCCCAGTCAAGATATGCCCATGTAGGTTATGTTTCTAAAGTGGATATATAGTTTCTCAGATTACTTTATTGCAGTTATTGACATTTATGTATAACCGAATAGGTGCCTCTGGGGAATTTTGGACTTGATTGGCTAACATTTACAATCGATATCTTCCTGTCCAGAGCACTACGTGACCAACAACAGGTTTTTTCCTCGAATTCCTAACTTCTAACCGTTTATAGTACCGCTGCTACAATATTTGCGTTCCTTTTTTTCTGTTTGTCTTTCTTCTCTTCTCTGATTTGGACCGTTGTGCTGCAGCATTTCAGTGGTTGGATCGGAGGATTGCCCAGTCAAGATATGCCCATGTAGGTTATGTTTCTAAAGTGGATATATAGTTTCTCAGATTACTTTATTGCAGTTATTGACATTTATGTATAACCGAATAGGTGCCTCTGGGGAATTTTGGACTTGATTGGCTAACATTTACAATCGATATCTTCCTGTCCAGAGCACTACGTGACCAACAACAGGTTTTTTCCTCGAATTCCTAACTTCTAACCGTTTATAGTACCGCTGCTACAATATTTGCGTTCCTTTTTTTCTGTTTGTCTTTCTTCTCTTCTCTGATTTGGATTTTTTTTTTTTAAAATTCCTTTTCTTGTTGAAGTGCCTATTATGTATTTAGATAAGAATCAGCTTTTGCCTATCATTGAATTTCCTTTTGCATAACAGATCCTTTGGGTGTCAGACAATGGGGTTCCAGACCTGGGAGGTATAAGCAATGACGAAGCATTCTTTGCTGAAGAGGTATGTCATCAAATGGATTTAATTTTTTCTTTTTTGTTTCTCTGAACTTTTTCAGGAACATCGCCATCTCTATGGTTTATTTTGTCCTTTTTTTTCCTGCGACTATCAAGATGATAACCTGGCATGCTTCTTTGACACAGATGCAACAGACGAGTTTGGTATTCCCTGGAGCATATAGACTGGCATGCTTCTTTGACACAGATGCAACAGACGAGTTTGGTATTCCCTGGAGCATATAGAAAAGTGTCTGTGGAGCTAAAGGTAATAAAAAAATCTTTAATCGTCTTGCTGTTTTGGATGTTTCTTTAATTAACATTCACTGTGCAGATCCATCACTTGGCTGTTAATGCCCTTCTAAAAAGCAACCTAGTGAATGAAATGGAAGGAGGTGTCTTTTTGGGATTTGAACAAGATGTGAATCCTAGAGGAGTGAATGCAGATGAAAATGCCAGTTTTGATGAGACCACAGGATGTGCTCAAGCATTTCGTGTCCTGAAACAATTGATTCAGAGTTGCTTGGCTGATGTGTGTAAATATGACAATATATATGCTGATTCCATTTTGCAACGTTTGTCCTTGGTGGCTCTGCAGGTATGATTATGTCACATCTTGTAACAAGTTTAGCTTATGCTTGACTCATAAAATACCAATTTGTTATTTATTATTGTAGCCCTTCCTCGAAGCTCCTGATCCAGCTCTTCATCGCATGCTTAACAAGGTAAATAATTTTTGATATTTCTTCCTTTTAATATTATTTACTCTTTGCTTCTCTGTCTGAATCTTTCTCAATCAATTCATCTTAGTGAATCTGTAGCTTACAAACTATAACTTCTTATTATGCCTGTCATACCATATAATTCCTAAGCCACCTGTAACTTTTTATGTGCCTTATTCTAAACCCATTTGACATCTTGCATTTTTCATCAATATTGTAGGTCATGCAAAAGGTGTTTGCACTGTTATTAACTGATTTGCGGAGATTTGGTGCTATAATAATATATGCAGACTTCTCAAAGGTCGTTATCGACACAGGAAAATTTGATCTATCTGCTGCTAAGGCCTATTGTGAAAGCCTGTTAACTGCTGTGGGGAATAGGTTGGTTTCTTCCTCTAAGGCCTATTGTGAAAGCCTGTTAACTGCTGTGGGGAATAGGTTGGTTTCTTCCTTTCTTGATATTTGTCTGTGAAAATATTTCTAATGAACTGTACTCATTTTACTGCTATGTTATTTGTGTTTTTTACTCGTTACAGTGATATCTTTGAGTGGATATTGCTCAAGCCAGTTCACTACTGGCACTCGTTACTTTTCATGGATCAGGTTGGTATTCTTCTTTCTTATACTTCTATTTTGTATTTTCAATCTCTTATTTTGATACAAGCCATGGTTAAAAGTAATCAGAGCCATGGTTGAAAAGTAATCTATTCCCCACCGCAATGAGCAAGCTTTTGATTTCCTAAGTTGATATGTAATCCAATCACATAGGTCTCCAAAACCCTTTAACTAATACCCTACCCATAGGCTTGTATCAGATGCTAAACATCGCATAACTTGTAATTGTAAAATAGGAAGTCCCTAGACACAAATTTAAGTACGAGAGAGAGGAAATGAAAAAGTACCAATCCATAGGACTTCAATACATGTTGTTCCAGTAAACCAAAATGGGCCAAGGAATTATAGCGGATATGTAAAATCCTTTCACCTTGATGGCTGAGAATTAATCCAAGTTGCAAGGAAGTCTACCAAAATCCCATCTTTCAATGTTTGTTTTTGTTTAATCAGGCTTCTTGATCTGCCTTTCCTTGTTTTTTCACCTCATTGATATCTCTTTTCTTGAACATTTTAGTATAACTACACTGGCATTCAAGCTACCGATGATGAAATTTCACAAGACAATGTGGCTATTGAGCCAAGGTGGAGTATTGCACGACATTTACCCGAGTATATTAAGGTTTGCAGACAAAACCAAGGTTATTTAATGAAACAAAAAAAGATGTGGCAACGCATGGACCAGTTTTCTTGGATACTGACGCATTTCCTCTATCTTGGCAGAGTGATTTCACTATAATAGTTGCTAAGTTTATATTTGACCCCTGGAAATTTGCATTGGAGAAAAAAAGGGGCAGTTCAGAGAGTTTAGAGGCACAGATGGTAGAGTATCTAAGAGAACAGGTAGTCTTTTAAAGGCAATTCGTTTTACTTTTTTTTTCCTTGTCATCAGTTTGATTTACTTTTCATTCACTCAAAAAGATCGTCTCCTCATTTCTGTTCTGTTTGCTTTATTGCTTGTCATCAGTTTGATTTACTTTTCATTCACTCAAAAAGATCGTCTCCTCATTTCTGTTCTGTTTGCTTTATTGCAGATTCGATCCAACTTCATAGATATGCTTGTTAAAAAGGTTGGTGATATCATGTCACACATGAAAGAGATAAACGTTTCAGATGCATCTGGGGTTTCTGGTCGAACTCCCAAAAGAGATTACACGTTAGAATTTATACAGGTTATCTCTGCTGTTCTGGCTCTTGACCAAAACGTTCAGCAAGATATTCTGGTAAATACTCAACCCATTCCTTTTCATTTCTACCTGATACTGGTTCAATTTGATAAACATATGGAGTATTCAGAAGTCCTCTCAATTGATTGATTTCTACCTGATACTGGTTCAATTTGATAAACATATGGAGTATTCAGAAGTCCTCTCAATTGATTGATTTTGAGTATGTAAATTCCAATGAGGCTTTTTTTATCTTTATAGTTAGTAAACTTTTTTATTAACTGATCTGATTCACAAATCCAATCTAAACTATGTTTACCTATAAAACTGGATATTTTCAGATGGGTGCTAAGTATTGTCTTCTTAATTTTTATTCTCTAGTCTTGCAATATTACTGACGTAATCTCTTCTCTGTAGGTATTGAGAAGGAATCTGTTGAAATATATTAACGTAAAAGAGGCTGCTGCTGAAGCCGAATTTCTTGATCCTGGGCCCTCCTTCATCTTACCTAATGTGGCTTGCAGGTATTACTGTCCAAAAGATATGCCCAGTTTTTGTGATTCGAATAAGCATTCTGGGATTTTGCTACCTCTAGTTAATAGATAAATTGTTTTCTGAAATCAAGTTTGTCTATTTCTACCTGATACTGGTTCAATTTGATAAACATATGGAGTATTCAGAAGTCCTCTCAATTGATTGATTTTGAGTATGTAAATTCCAATGAGGCTTTTTTTATCTTTATAGTTAGTAAACTTTTTTATTAACTGATCTGATTCACAAATCCAATCTAAACTATGTTTACCTATAAAACTGGATATTTTCAGATGGGTGCTAAGTATTGTCTTCTTAATTTTTATTCTCTAGTCTTGCAATATTACTGACGTAATCTCTTCTCTGTAGGTATTGAGAAGGAATCTGTTGAAATATATTAACGTAAAAGAGGCTGCTGCTGAAGCCGAATTTCTTGATCCTGGGCCCTCCTTCATCTTACCTAATGTGGCTTGCAGGTATTACTGTCCAAAAGATATGCCCAGTTTTTGTGATTCGAATAAGCATTCTGGGATTTTGCTACCTCTAGTTAATAGATAAATTGTTTTCTGAAATCAAGTTTGTCTGCTGGCCACAAACATAAATCTCTACCAGTCCCCTGCTTTAGAGACATCCTGGTACACAAGCCATCAAATCTTACACAGGCAATATTAGTTTGCAACACTAACTGTAAAGAAAAAGCCTTAGACCCCCAAATCCCAAAGCCAATTCCTATCTTGTTTTAAATGGTTGATTTTTTATTGCATTAGTAAGCTATAA
>CM071716.1:2595716-2611580 GCA_036630335.1 Physaria fendleri | reverse complement strand
TATCCACTTTCCAATTAAGTAGTTAAACCGTCATATTTATTCATGTCACTAATGAATATATAAATAAGCAGGAAACTTAATAGGAGTGAAGCATAAATCTTCACATTATCATTCACCACCCCACACGGCGCAGGTAACATATCGGAATCCTATTAAATGGGAAGCGCCTCCTATGTCCTTTCTGAAATGTAACATTGATGCTGCATGGCAAGACTCCAATGACAGATGTGGAGTTTCATGGATCCTCAGAGATCATAGAGGAGTAGTTCGACTTCATGGTTTTAAGGTATATCCTCGCTTAGTCTCTTCTCTTGAAGCTGAAGCTACAGCTATGGTTTGGGCGGTGAATTGTATGTGGAATATGGGATATGATAAAATCATTTTTGAGTCAGATTCGTCTACACTCATTAATGCTATTTAATCCCCTTCGACTTGGCCACGTCTACTTCCTTTCACGACAGAGATACACAGCATCGCCTCTAGGCGCCCATGGGATATCAAGTTTGATCATATTAGTCGCAAGAGGAATGTAGTTGCAGACGTTTTGGTAAAGCAAGCGCTTACTCGCTCTATATTTTGGCTCGATAGATAACTCTATACCTCTTTGGCTCCAACCATCTTTGGACAGAGATACACAGCATCGCCTCTAGGCGCCCATGGGATATCAAGTTTGATCATATTAGTCGCAAGAGGAATGTAGTTGCAGACGTTTTGGTAAAGCAAGCGCTTACTCGCTCTATATTTTGGCTCGATAGATAACTCTATACCTCTTTGGCTCCAACCATCTTTGGACTGTTAAAACTTGGATTTAAAATGTTTGTTTTTGTTTAAGAAATAAAGTTCATGTTGATCGAAAAAAAAAATCTTCACATTATCAGTTTTTTTCCTTTTTTCCGCCTATATAGAACCTTTCTCAAAGGTTTCTCCATTTTCATATAGTAAAATGAATTGGTTTTATGGATCCAAAATTGAAGAATTATCCACTTTCCAATTAAGTAGTTAAACCGTCATATTTATTCATGTCACTAATGAATATATAAATAACCAGGAAACTTAATAGGAGTGAAGCATAAATCTTCACATTATCATTCACCACCCCACACAGCGCAGGTAACATATCGGAATCCTATTAAATGGGAAGCGCCTCCTATGTCCTTTCTGAAATGTAACGTTGATGCTGCATGGCAAGACTCCAACGACAGATGTGGAGTTTCATGGATCCTCAGAGATCATAGAGGAGTAGTTCGACTTCATGGTTTTAGGGTATATCCTCGCT
The DNA here is from genome assembly GCA_036630335.1 of Physaria fendleri. Classification (NCBI taxonomy): domain Eukaryota; kingdom Viridiplantae; phylum Streptophyta; class Magnoliopsida; order Brassicales; family Brassicaceae; genus Physaria; species Physaria fendleri. The sequence continues at coordinate 2,610,304 of CM071716.1, read as the reverse complement.
TACTCTCTTCTCTTGAAGCTGAAGCTACAACTATGGTTTGAGCAGTGAATTGTATGTGGAATATGAGATATGATAAAATCATTTTTGAGTCAGATTCGTCTACACTCATTAATGCTATTCAATCCCCTTCGACTTGGCCACGTCTACTTCCTTTCACGACAGATATAAACGGCATCGCCTCTAGACGCCCATGGGATATCAAGTTTGATCATATTAGTCGCAAGAGGAATGTAGTTGCAGACGTTTTGGTAAAGCACGCAATTACTCGCTCTATATTTTGGCTCGATTGATAACTCTATACCTCTTTGGCTCCAACCATCTTTGGACTGTTAAAACTTGGATTTAAAATGTTAAGAAATAAAGTTTATGTTGATCGAAAAAAAAAAATCTTCACATTATCAGTTTTTTTTCCTTTTTTCCGCCTATATAGAACCCTTCTCAAAGGTTTCTCCATTTTCATATAGTAAAATGAATTGGTTTTATGGATCCAAAATTGAAGAATTCAAAATTTTTAATTAAAGAGTTTCTGACAAAAATCAAATTTAAAACTAATTTTCATGTTCCATTGACTGCTACTTCTAAATCATAATGTTTATATGTGATACTAAAATATTGAAAATAATTTTTAATCATTAGTGTATTTTTAACGTTAAACAAATGATAGACAAAACTTATTGCGATTTCAGACAAGGTATACTTACTCCTACATAATAAACCGTTACATCATTACATGATTTTGGCCTTGAATTACATCACCTTTATTTACCTACCAGAGTCATTTTGCCAAGCACGGAACAGGCGTAAGGAAACTATGGCTACGAGGAAGAAAAATAAAACAGAAAATGGTCAGAACAGCAAGTTATATCTAAATTAATGAACATGCCTGCTACAATTTCATAGTCTAACAAAAAAAATTGCATGCGCAGCAAAACTGTCTACAACCAGAAATTCAAACATGGTGAACTGTAAATTTTGTGATGCATTGCTTTGGAGAGTTGAAACAAAAAATACCCATCTGTGCTGTTGATGAGCTCAAAAGCTTCTCGAGTTTCACCTGGATTTCTCCAGGAGTTTAAACCGTTCCCTACTGCAAGTGCACAGCAATGCGTTAGTAGTAAAGTTCGTTCTCAAAGGTTTCTCCATTTTCATATAGTAAAATGAATTGGTTTTATGGATCCAAAATTGAAGAATTCAAAATTTTTAATTAAAGAGTTTCTGACAAAAATCAAATTTAAAACTAATTTTCATGTTCCATTGACTGCTACTTCAAAATCATAGTGTTTATATGTGATACTAAAATATTGAAAATAATTTTTAATCATTAGTGTATTTTTAAAGTTAAACAAATGATAGACAAAACTTATTGCGATTTCAGACAAGGTATGCTTACTCCTACATAATAAACCGTTACATCCTTACATGGTTTTGGCCTTGAATTACATCACCTTTATTTACCTACCAGAGTCATCTTGCCAAGCACGGAACAGGCGTAAGGAAACTATGGCTACGAGGAAGAAAACTAAAACAGAAAATGGTCAGAACAACAATTTATATCTAAATTAATGAACATGCCTGCTACAATTTCATAGTCTAACAAAAAAATTGCATGCGAAGCAAAACTGTCTACAACCAGAAATTCAAACATGGTGAACTGTAAATTTTGTGATGCATTGCTTTGGAGAGTTGAAACAAAAAATACCCATTTGTTCAAGATGCTTGATTCAAATAATTACATTGCAAAGATCTTCAGATATGCACGAGATAGATATGAGAATGGAGAAACTGTGGATTTAGAGATTAAGTTAGTAAGCAATAAAAGGAAAAGAAGACAGTATGATTTACCAGTTGGTGATGAGATTGCTGGATTGTTAGTTGGTGATATATCTGAACAAAAAGCCGGAAGAGAAGTTTTTGTTCAATACAAATCTCCGAAGCTACAGAGAATCAGTGACTTACACTCCCTATACATGAGCTTGCAATATCCATTGCTCTTTCCATACGGTGAAGATGGTTACCACACCAACTTGGCGGATATCAATATGCCTGCAAAATAGACGTTAGAATGGGTAAAATCCTAGGCATATCAGCTGTCAACAAGGAAGAGTCAAGCTACCAAAAGTCCGTCCAACGCCAGTTGATTTAGAGAAATTGTTCAGTGAATCAACTGATTTACGGAGCAGTATCAGAGCATACAACTCTGTATTAGCTTTCACTTCAACCGGTGGGAAAGTCGACCACTCTGTTACCGAGACTACGGGGCCATATACATACCGAATACATGGACAAAATCACCATAATATTGGTTCTCTGGTGCCCCTTGACGGCGAAGCCCAGCGTTTTTTGCATCTATATATATATGATACTGTAAATGAAATACAAAACTGTTTGGGTAAAATGGGAGCACCTACGACAGGGAAAACTATAGATGAGAATGTTCTTAATACTCTTATCAAGATGCTTGATTCAAATAATTACATTGCAAAGATCTCTCTTATCAAGATGCTTGATTCAAATAATTACATTGCAAAGATCTTCAGTTATGCAAGAGATAGATATGAGAATGGAGAAACTGTGGATTTAGAGATTAAGTTAGTAAGCAATAAAAGGAAATGAAGACAGTATGATTTACCAGTTGCTGATGAGATTGGTGGATTGTTAGTTGGTGATATATCTGAACAAAAAGCTGGAAGAGAAGTGGTTGTTCAGTACAAATCTCCAAAGCTACAGAGAATCAGTGACTTACACTCCCTATACATGAGCTTGCAATATCCATTGTTCTTTCCATACGGTGAAGATGGTTACCACACCAACTTGGAGTATGAAGAATAAGGAGTTCGTAGTGTTAAAAGGCCAACTATGACAATGAGAGAATTCTATGCGTATNTTTCTTAGCGCTCCACCAAAAGTAGCTTAGAGCTGATTTGTACAATAATTTGTATGACGCAGTGTGCAGAGGTGACACAGATGGCAAACAAATTGGCAAAATAATCATTCTACCATCAAGCTTCACAGCTGGGCCAAGGTATATGATAGAAAAATACCATGATGCCTTAGCGCTCCACCAAAAGTAGCTTAGAGCTGATTTGTACAATAATTTGTATGACGCAGTGTGCAGAGGTGACACAGATGGCAAACAAATTGGCAAAATAATCATTCTACCATCAAGCTTCACAGCTGGGCCAAGGTATATGATAGAAAAATACCATGATGCAATGGCTATATATGATAGAAAAATACCATGATGCAATGGCTATTTGCAGATGGTATAGAAATCCCGATTTATTGATAACGTTCACAACAAATCTAAACTGGCCTGAGGTCACTGAACACCTGAGTACATACACCACTGAACTCGCTAATTTCAGACCTGACTTGGAAACCAGGGTGTTTAAAATGAAGCTTGACGAAATGCTTGCAGATTTCAAAATTGGAAAATTCATACCTGTTTATCGAGCAGGTAATTAATCATTTCACTCTTCTACATTTATATCTTCACAATATAATTACCAAATTCAACAAACCAAAAATCATCACTGCAGCTGTGTACACCATCGAGTTCCAAAAACGAGGTCTCCCCCATGCACATATGTTACTTTGGTTGCAAACTCCTCCAAATAACTTTGACCCAGATTATATCGACAGATACATATCTGCAGAATTACCGGACAAAGAATCAGATGCAGAAGGGTTCAAACTGGTTGAAAAACATATGATGCATGGACCTTGTGGCATAGATAAACCATATTCCCCCTACATGGAGAATGGCGTTTGCAGTAAGAAGTATCCCAGAAAGTTTAAAGAACATACCACTATTGCTGATAACGGGTATGTATTATATCGCATGATGCAATGGCTATTTGCAGATGGTATAGAAATCCCGATTTATTGATAACGTTCACAACAAATCTAAACTGGCCTGAGGTCACTGAACACCTGAGTACATACACCACTGAACTCGCTAATTTCAGACCTGACTTGGAAACCAGGGTGTTTAAAATGAAGCTTGACGAAATGCTTGCAGATTTCAAAATTGGAAAATTCATACCTGTTTATCGAGCAGGTAATTAATCATTTCACTCTTCTACATTTATATCTTCACAATATAATTACCAAATTCAACAAACCAAAAATCATCACTGCAGCTGTGTACACCATCGAGTTCCAAAAACGAGGTCTCCCCCATGCACATATGTTACTTTGGTTGCAAACTCCTCCAAATAACTTTGACCCAGATTATATCGACAGATACATATCTGCAGAATTACCGGACAAAGAATCAGATGCAGAAGGGTTCAAACTGGTTGAAAAACATATGATGCATGGACCTTGTGGCATAGATAAACCATATTCCCCCTACATGGAGAATGGCGTTTGCAGTAAGAAGTATCCCAGAAAGTTTAAAGAACATACCACTATTGCTGATAACGGGTATGTATTATATCGCCGTCGAGATAATGAGTCCAAATATGTCTACAAAAAAAATGTCAAAATAGACAATAAGCATGTTGTTCCATATAATCTGTATCTGCTGAAGAAATACAAATCCCATATCAATTTTGAGTGGTGCTGTAAAACGCGAGCTATCAAGTACACAAACCAGCTGTTATCAAATTACCTGTGTATCTAGAAAACCAGCAGAATATTGTATATGAACAATCTGAGAGCCTAGATGAATGTGGGTAAAAAAATGCTTACCGAATGGATGAAAATAAACAGTGTTGATGAAGAGGCACGTTTGTTGACATATGTTGAGTTTCCAAAGTCTTTTGTATGGAAATCAAATAAGACTTGGACAAAAAAGGAAACAAGGTTCTACCATTGGCAGAATAGTACAGATTCATCCATCTGCCGATGAATTATATTATCTCAGGGTGTTGCTTAATATTATAAGGGGAACAAGAAACTATGAAGAAATGCTTACCGTAGAAGGAATCATTTATCCAACATTTAAAGATGCATGTTAGCAAGAGGTTTATTGGATGATGACAAGGAATGGGAGGATGCATTGGAAGAAGCATCATACTGGGCAAATCCTTTTCAGTTGCGACATCTACTTGTGACTTTTTTGCTATATTGTGAAGTAGCACAGCCAGCTAACCTTTGGGGAAAATACTGGAAAATCCTAGCTGAAGGTATTGAACAGAGACAACGTCAAACTTTTGACTTCAAAGAATTACAACTCAACGACGAAGAGCTGGAGCAATATACTTTGTTGGAGATTGAAAAACTGTTGACTGATAATGGCAAGTCCTTGACAGATTTCAAAGGTATGCCGATTCCAGACAAGACAATTTTGCAACAGATATTTAATGCACTGTTGCGAGAAGAACTTCAAATGAACGTAGAGGAGGAAGCAAATGAGCATGCGAAGTTGTTCCCGAAATTGAATGCAGATCAGAAGAATGTTTACAATGCAGTGATTGAATCAGTAGTTCAAAGAAAGGGAAATTTAATGTTTGTAGAAGAATGTTTACAATGCAGTGATTGAATCAGTAGTTCAAAGAAAGGGAAATTTAATGTTTGTCAACGGCCCAGGTGGGACTGGTAAAACTTACCTGTATTGCACAATAATCTCCAGACTAAGATCAGAAAACAGAGTAGTTATTGCAGTGGCATCAGCAGGAATAGCAGCCCTGCTTCTTCCATGTGGGCTTAGTGCCCACTCAAGTTTCAAGATACCAATTAACTTAACAGAGACGTCAACCTGTGAGATCAAACCAGGGACAATGTTAGCGGATTTGATTTCACGTCTGTGAGATCAAACCAGGGACAATGTTAGCGGATTTGATTTCACGTGCTGAATTAATTATATGAGATGAAGCTCCTATGGCACATCGTTATGCATTTGAGGCAGTTGATAGAACCATGCGAGACTTAATGTCATTAGATGATGAAAATGCACTCAACAAACCTTTTGGGGGTAAGACTGTTTTAATGGGCGATGTCATTAGATGATGAAAATGCACTCAACAAACCTTTTGGGGGTAAGACTGTTTTAATGGGCGGTGACTTTAGGCAGATTCTACCTGTCATTCCCCAAGGGACTAGGCAAGATACAGTGCAAGCATCCATAAGTCGTTCAAAGTTATGGAAGCACTGTGAAATCTATAGCTTAACTGTTAAACATGAGACTTCAGCCAAATGAGACGGAATTTGCATCATGGATCCTGCAAGTTGGAGATGGTACAGCGGAAACCGCAATATCAACTATAGAGAGCGCCAGGTATGGAGAATGTGACCGTATTAAGGTTTGTAGGAAATTCATGTTGAAGAACAGACGGAGACAACTTGGAAATGTTATCCGCAGCTGCGTATCCAAATTTTCTTGTCTTCATATCTCAACTATGAGTACCTGAAAGAAAGAGCAATATTAACACCACGAGAATGAAACCGTTGATGAAATTAACATCTACCAATTGTCAATGGTCCCAGGTTATAAAAGACTATTTGAGCTCAGACACTATTCAAACTGAACTCACACCTTCAGGAGACTGGAATACTCTATACACAGAAGAATATTTGAACTCCCCTGGAGTTTCAAGGTTTGCCAGCACATAGACTGTCACTGAAAGTTGGAACACCAGTAATGATGCTTCGTAATCTCGACTAGAAAAGAGGATTATGCAACGAAACTAAGCTAATTATTCTTAAACTTGGGAAAAAGGTCTTGCAAACAGAAATACTCACTGGGGCACATGCTGGAGGACAGTACGATATCCCAAGGATTGTTCTGTCACCGAATGAAACAAATCACCCTTTCACGCTTCAGAGAAAGCAGTTCCCAGTTAGGGTGTGCTACGCAATGACTATAAATAAAAGCCTAGGTCAGAGTTTGAAACATGTTGCTTTGTATCTTAAAAACCCTGTCTTCTCCCATGGTCAGTTATATGTTGCAATATCCCGAGTTACTTCTCCCGAAGGCCTTACAATACTCAATGCAAATTCTGAGAATGGTGAGAATGATGAAGTTGTTAACATAGTGTACAAGGAGATTCTCAGTAATATTCAGATAAACCAAGAAGAATGTTACAAGTTAACATAGTGTACAAGGAGATTCTCAGTAATATTCAGATAAACCAAGAAGAATGTTACAAATAAGTTGTTACTAATTGTTGAACTACAAATTTCTGTACTAATAGGTAAACAGTGATTTTAAATGCAATTCTAAATGAATAATAGAAATGCTTATTGGGAATAGATCCCACAATCATGTACTGCTGGAAAACTATCTCTCATAACAATTATCAGAAATATAGAAATGTCGTTAAAATTGGATATTCACATACGCCTACCAGGTCTAAGCCATTGATCACTCAACATACTATCTAAGAGATTCATAAAGTTATGGATATAAAGTCAGCACTAATATAGAGAATACTCTTTTCCTAACCAGAACGATGAGCAAGGCGGAAGAAGAAATTGGAAGCAACTAGATACAGTGGAAGAGATCCATAGGTCCTCAAAAACATTGACACTTCTTGAGAGGCTCAACATTGCAACAGACTTAGCTTCTGTTTTCGACTATCTTCAGGTTTACTTTTATGAATCAATAGCTCATTACCATCTTAAGCAAACAAATCGTATAATCAGTCTGGGGTTTACTTTTATGAATCAATAGCTCATTACCATCTTAAGCAAACAAATCGTATAATCAGTCTGGACCATGATCTAACATCACAGGTGAATTTGACCGGAACAAAATTAGTGCCCGAACTCAATACAGGTTTATTTCCTATCTCATCTCACTTTGATCATCTCAATGATTTGCACTGACATTAATATTTATATTAACATAAATGTGGTTTGTAGTTCCACTATCATGTTTGCAATATACTGCAAACCGAGTAAGAAAAGAGTTCTAGGTATGATGAAAGACTATTTAAGCTCTGACACTAATCAAACAGAACTCACACCTTAAGGATACTGGGATACCCTATACAATGAAGAATATTTGTTAACATAATGTACATGGAGATTTTTAGCGATATTCGGATAAACCAATAAGCATGTAACAAATAAGTTGTTGCTAATTTTGAACTATCAATGTCTATGCTGATAGGTTAACAGTGTTTGTAAACGCAGTTCAAAATACATATTAGAAATACTTATTAGGCATGGATCCCACAATCATCAACTCCTGAAAAACTATATAACATATGAAGTATTAGAAATATAGGAACCTTTTAAAGATTAGCTGCTTACATATGCCCATCAAGTCTATGCCATTGATCACTCACCATGCTATCTAACAGATTCATAACAATATAAACATAAATTCAGCACTCATTAGAATTTAATAGAGGCTAACCATTTTGCCGCTCATCTTCTATTTAACAGTACAAACAATCATTGGCACTTTGGATGTCCACCATCAAGTTCCTACAAGATAACTCTGCGCAGCGACAAAAATATACCAATTGTCCTATTTTTGTCATCAAAGTACCATGTAATTCAAATTAATGTCAGGACAATATTATTGCAAATTCAAAAGTTTCCAACAACAAAACACAACTTTTTAACAACACCAATAACTACATAATTCATAGATCTAATATTTATAAAACATCTCTTACATTGTCATGTGGCCACGAGGACAATTTCAAACTAAAATATATACATAGATAGTATCCCATTACATCTGAAAGTTACATATTTAAACACTTCACAACAAAATACGAAAAAAAATATATACATAGATAGTATCCCATTACATCTGAAAGTTACATATTTAAACACTTCACAACAAAATACGAAAATAAATTATGATGCATTGCCTTAGCTAAAAGTCATTATTCAGATTGTCCACCTTTGAACTTTTAGCATATGTATCATATCAGCAAAAGAACTATTTACATAATTACCAAATACAAAGTCATAGTAGAATTAGACTGCATTTTCATATATAATATTAAACACAATACTTTGACCATTATAGCCGCAAGTTCCATGTTAAACACATCATTCCGACAAAACCAAAAAATAAAAGTACAACAAATAAGGTTGTATCTGCTGATATCATCAGCTTACTCGGAAGCACTAGCTCCCTTCGACACAAACATAATAGATTAAGTTTTACATTTGTCAAACATTTAAAAACGTGCTAAACATAACTAGCAGCCTTATATATAATACAAAATCTTGCCCTCCATCATCATCTATTTGTGTCGCGTTTGACCTTTATCACGACTTGCTGACCCAGCAGAAAACATGGAGCTTCCCTCAACTTTAGGGATCCTAAGACCAGAGCCACAATCATACTGACCTCTTGCTCCAGGGGAAAAATGCTCCACGGGATCCTAAGACCAGAGCCACAATCATACTGACCTCTTGCTCCAGGGGAAAAATGCTCCACTTGAATGAATAACATTTGACAATGTTACAGTGCCATGGAACATTAAAAGGTTATTAACTTATACTTAAATACACAAATCATAATCTTGGAAGTTATTTTATGCATAAAACAGATGATTAATCAGAACATACCTCAACATCTTCAGTCGGACCCACAAGTTTAAGAACAGTATGCTCGGTGTTTTCAACAAGCTGAATTTCACAACAATCTCCAGGAGCAAGATCATTTTCATAGCAAAACTTTGACCAACAACCACTAATCCTCAAACGCCTATCAGTGCAAGCCTTACCCACTGCTTCCCAAGTGTCACCATCATTGTTTGTGAGAATAATGCAATAAAGATCTTTCTCATCAAGATAATTGAGCTCCACAAATTTCCTAGGCATATACTACATTCATCCTTCAATTAGAAACCAAAAATTAAAACAGTTGTGATATACATTAAAGTAAATTATCATTACTGACCACTTCATTCATTTCTATGTTTGACTCAGTAACAATTTGCAGAAATGAAGTCATCTTCTCCACTGCAACATTTCTATGTGATCTGATTCGCCTGGAGGTTAGTGATGCATCGCCTAGAAAAAGTAAATCAAATAAATGGTAAAAAACTAAAACACAAGTACAGTTGAACCGTTCACTAATACCAAAATTTACTATACCATCTCGGCCTATCATGTGAGATCTTGCAGAGTTACCTTCAAAAGCAAAAAATTGATTACAGACATAACTTTGAACTGTAAACACAGTAAATGGTTAAAAACAATAAATATACAGAACATTTAAGGTATTTAAAAATATCAAAGATATCCTGCCAGGAGTTGCATTCCTCTGTGACCTCGGATAGTCACCTTCAAAACAGGAAATCAAAAAAAATAAATAAATATAAGTAGATAAATTCAGTTAAGAAGCCTACATCTAATAGTTAACTCATACCCTGATGCCTTTCCACGAGTTTGCCTTTCCCCTTCTCACTGGATGCGTATCCTGCTATAAGAAGAAAAAGTTGACAGCAAAATTAACAACTGCAATAGATACAGCATGCTCAACCAATTATACCTCCATGTATAGCGCCTTCAGCATGTTCCCAATGCTCATGCTCAAGCTTCTTCCCATTAGCTCCAAAGGCAGTATCTGAACACAAGACAATCAGAAACTTTCAGCTTATAGCTCCAAAGGCAGTATCTGAACACAAGACAATCAGAAACTTTCAGCTTAAGAGCTTTAGCAAACAGAGGCCAACTATCTCTTAATGTTTGACCCTCTAATGTCATTTTCCAAGGACAGGACAACTGGTCAGATATCAAAGTAACGATGACATTCTGATGACTTTCTCCCAAATATTTAGCAAATAACTTTGGAGGTATTTTCTGCACACCAAATAAAAAAATTAGTTATTTTACAAAATAAAAAGTAAGAAATGCATTAAGCATACAAAATATACAACTCACAAGACGGGTCAATGTCTTAAATCCGATAGTTTGCATAAACTCCGGTTTGACAATCTGTACTGCTGCAGATGTTGAATACTTTGCCATTGCTGAACTCTCTGCGTAAACACATGGTTAAACTATAAAATTCAATTTCTAAGCAATACAAATCAAAATCAATATTTACATTAAGCAATCACAGGAAGTTAATAAAGAATATGTGAGTGGGTATATACTAAATGTTAAACAGTCCTAAAAAAGTACATCAAATACCATAAAAACATACTACCCATGAGAAGTTCAAACACTCTGGGACCACAGAGAGACTAAAACATAAAAACATACTACCCATGAGAAGTTCAAACACTCTGGGACCACAGAGAGACTAAAATAGAGTAGCAATGACCAAGACTGCTACATTAATAGAAACAAAATTACAAATGTAAAAACTATTTGTATGGAATCAATATCACCTCCAACTCTTCCAATAAATGAAACCCATTCAACATGAGCATTGATTAATCAGACGAACAAAGAAAATTAACACAAACACACACACAACTATTACCAGAATGATAGGGAAATTACAGAGAGGCAACCCTAAAAATGAGAGACAAAAACGCTAAAGGATATAAATATGCTACACAAGAGAAGGGTTAACAAAAAATGGAAAGACATATATGCCCTTGCTCCTTTAACGTTCCATCTTCTATGTGTGTCGCAACATTTAAAAAATAAAACAAAATGGTGTTAAGATGAGAAACAGGTGAGAAACGATTATCTCAAATACGAGTTTTAAGATTTCGTTATGAACCTTGGGGTGTCAACATTTTAGTGGTCAGGTCGTCTAAATTTTTTTTTTTTTTATCATGAATGATTAATTTTTTTCAATAGGTTTATTTTATTTAATTGGAGAATCTTAATATCACTTAGTCATACGTATTTCGGTTTCGGGTCAGATTCTCGGATTTCAAATATTTGGGTATATGTAAAACGTATTTGTTAAGATACTTTTGAAAAATAGGTCCACTTCAAATTTTTCCCGGATTTGGAAGGTCGAGTTTATCAAGTTTTGGGTTCGAGTATATGCAAAACGTATCCGTTTGGATTAATCTAAAAAAAACCTCACATTAGATTCAGATCTTTTCGGGTTCGGATATTTCTAAATATCCCGAAATAACCTAAAACCCGCAAAACACAAAATAAAATGAAACCTAAAAATCCAAAAAACAAAGAATATACCTTACTATCCAAAAATACTTGAAAATATTCCCAATACTATATACCCAAAAATATTATAATTGATTTCTATTTATAAACAAATAAATACTATATATGCAATGCATTTTATGTTTTATTTAATATAGTTGTAAAAATAAATTAAATTAAAAATTTTTTTTTGTGAAATACTAATAATTATTAAAATAGATGTTTTGCTGCACCATGTGCAGTATTAAATATTTCATAAATTTATTACAAATTAGATAATAATACAAAAATATATAATATTTCTCTAATATCCAAATAGCAATGAAATATTTTTTTTCTTAAAAGAATTTATTTGTTTATAGATTTTTATGACATTAATTGTTAAAATAAATAAAATGTTAATGTTTATCTTCAAATTTTAAGTTATAATATTTTTGTTGCTGATCAAAACAAAATTTATTTTTTTAAGTTATAAAATATATATTTTTTAATATAATGACATCTTCGTAAATATGGTTCGTTAGGATGATTATGACAACAACACCTTAATCTTTTTGTTTTTCAAATAATATATAGGTGATATTTTATTATAATGATATGTTTGTAAATATGTTTCGGGAAAGCGATTCTGGCGACAATAACTAAACCTTTTCGATTCTTAAATAATATATAAAAGATTATTTAAAAAGCGATTCTGGCGACAATAACTAAACCTTTTCGATTCTTAAATAATATATAAAAGATTATTTAAGTAATTATTTAAATATAGTAATTAATTAATTGCTAAGGATATACATTTGAACATAAAATTAAATATGCTAAATATTTTAGCAACTAAATTTATTTATTAATTAATAACAAAATATAGTAATTATTTAATTGTATGGATATACATGTGAACTTCACCACTTAATTATTGGCAAAAACCCCTTAAAAGGATCTACCATTGGAGATGGCCTTAATTCCATAGTAACATAAATTGGTGACCCGACAATGACACCAACCTAGCTATACGTTTTCAAAAGAATTTAAGAGAATTGAATGGTCATATAATACTACACTTAGTATTTATAAATCTTCTAACCATATTTTTTACAAACAAGCTACACTAACAAAATTATGGGATCTAAGTGACGAATGTTGGGTACAAATGTTTTATGGTTCCATTTTTATCCTATCCTCTTTAAAAAAAATAACAGCTATGATCACATTAAACACCAACATTAAATGGTTTCCTTCCCAACACTCAATTTATTTAGGCAGCAAATTTATTTTGGTTACACTGTTATTCAACCCAAAACTTAAACCTGATGCTAAGGTAAAGCAACATAAGAAAATCAATTAACATGGGAAAACTTCTTCCTCTCCATTTAGCAAACGTATTATAAAGTAGGGGAAAAATAAGTCAACAATCTTAAAAACAAATGTTACGGACATCCAGAGCATAACATGAACTGATTTACGTGGTATTAAGTTAACATTTAGAATCCATTCAATTTTGCATATGCATTACCATTGTTTTTTTCACCTCACCCGCGGAAAAAAACTAAAATGATGGTCAAGTCCCGCGCGTAGCGCGGGTATATCCCTAGTAACTTTATATTGTTGTGGTAGACTTAACTAACTTGTATCTTTATTATTAAAATAAATAAAAAGTAATTTAACCCTTCAACTATCGTCAGAATTCAGATAGAGATTTAACCACTTAATTATTTATATATTAAACTAACCCTTCAATTATTATTAGATAGAGATTTAATCCATCAACTATTTTTATATTAATCTAATTCCTCAACTACAGTTTCGTTTTTAAGTTTTCTACTTCCATACAACATCGATATGCACAAATAAGATTATATATCACATTTCAAAATTTGAAAAATCATCATTGAGGGTTTAGATTAATATGTGGATGACAGTATTGTAACAGAGGGGAAAATCCAATAACGAAAGTACATTTGAGGGGTTAGATTAATATAAAAATAGTTAAGGGGTTAAATCCATATCTGAAAATAATTGAGGGGTTTAGATTAATATAAAAATAGTTGAGTGGTTAAATCTCTATTTGTTAATAGTTGAGGGGTTAAATCACTTTATTCCTTTAATTAAAATTTTAATTAATGTTTTTTCTAAAACTTAAAATTATTGATCGTTTTAATTAGTTGAAAATTAATAAAATAATATTTGAAAATAAATATAATAACATATTTGTAAATAAGGTATGTGAAATTGATTTTCGATGACACCTAATCTTTTCTGTTAATCAAAAATATATATATGAGATTTTGAATATTATTTATAACGTTCTTTTTTAATCATTGTAATCTCATTAGTTTTATTGAGAAATTAATTTTAGATAAATATTAAAATAAATATAATAACATATTTGTAAATAAGGTATGTGAAATTGATTTTCGATGACACCTAATCTTTTCTGTTAATCAAAAATATATATATGAGATTTTGAATATTATTTATAACGTTCTTTTTTAATCATTGTAATCTCATTAGTTTTATTGAGAAAACCATTATGGTATTAATTATCAATTTTTTTTTTTGTTAAATGGTGGGTTCTTTATTTTTTTTTTTTTTTTGGA
>CM071716.1:2430869-2444909 GCA_036630335.1 Physaria fendleri | reverse complement strand
CAAACATCGAATGATATTCTTGGTTCTTCTCTGTTTAACCGATGCGTGGAAGAATTTCGTATTGCGATCTCCTAGTTGAAGCCATTGAACTCTACTCTTATTTTTCCAGTAAGTTTCCTCTTCCATATAAGCAGCCGCAAGTTTAGATTTGAGTTCTGTGTATAAATTCCAGTCAATGGAATCTTCATGCGTTAATGAATCAATCTGCGCTTTTAAATCTCGGATAAGTGTCTGAGAATTCAAATTTTGTCCTCTTTTCCATGTAGCTATGGAGCCACGACAATTTCTGATCCTCTTAACACTTAACTGATACGAATTACATTTGATAAAGTATATTTCGATATAAAAACAATAAGATGTTTAAAAAATATAACCATATCATACATTTAACATGTTACTAACAATATGTCTCCTAATATTTTAATAAAAAGGAGAATAATCATTTTATAACGTTTGGACCGCTACCGTATTTGAATGTAAAAATTTTTTTATTGGATTAACCGGTAATCTGGATGATTTTGTCAATCAGAGTAATTCGGATCGGGACCAGAGTATGTAATATGGTTTCTTCTCCAGACGCACTTCAAATTCGTTACCTCCAACACATGGTATTACCGTATTGACCATCGAATTCGTTACCTCCAACATGTGGTATTGAACATATACGATATTACCAATCAGTCCAACGAAACTGGGTAGAATGTAAATTGTTTTGAAGTATGTGGTTTTTATATTGGTGTTATGTTTGACATTTTTGTAAATTTTAAAGATTTATCTACCGACTTGATAATCTGATTCATTTACACAGTTTATTGTAAAACTATTTCAGTTTAAACATGTTTAGTATGTTTTTTTTTCCAGGATATTTGATTGAAAAGGTAACTTATTTTAGTGACATAAATGGTTAAATTATTTTCCTCAGACACCACCGTAATTTCACATTGAAGTGTCACATCTTAAATGATCAAAATTATGTCAGTTAGATTTGGGTTGTCAATATTCAATGAAAATAATTGATATGTTTCATGACTTTTATGACCACATAATTTTGGTACTCATCCATATAAACAAAATGTGGTGTCAGGTGTGTTTTTCTTTTGTTTAACTAAGATAATGACTTTAATAATTTTCTAGATACATATCTCAAATATTAAACAGGAAAATCAGTAGAATCAATCTCTGTTAAACTAAGATAAGGACTTTTAATAAAAGGTATATACCATTATGTTGCATGATTACACACACAAAAAGTTGAGTTATACGTTATCATTTCACTCCATTGCTTTTATTTTATTTGTTTGAGCTTCCTTGTATTCTTTCAATATCTTTAGATAATTGCTCCATTTAGTAACGAGTCGGTGGGTTAGCTTTACCCACTTCATATTAAATAACTAATTAAGTTGATTAGAGTTCAAAACAGTTGGTGACACACCTTAATTAACTACAGTAAATCTAATGGTAAAAGGACAATAACTTGTTAGTTTTATAATGGGATATTTTGCTTTAGAAGAGTATGTTTTTCTCAGTTCGAAAAAAAAAAGAGAGTATGTTTTTCTCCGACAAGTTGATATGCCTCAATCATATACTTTAGTTTTTCTCAGTTCGAAAAAAAAAAGAGAGTATGTTTTTCTCCGACAAGTTGATATGCCTCAATCATATACTTTAGACTCTTTAGTTTATCTAATGGGAATCAATTTGAAAAAGTTTTCCAAAGTTAACCTGTTTGACATAAATATAAGTTAATTTACCTATTAAAAAATGGTTTTCACTATTTAACAAAAAAAATGATTTTCACTAAAAAACTTATAAAATATACTCTGTTTCTTATATATATAAGGAGTCAAGTAAAAAACACGATATTTAAAAAAATATATTAATTATATGTTTTAAATGTTTTTACATAAATAATTAGATGATTTATCATTTTTTTTTCACGAAAAAATTATATCTTAATTGAAACTTAGAGTACCTTAGAGACCAAGGGGAACAAAATAATTTATATGACACAAAAAGGAATATAAATAACACGTAAAACGAGCTAAAGAGTCTGCTGTCTCGTTCCTTGTTCGAGGTATCTTCACAAGCGAGAAAGCGTCAAACGCTTCTCGTTCCTTGTTCGAGGTATCTTCACAAGCGAGAAAGCGTCAAACGCTGATTTCAGAAAAGCGAATTATCCGAAGATTTGAGATGGTTGCATTGTTACAACCGTTTATGTGAATGTGAGCCATTGGACTATCTGGTTGCATTGTTACAACCGTTTATGTGAATGTGAGCCATTGGACTATCTATGTGTGTTAACCCACTCAATCTAAGGTTATTGCAGTTCCTGAACTTTGTTGCCTAATCTCACAATATTTAAGTTTTTAATTTAGTAAGACTTATAACAAAACGAGTTAATGTTTTGGAAAAAAACTTAAACTTAATGTAAAACTCACGGTAGGTCTGGAGCCTTTGTGTTCCACCAGCTTGAACCTTGACCGTTAATTACACCATTGCCTTCGACCACAAGTCCTTCGATATCGGTAAAAAGAATCCACCAATCTTTGTCTCCTTTCCAGTTTTCTTTATTCGTTGCAATCAGATTGCCCGATATCTTCAATTAAATTAAAGTATTTACTTACTTCATCGTAGGTCATTACTTTAATGGAAAATCAAAAACAGAGGACGGGAAAAGTACCTGAACAAGACCTTTGAACGCGTTAAGGCGATTACGGCGATTCGAAGGCGATTTGGCTCGTGCGAAGGTTTCTCCTGATTTTTCCGATCTCGGTGGCTCTGTCGATGAGCTCGCCGCGATCAACTCCTCCTCGGAGTGCTCCTTTACCGGTGGGACTTGGCGATCTTACGCAATTCCCTCTGCTGTCTCATAGTAGTACTCCGAAGATTCACTCACTTAGCAACTCAACTCAATCAAAAGCTCCTGCGATGGATTCAAAATCTCAGTCTTCCTCTGGATTGAAGATAAACTCTGCTCGCGTTAATCAGATGACGATCGATTCTCCGATTAACCGAGATCAAACAATGCGCACAAATTTTAAACAGTCTCTTGAGAATCAATCTTTGATTTCTCAAGAGCAAAAAGCTAAGCCTACTTACCTCAATAAGGTGGATAATACTCTTGATCTCAAATTTACTATTGCTCCTACACATGTTGCAGGTTCAGATGTTCTTGATATTCCTCAAGGAGTGATTGAAGATTCGGTGCCGTTATGGTCTGATCTGATTGTTGGTAGGTTTTTGGACACTCCTCCTTATATTGGAATTACTCAGGTGATAGTTAATAAGATCTGGTTTCCTGGAGCTCGAAAGTTTAAAATCATTGCCACTACTTTGGAAGATAAGTTGGTTCAGTTTAGAATTGGTGATCCTAAGATTCGGGAAAAGGTTTTAGAACGTGGTGATCCTAAGATTCGGGAAAAGGTTTTAGAACGTGGTATGTGGAATATAGCTGGTGTTCCAATGACTGTCTCTGCTTGGTCCCCTGCTGTTCATGAACCTCAGCCTGTGCTTACTTCAATTCCTCTCTGGATTATCATCAAGAACATCCCGCAGTGTTTGTTTTCTCGAACAGGGATAAGTTTTGTTGCCAGTGCTGCAGGTACCCCTAGGAAACTTCATCAAGACACTGAGTTGTGTAAAAAATTTGATGAGGCCAAAGTCTTTATGGACCTCAATCTTACTAAGGAGTTACCTCGGGAGCTTTTTGTTAAAGAATCATCTACAGGAATTGTCTCGAAACTCACTTTTCTTTACCCCTGGTTGCCCCCTCGTTGTGTTACTTGTGGTCATTGGGGTCACTTGCAAGCTAAGTGCTCAGTTACCAAAGTTCCAGAAGCGGTTATTCCCTGGTTGCCCCCTCGTTGTGTTACTTGTGGTCATTGGGGTCACTTGCAAGCTAAGTGCTCAGTTACCAAAGTTCCAGAAGCGGTTATTGATTCCATTTCGGCAGCTAATGTCACTGGTTTAGTTGATATTATCAAGGTGAACTCAGAATCGGGTCATAAGGTGACTACAGTGGACAGTGAAGTTGACGTTTTATCGCAGCAAGATTTGAAAGTGGTTGATAAGAACGAGTTGGCTGTTGAAACAGTTGCAACGCAGGATACTAAGCCGAGTCCAAAGGCTGATATTGGCTATATCTATCGTGAGCTGGTCCATTACTCAAATACTCTGAAAGCAAATCTGAAGATTAAGGAGCAGGTGGTTAAGACTGGTATTGAAGAGACGGATAAAGCAGGTGGTTCAGAAGCTGGTTCGAGTGAAAATGATAAACAAGTTAATCAACAGGATTCCCAGTCCTTGCAGAGGGGTGGGTCGTATATGGGTTTTATGGAGTAATGCAGTGCGTTTAACTCCTGTCTTTTGTACCTCCCAGCTGATGACTTGTGCTGTTTTAATTCCGGGTTACCAAGAGGAATTCTTCTGTTCCTTTGTTTATGCCTCCAATTTTAGTAAAGACAGAAAAGAGTTGTGGGATGATCTTTGCTCTCATCATGATTCGGGGCTGTTTATTAATAAACCTTGGATTATAATGGGCGACTTCAATGAGACTATTTCGATTGGAGATCATAAGGGTGGTTCTAAATCAGGCATCTCTAGTAGCATGAGAGACTTTCAAGCTGTGTTTCACCACTGTTCCCTCATTGACCTTCCGAGTACTGGGCCTATGCTGACTTGGTGTAACAAGCGAAAAGAAGGAACAGTATATAAAAAACTTGACAGAGTTATGGTAAATCCATCCTGGTGTTCTCTTTTCCGGGATTCCTCTAGTGTTTTTGATTCCGGAGGTTGCTCGGATCACTTGCGGTGTAGAGTTGTCCTGCAAAAGCCATCCCAAGAAAAGAGGAAAACACCCTTTAAGTTTGTAAATGCTTTGATTCAGTCTGACAAATTCATGGTTGTTGTTGGTAACTATTGGCGGTCAACTAATCCGCTGTATATCTCCACCTCTGCTTTATATAGACTGACCAGAAAATTGAAGACTCTGAAACCTATTTTGAGACAGCTGAGTAAAGATGTCATTGGTGATATTACAAAGAAAACTAAGGAGGCCTATGATGTGTTGTGTAAGGCTCAGCTTGATAATATGTCAAGTCCATCAGATGATTTGTTAACAAAAGAGCTGAATGCTTTCAATCACTGGCAGCATCTATCTACAATTGAAGAAAGATTTTTGAGTCAAAGAGCTAAAGTCCATTGGCTAAAGGTAGGAGATGGAAATAACAAGTACTTCCATAATTCAGTAATTCAACGTCATATGCAAAATAATATCAGTGAACTTTCCCATGGAGGTACTATTCTTACTGAGAAACGTGATATTCAATTAGCAGCCATCTCCTTTTTTGATACTTTTTTCAATGAGAAGCCGAGAATTGAAGTAATGGCTAAGGATGATTTGCAGAAGCTTATTCCTTTCAGATGCAATGAAGCTCAAAAACTTTTTCTAACTCAAACAGTCACTGAAGATGAAGTAGTCTCTATTCTTTTTAGTCTTCCTAGTAACAAGAGTCCTGGTCCGGACGGGTTTTCCTCTGAGTTCTTTAAGTCAGCTTGGCCTCTGTTGAAGTCAGATTTTCTGATAGCTATCAGGTCCTTCTTTAATGTGTAACAACTGCTTCGTTTTCGGTCCAAGTGAATGGTGAATTGGTGGGTCATTTTGGTAGCTCTAGGGGATTAAGGCAAGGTTGTTCCCTTTCTCCCTTCCTCTTTGTTATCTGTATTAATGCTTTGTCTCTGTTGATTGATAATTCGGCCCAGCTCAAGCACTTCAACTATCATCCTCGATGTGAAGATCTGGGTCTGACCCACCTGTGCTTTGCGGATGATGTTATGGTCTTTATTGAAGGTACCTATACTTCCATTGAAGGAGTTGTGAATGTTTTTAATAACTTTGCTAGGATCTCGGGACTCAAGATATCTTTGGAGAAGACAACTATATTTCTAGCTGGTGTGGATGAGACAATTAGTGTTCAGGTTCAGCAAAGTTTTGGCTTCAAACAGGGTAAGCTCCCTGTCCGTTATTTAGGGTTGCCCCTTATGTCAAGAAGTCTTACTAAAGGTGATTTGCTGCCTCTTACGGAGAAGATTTCTAAGCGTATTAACTCTTGGAAAGCTAGAACTCTGTCTTATGCAGGCAGAACTCAACTAATAAAATCAGTTATCTCAGGTTTAACTAACTTTTGGTTAAGTGCATTTCGTATACCTAAGGGGATCATTCAGGAAATTGAGAGTTTGTGTTCTGCTTTCCTCTGGTCTGGAACTGAAATGAACTGCCATAAAGCCAAAGTCTCTTGGGTTGATGTTACAAGACCAAAGAAGGAAGGAGGTTTGGGAATTAGAAGTTTGGTAGAAGTAAATAAAGTTTGCTGTCTTAAACTCATTTGGAGAATTGTCTCTCGTCAAAGCTCTCTATGGGTTTCTTGGATCTGGCGTTACCTCATTAGAGAGAATTCTTTCTGGTCTATCTCTGACACAACTTCCTGTGGCTCCTGGATGTGGAAAAAGCTTTTAAAGTATAGATCTATTGCTCGGAATTTTTGTCAAGTTGAGGTGTTTAGTGGTTGCTCTACATCTTTTTGGTATGATGCGTGGTCATCTTTGGGGATTCTTTATGATCTAGTGGGTGCAAGAGGCTTTATTGACATGGGGATTTCTCAACACCAAACTGTTCAAAGTGCTCTTACAAATCACAGACGGAGAAGACATCGAAGGAATATCTTTAACCAAATAGAAGAGGTGTTGGAAAATTTGAAACTTCACAGAAAGGAAGGCTCTGATCGTTATTTGTGGAGGTCTGAAGGAGGTAATTTCACAGATAAATTCTCTTCTAAGAGTACTTGGAATTTAATTAGACATCATTCTCCCACTGTTCCTTGGCATACTACTGTCTGGTATTCGAATAACACTCCAAAATTCTCCTTTGTCTGCTGGTTGGCTATGCTAAATAGACTAGACGTGGGAAATCGAATTAAGATGTGGAATCATGAGTTCGACTCTACTTGTTATCTCTGTTCTCATGAAGAGGAAACTCGGAATCATCTTTTCTTCTCCTGTGATTTCTCTTCGTCAGTTTGGAGCTGTATTATGCGGAATCTTATGGGTAACCAGTATTCAGTGGATTGGAATACAGTTTTCTCTTCGTCAGTTTGGAGCTGTATTATGCGGAATCTTATGGGTAACCAGTATTCAGTGGATTGGAATACAGTGGTAGCAGTGCTTTCTACTTCTATTGGAAATTCTACAAAAACTTTCCTTGTGAGATATGCTTTCCAGGCTACAATATATCATCTTTGGCGAGAGCGCAATGAGAGGAAGCATAATGATAAGAAGTGTACTGTTCACTTGATTGTAANGGCTTTCAAATGTGGACAGAAGCAAGGGATAAATAACATTGGCCTACTCCTCTTATTAGTCTCTTGGGTATCAGTCCTCACTGATTCACCCAAGAGCAAAAGATACGTTTCTCCATCTACACTTCATTGCTATTCTTATGCTCATTGCTATCAATTTACTTCCACTAGATATTACCAGGTGTGTATTGATAGTTACTTCGCTACTTGGCTATTGGAAAGAAAGCAAGATTCCAAGACACTGCTGTTGTATTGTTTTCTTTCTGCTGTTGTATTGTATTGCTGTGTGGTAGTTTGCCTTTTTGCAGGTTTTTATTTTTCTTGGTTGAACTGTTAAGGTGTTGTAAAATCAGAATTTGTTCTGATTTGCTTGAACTAATTGTTAGCCGGTTTTTTTGGGGAATAAAGTTTCACATTCTTTCAAAAAAAAAAAAGTACCTGAACAAAAATAGGGGAAGATTTGCAAGAACCTTGAAAATTCAGGGGCTGTAACATAAATTTCTTTCCTGCCGGAACAATAAGCTTCCCGTCTCCTGTTCCGCTACAGACAGCTTCCCAAGCTTTCAAGAACGCCTTTTTATTATTCCCACAAGTTTCAGATTTTAGAATCTTTTTGTATGTATCATGTATAATAAAAATAAAAAAATTACAAAATACAAATATATCTGTTACCTGTGAATCGTCTGTTACTCCATCTCCAATAGCTCCATATTGAGTAACATCCAATGCAATTGAAAATGTGAAGATTTGGAGAAAGAACATTAAGAACAAGGTCTTCTTCTTCAGAAACTATGGAGAAAATAAATTTACAAACATGGATAACAATTAATATAGTTACAATTTTAAGAAGAAATCTTGTTCAAACCTAAGGGTTTACTATACTACTAGCTACGTGTAAGAAAACATATTTACAGAGAAAATAAAGATGCTAAAGGACTTTATTACCATGTTAGCTAACACTTGTAGGACAATGTGTGAAGAAAATTATGAATATGTAATTATAGAATTTCGTTATTAAACGATGAAGTGAGTTTACAAAAGAGACATTAGCGTGGGAGGTGCAATTAATTTTGAAAAATAAAAAGGTGAACGTACCATTGTGTTTATGTTAATTTAACTTTTTACAACAACAAAAAAAAGTTAAATGCCTGATTTAGTTTTGTTAATTTTAATAATTTAACTTTTTACAACAACAAAAAAAAGTTAAATGCCTGATTTAGTTTTGTTAATTTTAATCAGACTATTAAATCAACAAATTAACGTTTTTTAGTTTGGATTAACATTTTTGAGAATAATAATAATTTCAGTAATATTAAAATTTTAATCTAAAATATTAACTTTATAATTTAGAGATTATCATTTTTTTTTAAACTTATTTTTTAATCTTAAATGGTTATTTTTAAATTATAACAATTCGATATTTTAACAACTTTTTTTGGTTAAAGAATTTTTTTACCAGATTTAAAAAGAGTAAACTACATCTAATTAATATTTATATATAAATAAAATATATATTTATGAGTTGAGTTAAATAAATAAAAAAGTAAATCTCAACAAATATTACCTAAATTCATGAGATTATATGAACACGAGTTTGGTCGATTTTGTATAATTATTAGATTTTGATTTATGTAATATTTTTCTTTTTGTCAGGCGATTTATGTAATATTTAAATGATGAAAAATCCTAAGATTGGCCTGTTGCTTTTTTTTTTGTCAGGAAAATAAACTTCATTTATAAATCATGTAGTGCCGAAGCGTTCGATTACAATGAAGGAGCTTGCATACAAGCTATTAAGAGCAAACATAACATTAACGAAAAACATTAAGGAAGCATATTTTCAGGTGAGTTTTAAGAAGTAAAAATTAGATAGAAAACAAAAAAGAATAGGAATTTATAGAGTTTTTAGTTAGTTTGTGGTAAAATAAAGGAATGGATTTAGGTATGGGTAGATAGGTAGGGTTGTAAATATTTGGAGAATGGATTTGAATAAGAGAGAAAAGGGTGAAATAGAAATTGATTCTTATTTTAATTAGCTTGTATATATATTATAACAAAGAAAAGAAATAAACTTTTAACAGATTCTTTTTTAAAAAAATTATATTAAACTCTAGTAGATCCTATAAAAAATGGGACCCAATACAAATGTATTGTGAGAATTGTCCAAGGACTGGGCCTGAGCATATCCCTTGGTTTCCAAGCTGAGGTACAAGATACGAGAGAATGCTGAATTTGTTTTCAATATATAGTTAGAGCATCAAAACAATATATTTGCATCAAAATGGGAAAACATTAATAGATGGGATCTCGCTTAACAGACATTTTTTTTTGGATCAAACAATTAACTGAACATTCTAAGACGACCAGATAATGCTATATGCTATCACAGAACAATATATCTGCATCAAAATGGAAAAGCATTAATAGATAGGATCTCGCTTAAATGGAAAACTGATCATCAACGTTATTTTTATTATTATTTGGAAACACTGTAAGAACTTTAAGAACCTCATTTTTAGTTTTTAGAAGATAAATCCAAGTTGCTCGAGAATGATCATCTACTATTGTAAAAAAAATATCTAAAACCATCAATTGTTTCTTCTGAAAAGGTCCCCAAATATCAATATTTATCAGTTCAAAAGGAGAATTATAAATATGATTCTGTGAAACAAAAGACAGTTTCTTCTGTTTAGCTAGATGACAAACATGACAGTAAGCATGACCTTTGTTCTTATGAGTAGTAGTTCCTAAAGCTTCAGATATAGTGTCCAATCTCTTGTAAGAAATGTGTCCTAAATTCTTGTGCCAAGTCATACTATCCACAACAACATTTACTTGTATAGATTCCTCTCCATTCAACACATATAGATTCCCAACATGTCTACCCTGACCAATTGTCGATGCCTTGGTATGATCCTGAATTGTACAAGATATATGATCAAACATAAATTCATAACCATTATCATCTGTCAAAGAACTCACACTAATGAGATTCAACATAAACTCTGGAATGTACAGAACATTTTTAAGAAAAATCCTATCATTGATTCTTATACTACCAACTCCACTAATCTTAACAGTTGGACCTGCAGGCATACTCACATGATTCTCAATAGAAGTATCCATTTCTATGAACAATTCTCTTTCATGAGAGAGATGATGAGTGGCTCCTGTGTCTATGACCCAAACATGTAGGATAAAACATGACCGATAACAGATAAAATCTCAGCAAAACAAGAAGTAGGATGAGACAAGATCATACCCTTATAATCACATGTACCGGATGAACCTACCTTTGGCTGCAGTTTTGAACTGAACATGGCAATTAAATTCTGGATTTGATCCTTGGGCATATTACCAATCATTCCTTCGACGTCATGTGGAGAAATTTCAGACACATTATTGGCAGAAACCTGAGCTACAACTGCCTTTCCTTTCTGTTTCTCCTGTGAAAGTTTGTTTTTCGGATTATCATTGGTTACAACACCAGTTTCATTAATCTTAGACTCTTAGAAAGCAGTAGGAGCAACCACCACATTAGAGAAGTTCTTCTGACTATCATCTTGGTCCATGATGTTGTAGACCTCAGACAAGGAAGGCAATATTTTATTCATTATGATTTGCCTCCTTATTATCCAATACGAATCTAGTTCACAGAAGAAAACCGATCACTCGAATTGAATCAAAACAGTTCAAGAACACCAGAAATCGAAGAAAAAATGAAGAAGAAGACGTTCACCGCTCTGATACCATTTTAGGGATTCGGAGAGAAAGTTTGTTAACGCTTTTCTTCATTAACCTTAACAGAACATTAAACAGAGTATTTTATGCTATTACAATCTGAGCTAAACCAATTTAAACCAAAATCAAAGAACTAAACCAGCTTAATTAACCTAATATAAGTAATTGAAACTAGTCTTGGTTTCATATTTTCTCAGTAGTTTGCACAAGTTCTTGCAATGTATGTTTAGATTTCATCTGTATTGAACTTGATTCCTTAGAGCTTTTAATCTGTATTGAACTTGATTCCTTAGAGCTTTTAGTTTGCCTCTCTCGGTGTCTATTATTGTTATATCTGTTAGGAATATAATTGGGATGCCTCCTAACTTTGGGATTTGAGGTTTAGGGATTAGGATTTTCATATCTCGGTATGAAAAACGTAAATAACATTAATGGCAGTGATTGTAATAAAACTAATTGTTTTAGTATCTCAAAAGTTATTACAAAAATATAAGAAACTTTTTTTAGAATTTGAAATTTAACTATGTTAAACTCATAATCATGTCAAACTATGTTAAACTATGTTAACCAGGGCTTCTAGCTCTGGTGGTAAAGGAGCCTCAGCTGAGGTGTCCGCCACCCGAGTTCGATTCCCCTGGCCACCGGGGATGCACATGGGGAGATAAACTACCGGCCCTCGTGGATTAGTCTGGGTAAAGCCACCCGTCGAACCAAGGCGACCCTGCTGGTAATGGAGCCTCAGCTGAGGTGCCCGCCAGTGTGGGTCCCTGGTCGCTCCGGGGCTGTCCAGTCTGGGACACCACGGTTATCAAAAAAAAAAAAACTCATAATCATAATTATTATCTTTATAAAATCTTTGTAACTTAAAAACAAAATTTAGTAAATTTTTTTTAACCATGAAAATCATAATTGTCTCGTTTATTTTTATCCAAAAGTTTTTCAATTTTTATTGAAACCATACTGTAAATTAAAATTTATTTTATTTCTATCGACAAATTCAAAATTAACAGCACAAACGTTTAAAAATTCATATTATTAATTAAAAAATTTTAATCGTAATTAAGTTTTTGTAAAATAAAAGAAATTTAAAATATTTTTGTAAAATTTCTTTATTTAAAAGAATTCACATTATCAAATGATTATAAATTTTAATTTTTCTTATTAGTTGTAATGGTTTTGGGACGCCATGACATTTATGCATCCCAAATGTGTCTATATTTTGGCCTTTTGGGACATATTTGGGATACATTACTTTTATAATCATAACCCGAGCACGTCTATTGTTGTGTTGTAGTACCCAATGCAGGCATTCCAAGTTCGTCACAATACGTCTTAAAGTTATCCCAATGCGTGCCAAATTCGTTGTTACCTTCATCATGAATCCGCACACACTTCGATATTTTTAAATAATGCGTCTCAAAAAAGTCCTAAAATATTTGTAAATTACTGATATTTTTGTGACGCCCTCTAATTAAATAAATCCAAAAACTCTTCCTCTTAATCCTTGTTATGATTCAAGAAGAAGATAAAGATGAAGATGAAGAAGAAAGATAGAAAGATGAAGAAGAAAGGAAGAAGAAGAAGAAAGGAGAGAGGAAGATGAAGAAGATGAAGAAGAAAGAAGATGAAGATGAAGACGATGAAGAAGAAGATAAAGATGACGAAGATGAAGAAGAAAGAAGATGAAGATAAAGAAGATGAAGAAGAAGATAAAGATGAAAAAGAAGAAGAATAAAAAAATTTCGACTGAGTTCTAGTTTTTTCACTTTTTTTATTTAAATAATTTTTTGAAATATATTTTTTTTAAAATATAGTAAAAATATTATTTATTTTGTAACTAAACAAAAAAATTGATTAGAACTGAACCGAAACCAATTTTCTGTTTGGTTTAGTTCGTAAAATTATTTTAAAATCAAAATATTGATAGCCGATTAAGCCGAGCCGATTTGATCCCGTGAGCGTCTTAACTAGTGTTGTCATATACCCGTCTCAAAATATAGGCATCTCAAATTTAGCTTCATTTTTTACGTTAACAATTTCGTCCTTTCTGCATCTTTCTTTTGGGACAAAAAATGGACACCTAAATTTTTACGACAAGATAGAGAGGACACCAAAATTTCGTCCCAAATTTGTCTCAATAGGCCACTTAAAACGCATTAGCGACAAATTAGTTTCTTTTTTAACAATGTTTTTTTGTAGTGATGAAAATAGTGCTATAGTCAAGATCCCCAATGTAGAACAATTCATCTAGTGAATGGTTCCTTTTATTAATCATCTTAATACTACAATCTTTTGTCAACTTATACATAAGCGTTAAGTAACTTAAGATACAACCATACAGACAAAATGAAGCAATTACTATATTGAATGTGTAAAAATACACATTGTATATTTGTATTAAGCGTAAAACCCCTTCAAATCTGCGCTGTTTGAATTTTTGGTGGGGGAGGGGGGGGTTGGGGGGTTGGAGCAACCTTTTCTGGACGTGATTTCCAGAGGTATTTGTAGTACGATCCAGCCAATCCAAAAGATAACCACGATGGCACAGC
This sequence comes from Physaria fendleri, assembly GCA_036630335.1. NCBI lineage: Eukaryota > Viridiplantae > Streptophyta > Magnoliopsida > Brassicales > Brassicaceae > Physaria > Physaria fendleri. Next base: position 2,431,270 of record CM071716.1, on the reverse strand, counting down.
CTATGATGGTATATGTAATCGATGATGCAGTATCTCCACTGAATGCATAACCCATCCTGCAAAACAAATGAGTACATAATTAATATTAGTTATTCTAAAAAACTTCTTTTTATATATTTAAAATTATTGCAGGGGTAGATTGTTATTCTAAAAAACTTCTTTATATATATATTTAAAATTGTTGCAGGGGTGGATCCACTGCGAAAGGAAGGGGTCAATTGATCCCACTAATTTCCTTTTTTTTGTTATATATAACCAAAAATAAATGATGACCTTCTTTAAAAACGTTTTTGACCCCTATTGACGTGAAGAAAGTTATAAAATGTTTATTTGAAAATATAGGCTGTGACTGGTTGATAGTTTAAAGGAATAAAATTGAGAGGAATAGAGTATTCCACCTT
>CM071716.1:2387997-2401904 GCA_036630335.1 Physaria fendleri | reverse complement strand
CTACTACCTCCGGGGATTCGAACCCTTGAAGGCATTATCTCATCTATTCGCGACAGATCTACAGATCAAGAGTTTTACAAACTGACGTGGCTCGGACTGTTCATCCGAATTAATCAGGTTTCACCCGAGAGTATGAATCTCGAGAGTTTAACCCGATCAGAACCGCAAGTGCACGATAGTCGTTTGTAGCATAGAGCAGGGTCGATCCACAAGGAGATTTGGTACGCGTATGGATAACTAGGTCTAGCTAGTTGTGAAGGGGGGTTTGTTTGTGGGGTTGGATGTCGTGGCACAACGACGTTTCTAGATTTGTAAGGGTTTCAGTGAACCGATCTAAGGGATTCTAGCCTGTAGATCAATCGACTATTCAGATGCCTTGTTTGTTCTTGTATAGAACTCAGTCACGAATGTTGACTACGCCACTTCCGTGGTCGCAATCGTCATACCCTAGAGGTTGCAGGGTTGAGACCAGGGACTGCCACGCTCCCTAACCTCCCCCCTAGGGAGCATTAATTCGTTCGGGACCGATATGTTCACAACCTTATTTGAACAGCCGGCAACGGTGCCAGAAACTTGACGTGGCTCGGACTGTTCATCCGAATTAGTCAGGTTTCACCCGAGAGTATGAATCTCGAGAGTTTAACCCGATCAGAACCGCAAGTGCACGGTAGTCACTTGTAGCATAGAGCGGGGTCGATCCACAAGGAGATTTGGTACGCGTATGGATAACTAGGTCTAGCTAGTTCTAAAGGGGGGTTTGTTTGTGGGGTTGGATGTCGTGGCACAACGACGTTTCTAGATTTGTAAGGGTTTCAGTGAACCGATCTAAGGGACTCTAGCCTGTAGATCAATCGACTATTCAGATGCCTTGTTTGTTCTTGTCTAGAACTCAGTCACGAATGTTGACTACGCCACTTCCGTGGTCGCAATCGTCCTACCCTAGAGGTTGCAGGGTTGAGACCAGGGACTGCTACGCTGCCTAACCTCCCCCCTAGGGGGCATTAATTCGTTCGGGACCGATATGCTCACAACCTTATTTGAACAGCACTTCCGTCGCCAAAGTTCAGTTGCTCATCACTGCCATGTTCAGGTTGTTTAAGAACACAACCTTTTATTAACTCTTCTTTTATTGTAATCGATTTCTGTATCTGAATTGTTTTTTACAAGGGTTCAGGGAGCCTCTATTTATACTAGAATAGAGGGCTTCGAGATAATTCCGAAAACTACAGCGCCCGAGCGAATTCATAACCCATTCGCTCCGGCTTACAAGTATATTCTACGAATATCCTACTTCTAGATCTTCTCTGTGCTTATCCACTTCGGGGAGTCGCCTGCGCCCTTGACTAAGCCTGATTCTATCCTGGACTGGTCAAGCCCGACCGTATCATCTTTGATTCGCTCGCTCCCTTGGCTTCTCGAAGCTTTCCTTCTTCTCAAGCCCGACCGTATCATCTTTGATTCGCTCGCTCCCTTGGCTTCTCGAAGCTTTCCTTCTTCTTTTCTTGTTCCGCAAGCAAGTGAATGATCCGTTGGATATCGTAGACAGCGCCCGAGCGTATTGAAGCTCGTCTTCAGAATCTTCCTCAAAGTCTTCAGAAATCTTCTAACCTTAGTTGCTCTCGAAGCTTATAATCTTCAGATCGCATCCTAAGTCGTTTGAGTGCGGGATTTCTGCTCCATCCATCCCTTGCTTATAATCTTCAGATCGCATCCTAAGTCGTTTGAGTGCGGGATTTCTGCTCCATCCATCCCTTCGGGATATTGGCTCCCATCCTTGTAGATTACCTTAAAAGTTAATAAAAAGATAAAAAGAAAACAAAACTATCCTGAAATCATCGATTTCTAGGATAGAAAACAAGCCAAATAATCAGTATATCAAATCCCCCCCGACTTAAACCTTTGCTTGTCCTCAAGCAAGAACAGGTTATATCAGAGTTGTATTTGACTTCCCTTTGTTTTCAGCTTCGACCTTACTCTTTGGCCTTTTACCTTCAGCTTGCCATGAGCTTCCCGATTCCCTTTTATTTATTTCTGTTCTCAAAATCAGCTTTTTAGGCTGCATCTGCTCAACTCTTAGAAAATCTAGGATCACGATGAACTTACTCTTTCTGAGCTCTGTGATTCAAGACCTTCCTCGGTATTTTTGTTCTTTATTTATTTTTCCTTACTTCCAAGGCATATTCAAGACCTTCCTCGGTATTTTTGTTCTTTATTTATTTTTCCTTACTTCCAAGGCATCTAGCCAGTGCATGAGTAAAACTTTTGAACTTAGGAGCCTACAAACTCCGCCACTTGTACTCAGCTACGGTTTTTAACCATTAAGTAAAGCCAATGCACAAGTCCTAATAGTTGTAGCTACCAGAATCTCGGCACTTTACTTAACAATTTTTATTGTTAATGTATTTTTGAGAACTTGACAGTTCTACTTTTGTCAAGTTTCTTTCTAAGGTAAGAATTCAGCGTTTTGGCTTCATTCTTTTATGGACAGGTCGAATGAACATTAACAGCTTACGGGTTTATACGCCGCTGTCCTATGCCCTTTTCCATTAACAGCTTACGGGTTTATACGCCGCTGTCCTATGCCCTTTTCTTAGTGTACCTCTATCCAACCTTTTAGCATTTATTTTAAATTTGGAAGTTTAAGGATTTTTATTTTAGAACTTACCCGAGGAGGCTTGCAGTAACTCCATAGAGGTATCATGATCGGCTGACTCTCTAGGTCGATTCTTTCTGGTTTTTGAGATTTAATTTCTTCTAAGGGTTTCGGTCTACTCACTTAGCGTCTGGGTTTTTGGCTAAAAGTGGTTTCTGCTTAAAAATTTCTGGTTGGTCAACACAAATAATATATAGGTAAAAGATTGGGTTAGGGTTGACTTTTGAAAATACTGATATTTGAAAAATTGAAAAACACCGAAAAAAAATGAAAAACTGAAGCAAATAGGTTTTATTAAAAACCTTTGTTAAAATTCAAAAACAAAGCTGAAAATAAAATTTTTATAAAAATTTAGGTTTTAAAAACCAAGGATTTTATTGAAAACCCTTTTTATTTGAAAATGAAAAACTCTTTTTATTTTGTTTTTAAATTATTTAAAGAAAACGAAAAAGCTGAAATAAAAGTCATAAATTTTTATGGTTTTTCTGAATTTTTAACCCCCCCCCCCCCCCCCCCGACTTAAATCACAACGTCCCCGTTGTGTAAAAGAAAAGGAAAAGAACACCGAAAATGCAAATGAAAACTTAAAAGAAAATGCTTGCAGATTAAAAAGGAAATATAGAAGTTACTGATCATGTGCAGAATCAGGCTTCTGCCTCTTTTTGTCGTCTGGAACATCCGCCCGAGCGAATTCATCGTAATTCGCTCGCTCTTTGATGCGTCGGTGAATTCATGTTCCGTTGGAATGGCATTGGACGTGGATTGGTAGACAAAACCCAACGGATTCCCAAGAGCCTTAAACTTCTTCTTAGCTAGGAATTCAGCGAAGATGACTCCCAGATTAGGTGGTGCCCAGGATGAAGAAATCTTGAATCCCAGGATTGTGTGAGCGTCAGGAATCAGTCCTAGCAGACTGATATATAACAGGTAAAGCAGATCTCCACATTCCCGGTTGGGATCATCTGAAGCTTAGAAGGTGTGCTTCAGGATAAGCAAAATCATGTGTAGTGCAGGGTTTCGAATCCTAGAGTATTCCGTCATGCTTCCCGGTTTGACTCCATAAGCAATGTGTCGCCAGAAAGATGCCAACTGAGCGATTGGACTCCGATTGAATTTGCACATCTGATATGTAGTCCGAAAACCATATATGTTGCAAAAATCTTTCATGGGAATCTCATATCGCCTCCCACTGCTGAAGTAGAACAAGTAGCTGTTTGAAGCTCGAGGTCCCTTGTTGCTGAAGTAGAACAAGTAGCTGTTTGAAGCTCGAGGTCCCTTGTAGACTACTTCCACTGATGCTAAAAACTGTCATACAAGATCGGGGTACAGAGTGTTTGGTTCTGTCGGGACTGATCCGATCTGTAGCAGTTTTAACATGTTATGAACTGGCCCGATTATGCCTAGTTCGACCAAAATCGTTTTATCCACAAAGGGTGTTGGAGTCATTTCTACTGAAAGCAGTCCATTATAAAACATGCTATGGAAGACCGTCCAAGTGGTCGAATTTCGGTTTTCGTAGTAGCTCGGCCTTTTGAGTAGATCGTCCTTGGTAATCAGCGAAGGGTGTAGAGCTTGTGGATTAGAGATCGGTGCGTCCTCATCCTTTGGCCAGAACTCATACCTTCTTCCTCTTTTTTTTTGGAATCTCTTCTTCTGTAAATCCCATTCCTTTAAAAAGTATCTTTAGTAAAGCCTGAATTAGAAACTTTTTCAGAAAAATCAAACCCTTAGTGAAAAGAGATAAATCAGATTGAAATACTATTTCCTACTCAATTTTCTTGTTCAAAAATCTGATGCTTAAAAACTTATCCCAGAGATTCAAATTCTAGTTTAAAAGTTACTAAGTTCTGAAAACATGAATTTTAGTGACAAACCTTAAATCTGCTGTTGGAACAGGTTAGTGTTTTGGAAAGATCACGAAATTCTAATGAACTTAGGCTTTTGAAACGTCGAAATTGATGAAGAAACGAATTCTATAGAAGCTTTTCAGTTTCAGGTTTTCAGATTTTCGAAATAGGGTTTTCGTAAAGGAAAAACGCGAGGTTAAAAAGAGAGGACTTACCTGGGCCTCGGCTCGAGCGAATTGATCAAGTTCGCTCGGGCTGCATGACAATACCTCGCCCGACCGAATTTAATTTCATTCGATCGGATGCTTCCAATTTTTCGGAATTCGTCCTTTCTCCTTTACTTACTGAATTAGTTTCTTGCACGAAATGAATTTCCCTTAACCTAAAAAATGAAAGAAAACATTTATTTACAAAACAATGGGTTGCCTCCCATTCAGCGCTTAGTTTATTATCCTTAGCTAGACATCGTTATCCTTTTAAGTAGATGAAATTTTCACAAGACCAGGGCCTTGAGTGCTTTCTCCATTCGCCTCCTTTCTTCTCTCCAGGTTCCTTGCCATCCCGCCTTCTTGACTCCTAACTTCGGGAACTGGTAACGACTTTGGTCAGGTTCCTTGCCATCCCGCCTTCTTGACTCCTAACTTCGGGAACTGGTAACGACTTTGGTGCATCAGCTTGTACCCTTTTTACCTGAAGGTTAATTGGTTTTTCTTCAGTCAGCTCAATGCTGAAAACCTCCTTCTTCGGGTTTTGTTTAGCTTTACCCGGCAGGGTCCCTTGCTCCCTTTTAATGGCCTCAGCAGTTTGAGCCAGCTGGTTGTCCACTATCTTCATGTGCGTCGTTAGTCCTTCGATCTTTCCATTTAGATCGGTGTACATGGTTCCCATTTTATCCTGGATTTCGACATCCATCTTTTGTTGCTGCTGTAGGAGCTGCTGCATCATTCCCTTCAGGTCCTCACCAGGATTTTGGAATGGTGCTTGTTGTGGTGGTCTTTGGTTCTGGTTCCCTTGGTAGGGCCGATTATTGTACCCTTGGTTTTTCCTTTGGAATTCTTGGTTGGGGCGAAACTGTTGGTACTGTCCTGGTTGAGCCGGTGGGTACTTCTGATCCTGTGGGTTAGCAAAATTTGTACTTCTATAGGATGATCCTGTGGGTTAGCAAAATTTGTACTTCTATAGGATAAATAATTATTATTATTACCCCTGAAGTTCGGGTTGTACCCTCGGTTCTGTCCAAAACCTTGTCCGTAAACAAAGTTCACCTCCCGGTTTCCTTCCGGTTCTGGCCCTTCCGAAAATTGGACTGGCTCTGCGGTTTCATCTACTTGATGGACTCCTCTTTGACTCGATTTCAGAAGTTGATTTATTTTGGAAGTTAATTCCTCGATCTTCTGAGAATCGGTGCTAATGCTCTTCTTAGTACGATCGTACTCTGCACTACTGCTGCTAGAGCTCGTAGCCATGTTCTCGATAAGCTTGTATGCTCCGGGTATACTCTGGGTATTGAAATCACCATTACTGGCGGCATTGAGTGCATTCTTGTACTCCCATTGGCATCCATGCCTATAGGTCCGAAAACGTTCCCATGCTTCACTGAATGATTCTCCGGGGTGTTGACTGAAGGAAATGATCCGATTCCTCAGTGCTGTTGTCTTTGAATTCGTGAAGAAGTGGTCTATGAAAGTCGCTCGACAGTCCTCCCACGTGGTGATTGATGCGGGTGGTAACGACTTCAACCAATTTTGTGCCTTTCCTGCAAGAGTGAAAGGAAACAATTTGCACATAACATACTCATAGTGCTCTCCCGTCGTCCATGACGTCGCGCAAGTCCCTTCAAATTTCTCGATATGCTCCAATGGATTTTCTGTAGGTAATCCGTTGAAGACTTCTTGCTTAACGAGGTTGATCAATGACGGTTTGATCTCGAAGTTACGTCCTAGGATTTCAGCGGGGCATATCGCAGACAAATTCTGGTAGAAAGTGTGGGGTGTAACACCCCCGATCCTATCTAGACCAAAGATGTTACAGTCGGAATGACTCGGGAAATGTTTTATTCGAGATAACACAAAAGTACACTCGGATTTAAAACTTTTCCTTTGTCATTGATAACACAAAAGTACACTCGGATTTAAAACTTTTCCTTTGTCATTCCCTTAAGTAGCCAGGACTTGAGGTTTAAAAACTCTCAAGTCTAACTAATCAGTTGGTTCGCCCCGCATCTAGGCTAGTATCAGTCAGAATTAGGATAACTCATAAGAAATACATTCTTTACAGAAACCCCACTGATTAAAACATTCAAGTTTACAGACAACAATACACATGTTTATAACAGTGGAACGTCCCTTACTATCGGGACAATTTAAGTCAAAACGCACTTTGATAACAGGGCATACAATCTATACAGGTTCCTTGTCCTTCCAGATCTTTGAGACTTGCTTTAGTTTGCAAGAGTGAGTTTGGGTTATTAACTTAGTCTACTGTGTGCGTGTGTTGAACCATAATTACCCCACACCCTAAACAAATATATAACTTAGTCTACTGTGTGCGTGTGTTGAACCATAATTACCCCACACCCTAAACAAATATACATGTAATGTACACGAATCAATTCAACCAAGCCACAGAGAAATACCATGGTAATATACATGTAATGTACACGAATCAATTCAACCAAGCCACAGAGAAATACCATGGTAATCGTCCGATTAACAATACGGTACTTAACTGACCTCACTTGTATGAGCCAACAAGCAAACAAGCACATGACGCATACAAGTTAGGTCTATTATACTTCCCTTCTCATTACTCGAATGACTACCACGCTAAGTCTCAAGCTAATACGTAACACATCCATACCATCACTTCATATCACATAGACTCTCATGCACGCAATAGTAGATATAAATATACATACATATATTAGTGACATCACATAAGCACGCGTGCACACAACAGCATTATATACATATTTATGCAGTCATCAAACACATAAATCATGTGGGTTATAATAATCGTAGGCTTTTCCTTAATACATACGGGTTTTAGCTAACCATAATCGCTTTATTCATATCTTGACTATAACTCATATTCCTACGTTCTTCTCAGTAGGCCCAGGGCTACCATCTAACACTAAGTCACTATGGTAGCTCCCGCTACTACTGTCTAGAGTCGAACCTTCTCTAGATCTGAACTTATCCTCAATCATATCAGGGAACTCATTCCCAATCAACAACGAGTCCATCCTTCACTCGTAGACTCATTCAATACCGTAAACTACATTCCCGTTGATTGATCTAGTCAAAACCGTGGACTTCATCCCCGTTGATTGACCTAGTCAATGCCGTGAATTTCATTTCCGTTGATTGACCCGAGTTATGACCTCTCAATCCGTATTATCATGCGCCACCCGGTGAATTTCATTTCCGTTGATTGACCCGAGTTATGACCTCTCAATCCGTATTATCATGCGCCACCCAGGCAGGAGTGATGGCCAGTCACATCCTCCACTAGCGTCTTACATACGGTGCCGTCAAGCCTCCACAGGACTATCAGAGGGTGATCAGTGCCTCCTCGCCAGCATAGGTCTTTAACCACATCCTTCTTTCACATCAATCAAACCACTTCCCAGTAATCATTAACAGTCTAGGCAATAATCGTCTAGGCTAATACCAAGTCTAGGCACTAAACCTCTAGACCATACACAGGCTAGACAAACATTTAGCATTTAAGCAATAAAACTCTAATCCTTATCAATAGTCTATTCATACGTAAGGCACTTCAATTAATAACCTGAGTTCATAAACGATCTATGAATATGCATTAATACTATGCAATATCAAATATAATGCGATTCAATCCTCTATATGCCATGTGCCTACAGTTCACAAAAACTTTAGGACTTGTATAACCCACCGCCCTTCCCACAAGTCCCTAGATACAAACATATAGTCCATGTTCTAATATGCAAGTCAAATTATTAAACAATGTCACAAGGCATATTATCAATCATAGTGAGCTAACCACATATATAGTCAAGCAAGGTACGATTAACATCAATTACAATCACAAGCATATACCTATGCTATCAGGTTACTCATTTATTACTAAGCATATCAATCACTCAAGCAATATATAGGCGTCTAGAGTGTCTCAGCAATCATTGTGTTTAAACAACATTCTTAACATCTAGCATATAGCTAACCACTAAGGCTCATTCAATCAACACAACGTGCATACTTACGATCTTATCTATCATACATTCAAATCATCAATCAAAAGTGCTACTACGTTCAAGTATGAGTCATTACTCTAATATGTAAGTCTAATCATCAAGCATTCATAATCGACAAGATGTTAACATTCTATCAATCTCAAGTCCTATTAATTCCTTCTGGACTAATCTTAACCATACTATACCTCTATGGTTTAAATAACACAATGGGTTCTAACCCGAGGTTAACTTAGCAATCACAGCTAGGTTAAACAGTACAACATACTATATATTCACGCAATCAAACCAGCATAAAAGCCATAAACATCAACAATATAAGGTATTACAGCTATGTGTATAATCATATACTAACATACATACATATATCAAGCAACAAGCATTGACTTCAAAAGCAATTCAAGCACATGAATATTATATTATCAACCAGTTCATATTAGCACACAATATAGACAGGCTAGGAATTGAATATCAATCAACGTTCATAACACCATCCTCTAGGCATGCACTTCTAGGCATATCAATCTAGCTAGGTAATGAACATCTAGCTATTCAATCAGATATATACATAAACAAGTACTCATATTACTTAGCACGCAATAGATTAATAAAACATTGAGCTATCTCAACACAACATGCATTCACAATCATTAAACAGCCATGTCAATGCAACTTAACTTCTACAATGGTTTTCTATGCACCCAATATCCAATTCAAATCAATACGCCTTATCATCTTAACAATGCATCTCTGGTCTATATGGCATTGTCATATACAAGCTCAATGCATTCTATATGTCCAAGTTTATATGCAATCAATGTGATTCAAACCATACCAATGCAAGACAATGCAACTTGACTTCTCTCTAGCCTTAACATCAATAACCTTAACCCTTACATGATACAAGTCATTACCCCTTTCATAGTCCCATAAGTAATCCTAACCTTCTCAAATGCTACTGCCCAAGACCCCATAGTGTTTCCCTAAACATCTATGTAAAACAGTAGGGTTCTAAGATTTTTCATAAATTCATAACTCATCCAAAAATTACAAACTCTTCCATTCTAGACTCCTTAAGGTCTCTAGTATTTAATAAAATCATTAGCCCAGGGCAATCAAAACTTTTCATAATTTTAAAAGGGTTCTTTATCAAAACAGAGCTTATGCCCCAAAAACAGGGTATTTCAAACAGAACCGGCTACTTCAAAAATTCATAACTACTTCAATACTTAATCAAAAACCTTGATTCCATTTTCTTTGCTTATTTTAAGACCCTAATATCTTAGAAAAATACGTTCATTTAACGTCAACACTTTTAAACAACATTTCAGGGTTCATTTTCAAAACCGGGTTTTTATGAAAACAGAACAGATCATCTGTCTTTCAAAAATCATAACACTTCATTTACTCGTCCAAAAATCCTCACTCCTCTTTCACAATCTTCATAAAAGATTCTAGTATTTGGTAAAAGTACTTGAAAAACATCATTCACTAGATAGATAATTCTTTAGGAATTTATACCAAAAACTGTCCAATTACTTTCAAAACTCTGTATAAATTCATAGTGTACGAACTAGACCTCGAGACCAATTTCTAAAAATAGGTCATTAAGATGACCTAACATGGTCAGAAGATCAGATCGAGAATCGTGTCTATGTATTTTAGAAAATCTCATGAAACTACCCCATCAAATCGCTTTTACTATATTGATCAAGAACCATTTTCTAAACTCATCTATCATGCAATATAAACTCATGAATGCATATAAACATGATCTAGACCTGCATAAGGAATGATTCCACTACCCCCAGCTCATATACAACATCAATCTTGCAAAAAGAAAAGAGAAAAACTCACTCACCTAGCTATTTCGGTTACACCGGACTTTCTCGGCTGCTAGGGATTGATAAGGCTGAGATCTTCCTCCTAAGGCTTCTGGATCAGCTAAATGATAAGGCTGAGATCTTCCTCCTAAGGCTTCTGGATCAGCTAAAGAACATCCTTAGTTCACAGATTAACAAGGATAAATCGAGCTAGAAGGGTCTGAGTGGAGATTTCAGCAGCATTTTGCCTAAGTTTTTCCGGAATGAGCAAAAATGGGCTTAAGCTCGGTTTTTATAGACAAAGGGAACAAGGATGAGTCATGCTCGAGTCGTGGGAGGTGGAGACAAGTAGACAAGCAGCTGGAGGATTTAAATGAAGCCAGCTAGGGATTAAGGGCTAATGTGGTACTTAGTGAGCTTAATTGATGTCTAAGCATGTGAATGGAATCTTTAGTTGATTCGCCCTTGTTCACACTTAATTAACCCACGATTCAAAGCCTTTAAAATCATCCCAACCCAATTGCAAGCCCAAGTCACGAATCAAAGCTTTAAAAATCATTCCAAACCAATTGTAAATCAAGCTCTTAAGCCACGAACTGAACAAACTCAAAGGTGCACTTCGGAATCACTATAAGGCTTATATATTCTCCTTAATTTCCTCGGATGATCAATTTTCATCCACTAACATGTTCCTCAAATCCTTAGCTATCCCATGATGTGGTGTATTCAACTTATAGAGAATCTAAGCAAGTTACCGGATCAATATACCAGAAACCATATAGAGAATCTAAGCAAGTTACCGGATCAATATACCAGAAACCATCCGACACAATTTTCCGATCATAAGTCCGTACCGCGGACTAGGTAAAATGCCGATGATAACCATACTGTATCGAGAGGAAAATACCGATGTTTTATGACCCATGGTCGAGGAAAATTTGTCGATCATAACTAGACTGCGGATTCATTCCTCGATGATAAGCTTACTGAAGATTAGGGGTATTACAGCTATCCCATCTTGAAGCTTACTGTTATGTCTCCCAGCTGGAGATCTATCTTACCTTCCTTGATATCTATCATGGCGCCAGCGGTAGATAGGAAAGGTCTGCCAAGTATCAGTGGATCTCTCGGTTCTTGATCCATTTCTACCACCACAGTGTCTGATAGAAGTGCAATTCCTCCTATTGTGACCCTCACATCATCGAGAATCCCTACGGGTTTCTTGACTGAGCGATCAGCAAACACCAAAGAAATCTCTGTTTTTCTAAAATATGTGAGACCCAGATGTTTCGACACCGAATGAGGCATCAGATTCACACTACTTCCCAGATTACAAAGCGATCTCGGGAAAGTGACCGAGTTGATTACCACTGAAAGCACAAACTTCCCAGGATATTCCATCTTCCGAATCGTCCCTTGTTGTCATATCGCACTACACTCTTTGGTGATCCTTATGAAATCTCCTTTGTCTGTCAGCCAAGATGTTGCTAAGGCCTTGATATATCGCTTGAGAGCAGGGATCATATGCATAGCCTCGCTTAAGGTCATATTCACATCCAAATCTGCAAGCATCTCTTTGCACTTAGCATCTTCAAGGTCCTTTAACGACTTCTTTGGTGGTTTAGGGTATGGAAGTTTTGCTGCTGGAGGTTGGTGAGGTCTCGGTGGTACTTCCTGAACAGGTTCCCTAGTCGGCTTGGTTGGCTGCTGAGGCTCTATCCTCCCTCCTATTGGTGTTGCGCTCCCTTGTGGTATTTCCCCACTGGTGCCTTCTTCCGGTTCCACAATTTCCTCTGGTTCCTTACCCTCTCTCGGGTCTGGTGGTGGTTCGTAATCTCTTCCGCTCCGTAGAGTTATAGCACAAGCTGGCTCTCTATCTTCTTTTATGTACTCCAAGGCAGTTACATTGGCGGTCAACACATCAACTCTACCATTCAGTTCCCGGGCCACATTACCAATTTCGAGTCTTAGCTCAGTTATCCCTGTATGATTATTCTTGCAGTAATCCAGTACTATCTCTCGAGTCTTAGCTCAGTTATCCCTGTATGATTATTCTTGCAGTAATCCAGTACTATCTCCGCCAGCGAGTTCAACTCGCTTCCCGCAGTCGTGTCCTTTTTATCCTCAATCTCAGGTCCGTAAAGGATGATTCGGTCGAATTGATCCTGGTTCGGTCGAACTGAGGGTGGAATAGGCCGATAGAACTGATCTTCCGGATTAGCCACGTTGGGGTTCCTGTATGAAAGATTCGGATGATTCCTGTAATCTTGGTCAAATGTTGCTACTGGTTTGTTTCCCCTGTGCACGATTGGCCCTCTGTGATCCACTCTTCCTTCTGAGGCATGTTGAATTGCAAAAATCGATGCTGGATGGTTCACTTCCTTTTTCTCTGCCAGCTTCTCAACCATGTTTGACAACTCCTTCAGTCTCTTGTCAGGAGTCTCTTTCCTGGTTGTTCTATCATACTCGACATCTTTGTTGTAAGAACTGGTTGGCATGTTCTCAATCAGGTGATAGGCTCCGTCTATGCTTTGAGTGGTAAAATCTCCTGCACTAGCGGCGTTGAGAATCCCTTTATAATCCCAGTCCAGGCCATTGTAGAAGTACATGAGCAACTGCTCCTCTGAGAAACCATGATGGGGACAATCAACCTTGTATTCCTTAAAACGCTCCCAAGTTTCGTAGAAGGATTATCCCATCCTCTGAGAATAGCTCATAATCTTATCCTTGAAGCTCGCAGCTTCCCTGGGGTATAGAAGTGATTTGGAAATGCTGATCTGCATTGTCCCCATGTCTTCAAAGAATTGGTCGGCAGTCCTTTGAACCATGCCATACCTTTTCCACTAAGTGATCTTGGGAACAGAAACATTCTGACGTATTCCTCCGGGAAATCTATCATACTACAATTTTCTTCAAATTCCCTTATGTGATCTAGCGGATTCTCTGAGGCCATCCCCTGATATGTATGATCCTGTATTAGGGGGACTAGCTTCAGAATCGCGTCTTTGCCTCCTTGATTGCACTCTAGAAGCACTATAGCTGTGTCGCTCTGGTAGCTTTTGTCAGGTGCGAGAGCGTCTCCTATGGAAGGTGCGCGATACCCTTCCCAGGCTAGCCGAGCTTTGTCTTGCTGTAGTTGTTCGTATAGCTTGACAAAGTTCTCATAAGCAAGGTTGCCTACCAGCTGGTATTCTGACTCAGACATCTGGCCTTGCTGCGAATTCCTGAAAGAAACAAAAACGAAAAACAAAAACTAAAAGAGAAAAGGGTTAGAAAGATCTTAATCTAAGGAAAACTAAAAAGATCAAAAGCAACGCTGTTGATTCCCCGGCAACGGCGCCAAAACTTGATGG
>CM071716.1:2253140-2268889 GCA_036630335.1 Physaria fendleri | reverse complement strand
TGGTACACATCTAGGGTTCTAGGTCTAGTTAGTAACAGAGGGGGTGTTTGAAGTGGGGTGTTTGTTGTTTGGGAGGATGTCGTGGCACAAAGACGTTTCTAATATTTGTAAGGATTTCAGCGAACTGATCCAAGGGACTCTAGTTTGGTTTGGGAGGATGTCGTGGCACAAAGACGTTTCTAATATTTGTAAGGATTTCAGCGAACTGATCCAAGGGACTCTATNAGGTTGTTGGGATTAGACCAGGGACTGCCACACTGCCTAATCCTCTCCTCCAAGGAGCATTAATTCGATCAAGCCTGATATGTTCACAACCCTTTTTGAACAGCACTTCCGTCGCCAAAGTTCAGTTGCCCATCTATAACAGTTAACAGTTCCGGCAACCATCGATCTTTCGGAAAACATGGTTAAACCTGGACTCAGAATCTAACTTGTCAGATCAGATCCAGTATTATGACCAGTTACCGCGGGTTAGAATCTAGTATATATAAAAGCTTGAATTTTTAAAAAGATCATAGTTGATTATAGATTTTATATTGTATATATCATTCTTAGATAAATACACAAATCCAAATTTTTTAAACATTTTTCTCGATTTTTAATTGTTTCTAAGAAAAATTTTAGTCAGATCTCGATAATTTGACGAATCTTTTTAAACATTCATCAATTATCAAGATATGTGCGGTATTAATTATTTAAAATATTATAATAACAGAAATTTATTATATTTTTTTTGGCCAACTAAAATTTATTATGTTAATCGATAGTTTATCTAAAATCATTTTAAAACTGTTGTAACATTAAATAATTTTGATAAATTGCTCAAAGTAAAGAACGAAAATGTTTAAGAAGAATGATTATTATACTCTCCTTGAAAATAACGTTACAATGTACATCTCTATTTATAGAGACAATAATAAACCTAATTTTCTAAACCTAAATGTAAATAGTATATTTAAATATAAATATGAATCTTCTAAATTTTAATGACATTAGAGATATTTCCGTAATCTTTTAGATTCTTTCCATTTTCCATGATTTCCATAATCATGGACAGATACATCTCTGATTCTCCAAATAAATTTAATTCAACAAAAGAAATAATTATTCTATTTTAATATTTTAAAAATTAATTTTGATATTTATCTAAAATTAATGTATATAAAGCCTAAAAAATTTGTATTTCACTTCAATGATCCCTATATGTAACACTATACCTCTATATCTTTAATAAAAGTCATTATGAGCTGAAGAAAAAAAAGCCTAAAAAATATTATTTATCCAAAATTATAAAATTAATTTTTAATTATTAGTGAAAAAAACCAAAATTTAAATAACATTTTAAACAAAGTATAAGGATATTTATCTATATTATTTTTATCTACTTTTTTAACTTTTAGAATTTAAAATGTTTATCTATAATTATAATTTATAAATTATAATAAGTTATATATGTTAAATGTTAGATAAAATATTCAAATAACTTATAAACAAATTTATTCTAATGTTTGTTTAAAATTAATGTTTATCTACTGTTATTGTTATTTAATTTTTTTTTAATTATTATCTAAAATTGATGGTTTTAGCTGCTAGATTAAATTAATTATTAATATTTTTTATACTTATTATTGTTATTTTAATTATATTTTAATTATTAGACTAATAATATTTTAATAGTTTTACTTGTTAAATTAAAATAATTAGTAATATTTATTTATAATTATTATTATTTAAAATTATATTTTAATCGTTTCACTTAAAAATATAATCGCATATATATAATGGGGGAAAGTAATTTTAATAAATTAGTATTGAATTGATTTTGATTGGTAGATTCGGGAAAGCTACATTTGTCGATATACCAATTAAATGCGCAATTATGACGGAATATATTGGCTATGTGACGAGAACCATCTAGATTATCTACTCAAAGGACCAAATCTACCGGTAGCATAATCAACTCGGCCCCACATAAAAGATTCCGAAAGAAACCAAAATATTTTTATTTTATTTTTGGAAAACACCAAAATGAATATATATCAATAATATATTTAGAAGAAGGAAATAAATTAACAAATAGAATCAAGATATCCGTTTCACTTTCTTATCCATTCCCTTTTTTGGAGGTTACTGAATGTCATACATTAATTGCATATGAAAGTAGAAATGAAACTTCCTTATAAATTTTGATTATACAATCTTGTATTTTATAGATTTCTAAAAAGTTAGAATATTGCACAATAATGTTTTTATTCTATTAAATTGTAGTGTAATTTTATATTAGGATGGTTGTGATAGCAAGGTCATTAAAAAAAAAAACTACAAACTACTCATATGCCTTGATATGCTCATTATTTATGCTTATAAGTGGATATAAATTGCCGACCAAAAAAAAAAAAAAAAAAGTGGATAAAAAAAAAAAAAAAAAAAAAAAAGTGGATATAAATTAAACATTAACATTAAAACTACATTTTCTATTCTAAAAAAATAAAAATAAAAAATCATTTCTAGTGAATTTAATATTAAATTGGCGTCCTACATGTCGACATATAAATCTATAAATACGTAATGAATTTTCCAATCTTTCTTACAATCCATAATCATATCAAATAATCAAATTCGGGAAAGTACTAAAGATTCATATAATCTCTATAAATCATACGTTCTACTACCTCCACCCACTCATCTTTCATTAAACCTAAAACTTCTATTCAATCTTTCTCCAAAACCTTACAACATCGATGGCTCCACCGAGTGTGACCAATTCCAGTCCTGGTATCAACGGTGTTGACATTACCGGAAAATCTCTTTTCCGGTTAGAAGGCTCCAATCTCTTAGCTAATGGTCATGTCGTCTTAACCGACGTTCCGGTTAATGTCACTCTCACTCCTTCACCTTACTTAACTGACAAAGACGGCGAACCATTGGATGTCACCGCCGGTTCATTCGTCGGGTTTAACATCGAGGGTGAGCCCAAAAGCCGCCACGTGGCTTCCATTGGGAAACTGAAGAACATTCGTTTCATGAGCATATTCCGTTTCAAGGTTTGGTGGACTACTCATTGGGTCGGATCTAATGGAAGCGACATCGAGAACGAGACTCAAATCATCATTCTCGATCAATCCGGGTCGGATTCTGATTCCGGTACCGGGTCGGGTCGTCCTTATGTTCTCTTGTTGCCTCTTCTCGAAGGATCCTTCCGCTCTTCTTTCCAATCTGGAGAAAACGATGACGTGGCTGTCTGTGTTGAATCCGGGTCGACCCAAGTGACCGAGTCGGAGTTTCGTCGAATTGTGTATGTCCACGCCGGTGATGATCCATTTAAGCTCGTGAAAGACGCAATGAAGGTGATTAGGGTTCATATGAATACCTTTAAGCTTCTCGAAGAGAAATCGCCGCCGGGAATCGTCGATAAATTCGGGTGGTGTACTTGGGACGCTTTTTACTTGACGGTGAATCCTGACGGAGTTCATAAAGGTGTTAAATGTCTCGTCGACGGTGGTTGTCCGCCGGGATTGGTTCTCATAGACGACGGTTGGCAATCGATTGGACATGATTCCGATGATATTGATGTCGAAGGGATGAATTGTACAGTCGCCGGCGAACAAATGCCTTGCAGGTCGGTTTATTCCGGTTTACTCTTTCGATTGTTATTGTTGGTTTTGGTTATGCAATGATAGTCCTCAGACCGTTTTATTGGTTTATACCTCGATTGCAATTATTATTTTAGATTTTAAGTTATATTTTGGGTAATCAGATTTTATATCGGTTATTGGAATCCTTACACCGGTTTACTTTTTTTTTGCAACAGGCTTCTGAAGTTTGAAGAGAACTACAAATTCAAAGATTACGTCTCTTCCAAAGATCAAAAAGAAACTGGAATGAAAGCTTTCGTCAGAGATCTGAAAGATGAATTCTCCACCGTTGATTACATCTACGTCTGGCACGCACTTTGCGGTTACTGGGGAGGTCTCCGTCCCGAAGCTCCCACTCTTCCCCCTTCAACTATTATCCGCCCAGAGCTTTCGCCGGGACTTAAACTCACTATGGAAGATCTCGCCGTCGATAAGATTGTCGAGACCGGAATCGGACTTGTCTCGCCTGACCTGGCGAAAGAGTTCTACGAAGGTCTTCACTCCCATCTGCAAAACGCCGGTATTGACGGCGTTAAAGTTGATGTCATACATGTAAGTTTCCCGTCGGAGTTAACGGATTGTTTTGTGTTTTTCCGTTTATTCATTAAATCTTTTAATACGTGGAATTTTATTCATTAATTTAATTACAGATTTTGGAGATGTTGTGTGAGAAGTATGGCGGGAGAGTTGACTTGGCCAAAGCTTACTTCAAGGCGTTAACGTCGTCAGTTAATAACCATTTTAACGGTAACGGCGTTATTGCAAGCATGGAGCATTGTAATGACTTCATGTTTCTTGGAACTGAAGCAATCGCTCTTGGCCGTGTCGGTATGTCTCTTCTACTTGGGGATTCATAATTTTCACAAGTTTGTCTTTTAACCATATGATAAAGTCATGTATTAAATTATAGAGTAATTGGAATTAATATTGGGATTAGGTGATGACTTTTGGTGCACGGATCCATCGGGTGATCCAAATGGGACGTTTTGGCTACAAGGGTGTCACATGGTGCATTGCGCATACAACAGTATCTGGATGGGAAATTTCATTCAGCCTGATTGGGACATGTTTCAGTCCACACACCCTTGTGCTGAGTTCCATGCTGCTTCTCGTGCCATTTCTGGTGGCCCTATTTACGTCAGTGATTGTGTGGGGCAACACGATTTTGATCTCTTGAAACGCCTTGTTTTGCCCAACGGTTCTATTCTAAGGTGCGAGTACTATGCTCTCCCTACTCGTGATCTTCTCTTTGAAGATCCTCTTCATGATGGCAAAACCATGCTCAAGATTTGGAACTTGAACAAGGTAAAACAGTGCTTTCTTTTCATTAGCTTTTTTGGGCCCTTAAGAAAACCAAAATATCATGTTTCTTGATTCACAAGTTTCTGTTTGTTCATTACAATCAATGTTTCTTGTTCAACAGTACACTGGAGTTATTGGAGCATTCAACTGTCAAGGAGGAGGATGGTGCAGAGAAACGAGACGCAACCAATGTTTCTCTGAATGCGTCAAGACGGTAACCGCAAAAACAAGAGCTAATGATGTTGAATGGAACAGTGGAAAGAACCCAATCTCCATTGCAAACGTTGAAGAGTTTGCTATGTTCTTGTCTCAGTCCAAGAAGCTCGTGTTGTCTGGACCAAATGACGATCTGGAGCTCACTTTAGAGCCTTTCAAGTTTGAGCTAATCACTGTTTCTCCGGTTATGACCATTGAGGGTAATTCAGTTCGGTTTGCTCCAATTGGGCTGGTTAACATGCTCAACACTAGCGGTGCGATCCGGTCTTTGGTGTATCATGATGAATCTGTTCAGATCGGAGTTTTTGGTGTGGGAGAGTTTAGGGTTTATGCGTCTAGAAAACCTGTGAGCTGCTTAATTGATGGTGAAGTTGTGCAGTTTGGTTATGAAGAGTCAATGGTGACGGTGCAAGTGCCTTGGTCTGGTCCAGAGGGTTTGTCTACTATCGAGTATTTGTTTTAGATCCTGAATTGTTTTCTTCTAAACTTCATACCGTTCGTTTAGTTTAACTCCAAGCCGTCTTTATATGGTTTTTGAGAGTGAACAAGTTATGTTGGTTTTTTTTTTTTTTTTTTGTGGTTTTTGAGAGTGAACAAGTTATGTTGGTTTTTTTTTTTTTTTTTTGTCAAACAATTTATGGTGGCTTTTTATTTGGAAGTTTTTTTTTAAATGTGGTAGGATTTGTATTGCCACCGATATTTTCATATTTATTAATGAAAGATGGTATTCTATTTTGATCATAGTTTCTTTCTTGGAGAATATTCATGAGAAGAAAGTTTAATCTGATGGAATCTTCTGTTCCAATAACTAAAGTTTTAACCTTAAGATTCCTCAACTTATGTATCATGGTAAAGATATGTCAAAATCATTTTCAAAGAGAACTATAAAGAATGCCTATAAAAGTTTCATGCTTTAGAAATAGGAGGCTATTCAAAATGCTAGTGCAAGACCTCACCTACGCAGCTATTCAACGGAGATACAAGGGAGGCTAGCAAGGAACGATAGGCAGCTTCAATACAGTTAAGGTGAACCGAAACTGCAATCAAGCAGCGGATGCTCTACCTAAGTATGCTAAGGATTTCTCTCTCTATTATGGTTGTATTGATAATCGTATCCCATTATGGTTCACACCATTTTTGGACGTAAACCTTTGATATTTTGATTAAGCTTAATGAATTTGGTTTTGAGA
Organism: Physaria fendleri; assembly: GCA_036630335.1. Classification (NCBI taxonomy): domain Eukaryota; kingdom Viridiplantae; phylum Streptophyta; class Magnoliopsida; order Brassicales; family Brassicaceae; genus Physaria; species Physaria fendleri. The sequence continues at coordinate 2,262,546 of CM071716.1, read as the reverse complement.
AAAAAAAAAATAGAGATAGATGAACCAAAAAAAAAAAGATATGGACATATAGGTTGAATTTGCAGAACTCCATAAACCATCTTCAAATTACCAAGCGACCCGGAAATTGAAATTTGTTTTGTCTGACATACTATTCGATGCTTAGCCTATAAATTACAGAATGTGTTGTATTCGTGGGATCAGTGCTTTCCCCATCCCAGTAGGACTATTGAAAATTTAAGAGTTATTTATGAACAATAGCATGACTTTACAAAAAATTTTAGGAAGTAGCACAGGAGCTGGTTTCGCAAGCGGAGCGAACGGGTGACGACACATGGATTGGCGATTTACTGCAATACCCTTATAAAAGCGGCATCGTTTTGATGTTTTTTTGTGCGTGCTGGAGAGAGAAAATGGCTTCGTTTGTTTGTGTGTACGCGGTGCGATGTCGTTTTAGTTATTCTGGATTTCTTTTATAAAGAGACACCACGTGGTGCCGCATGAATGGTTATTGATGACGTTCGTTAATTTTTTTTATTTTTAACAAGACGAGTGTTTTGGATAGGCGGTTGGTTTTTATTCTATGGTTAACGTCGTCGTTTTTTGGATAAACGGTTGGTTTTTTTTAATTCATTTTAATTTTTACAAAACGCGTGGCGGTTTATGCTTTGGTTTACGTCGTCGTTTTGACTAGGTTATTGGTTTTTTAATTCTTTTTCTTGTAATGAAACGTGTGTCGTTTAATTATTTGGTTTCCGTTTTTTTATCGAAAAATGGAAGCGGCGTCGTTTGGAATGAATTTGTAGAAGCGGTTAATGAAAATTTTCGAAATCTTTGTAAATTTTTCAAATTTTTACTAATGATTTTGACAGTTTTGGGTTTTGGCGGGTGTCTCATGACGACCTTTGGTAAACTCGGTCCAACTGCCTTTTTCGGTAAGAGTATTTTAACAGTGGTAACCCCACTAGTTTTTCCTTTAGGGTTTTCAGTTTCCTTCTGTAGAAAAAAGTAAGAGTTTGCGAAGATGAGTACCGTGGAGACAGGAGGCAGAGGTAAGAAACGGAAGAATAATGTCGACGGCGAATAAGGTAGCCGTGCTAGGAGGTACTTCTTTTATTTATGTCTGGTTGATGTGAACTGATTTTGTATTTCTTTAAGTTTTTTCCTTCGAGTTTTTGAAATCGGGTTTTTTTCCAGTCCATCGTTGAGGCGTTCACTTCGATCCGCTACATCAACGCCGGTGAAGCCTTCGATGGTGGTAGAAGGTGAGGATGCAGCTATGTGGACTATATTTGAGATGTAAGTGGATCTAATCAAACTTTTTGTTTACATTTTTTTGTAAATTTTCATTCTTTTGTGACATGTAAAGTAACATTTTATTTTCAGAGAGAAGAAGCTTTTGAAAGTAACGGGCATTCCTTGCCTTCCAGAGATGTCATCCCAGGAAAGCAGAGAAAGGAGAGTCACCATTAGGCTCATCACACCATAAATGATGTACAAAGTCTATAGTTGATAGGTGTCTTGTATTGAGTGCAAGCGGTAAAGGTAACGTCCAAACCTCCTTAGCCACAGCACAGCGAAAGAAGTGATGATCAAGCGTTTCATCATGCGATCCACACAGAACACAGGTAGCATCAATGGGATCATTCGCCTTGCATATTCTGCATAGTGGGAAGCCCGTTATGAAGGACTTTCCACCAGAACGTCTTGATCTTTGGTGGTAACTTGAGATTCCATAATTTCCGGCAAAGTTTGGTGGTAAGTTGAGGGGTGGAAGGGGACGGTAGGGAGCTAGTAACCTGATTATGGTAAAGGATCCGATATCCTGACTTGATCGAATATTGACCATTTGTTGTGTATGTCCATATTGGTTTGTCAATATGTGTTGTTTGTAGCGGCTTGGTATGGAGGATGAATTTACATAACTAAACCAAAATGTTTGATGTTGCTAACGACACCAACTCTGTAATGAATAAAGGGGGCAATCGCAAGGTCAAATGAACGGATGCCATTTGAGAATTTTATCGAAGGTCTCTCGAGTATCTCTGTTCTGTTCTCGTTCAATTTATGAAGTTAGTTTCAAAGCTTCGGTTTTTCTCTTCTTCTTCGATAATTCCGCGATCTAGTAACACACCTAAACCCATTTACAATCCTCTTTACAATTTACTTCCCCATACTCATAACCCTAATCAAATCGTAGAGGTCATCTATTCAACACTCAACCACCATGATTATTCCCTCTTATTACCAAACCTTCTTGGCCAGGTTAAACCACTGATTTCTGATTTGGGTTATCCTGAAATCTCTAGGGTTTTGCTTAGGTTTCAGTCTGATGCTTCTCGGGCTCTTACGTTCTTCACCTGGGTTAGATTCGATTTAGGGAAGAGGCCAAATGTTTCCAACTACTGTTTGTTGCTTCACATTCTTACTTGGTGTAAGAAGTTTCCTTTATCTATGCAATTTCTCTGTGAATTGATTGAGTTAGTCACTAAGGAAGAAGATGTATTCAGTGTTTTGGTTTCTGCTACTGATGAATGCAACTGGGATCCTGTTGTTTTCGATATGCTTGTCAAGGCTTATCTAAAATTGGGTTTAGTAGAAGACGGGTTTCGGGTTTTTAGGAAGGTTATTGGTTCCGGTTATGGTGTTAGTGTTGTCACTTGTAATCATCTCTTGAATGGGTTACTTAAACTGGAATTGATGGATAGTTGTTGGAAGGTGTATTATGTGATGTGTAGAGTTGGAATCCATCCTAACACGCATACCTTCAACATTCTTACAAATGTGTTCTGCAATGATTCTAATTTCCATGAAGTTGATGACTTTTTGGAAAAGATGGAAGAAGAAGGTTTTGAGCCTGATCTGGTTACTTATAACACGTTAGTCAGTAGTTATTGTAGAAGAGGAAAGTTGAAAGAGGCGTTTTATCTGTATAAGATCATGTATCGCCGTCGTGTTGTGCCAGATCTAGTTACCTACACATCACTTGTCAAAGGTCTTTGTAAAGACGGGAAAGTCAGAGAAGCTCATCAGACGTTTCACAGGATGGTAGATAGAGGAATTAAGCCTGATTGTATCTCTTACAATACTCTTATCTATGCTTATTGTAAAGCAGGAATGATGCAACAAGCGAAGAAGCTGTTGGACGAAATGCTTGGGAATAGTGTTGTTCCTGATAGGTTTACATGTAAGATAATAGTTGAAGGGTTTGTGAGAGAAGGACGGTTACTTGCTGCTGTTAATTTTGCTGTCGAGCTTAGAAAGTTGAGGATTACCATCCCTTTTGAAGTTTGCGACTTTCTGATAGGAAGTTTATGCTGCGAAGGTAAACCATTTGCAGCAAAGAATTTGTTAGACATAATAAGCAAAGATGAAGGTTATAATGCTAAACCAGAGACTTACGATAACTTGATCGAGGCTTTGTCCTGTTGTGATGCTATTGAAGATGCATTGCTTCTAAAAGAAAAACTCAAAAACCAGAATCAAGTACTTGGTGTCAAGACATATCGAGCTCTTATTGGCTGCTTGTGTAGGATGGGTAGGAACTGTGAAGCCGAGTCATTGATGGTGGAAATGGTTGATTCTGAAATGAAACCGGATTCTTTTATATGTAGGGCTTTATTGATGGTGGAAATGGTTGATTCTGAAATGAAACCGGATTCTTTTATATGTAGGGCTTTGGTTTATGGATACTGTAAAGAGTTGGATTTCGATAAAGCCGAGAGTCTATTGAGATTCTTTGCTATGGAGTTGAGAATCTTTGACGCAGAGAGTTACAATTCAGTTGTTAAAGCAATAAGTGAAACAGGTAGTGGATGTAATAAAGTGTTAGAGCTTCAGGAAAGAATGCAGAGAGTTGGGTTTGTTCCAAACAGCTTAACATGTAAGTATTTGATCCGAGTTTTGGAGCAGTCTTCATCCGCCGGAGAATTGAAGCAACAGTAGATGAAACTTGTATTCCTTATTCTACCGTGGATAGTTTTAAGTGGTAGTGAAACCTGTAGTATCTCGAGGTGCTTTATGGCATTTCCATAAGCTTCTTCTGCATTCTCAGCTGTCAAAAGACTAGTTCAACTCCAGCACATAAGTCTTCTCTGTTGATTAAATAAGAGACAAGCTACAGTGATACAGGATGCATCCAGATAACACTACTATCGAGTAGTTTGAACTAAAGAATTCACTTCAAATGGTTCCAGATTGCCTCCAATTTGTAGTCTGTACTATTTTCACCATTGCTTGTAATATCTGAGGTTGCTTTTTCGTTTCTTTTGACATTTTTGTTCGGTAAAAAGGTAAAAAAAAACTTTTGTGTAGTTCGCAAATGAGTCACTCTGAGGGTAAGATCGGTATTTATCATAGCACCAAGTTTTAAAATAGGTACCACCGTACCACAAAAAAATGTTACATTGCTAATTGATAGATTGATACGCTCGAGCTCCGAACCCGGGAAAATTTCTGCTGCCTAAAGATCTAACTGGCGCGGGCAGAATTTATATGGCGTTGATCAGGTTAAATATTCTTCCTTTATCAGCCTCTGACAGTTGTCTCTCTAATTTTGTGAGCTTTTAAGCTTGCACACGAGGTGCTTGCTAAAATGTCCAATTGACCTCTTCTAGGATTTTGTTGAATCACATGGACTTTTAAGTGAAAATATATAAAAATATATATAAATGACATTGCTTGATAATATCAATAATCTCAGCTAGTTATATAGATTGTAATCTTTCTCTCCTTTAAATGGTTGCAGGTGTATAGGATGATGATGTTATTGTCATGAGTAGACTTGTTAAACATCCGGCTATTGCTCTTTTGGATTCAAGGACTACGTTTAAGGAGGTCCGCCAAATCCATGCCAAGCTCTTGGTTGATGGGACACTCAACGATGACCATCTCGTGGGTCACTTTGTAAAGGCAGTGGCTTTGAGCGACCAGAAGTACTTAGATTATGCAAATCAGATTCTTGATAGGTCTGATAAGCCTACCCTGTTTGCTCTCAATTCTATGATTAGAGCACATTGCAAAAGCCCTGTTTTGGAAAAAAGCTTTGATTTTTATAGGAGGATATTCTGTTCTGGAAACGATCTTAAACCGGATAATTTCACTTTCAACTTCTTGGTTCAGGCGTGCATGGGGTTAGGGATGCGTGAGACAGGGCTTCAAGTTCATGCTACGACTATCAGACGTGGTTTTGACAATGATCCCCATGTCCAGACTGGGTTGATTTCTATGTATTCTGAGCTTGGCTGTCTGGATTCTTGTCACAAGATTTTTAATTTTGTTTCTTGCCCGGATTTTGTGTGCCAGACAGCTATGGTCACAGCGTGTGCGAGATGTGGGGATGTCGTTTTTGCACGAAAATTGTTTGAGGGAATGCCAGAAAGAGACCCCATTTCCTGGAATGCGATGATCTCTGGGTATGCTCAGGTTGGAGAATCAAGGGAAGCTCTTAACCTGTTTCATTTGATGCAGATGGAAGGTGTGAAAGTAAATGGGGTTTCTATGATTTCAGTTTTATCAGCTTGCACTCAATTGGGAGCTTTAGACCAAGGGAGATGGGCTCATGCTTACATAGAGAGAAACAAAATCAAAATCACAGTGAGGCTTGGTACTACGTTGGTCGACTTGTATGCAAAATGTGGTGACATGGACAAGGCTATGGAAGTATTCTGGGGTATGGAAGAGAAGAATGTGTACACATGGAGTAGCGCTCTGAATGGGTATGCCATGAATGGGTATGGGGAGAAATGTCTAGAGCTGTTTTCTCTTATGAAAAAAGATGGTGTTACACCAAACGCCATAACATTTGTCTCTGTACTGAGAGGTTGCAGTGTGGTTGGTTTTGTAGATGAAGGGCAAAGACATTTTGATTCAATGAAGAATGAGTTTGGGATAAATCCAGAGCTTGATCATTATGGGTGCTTAGTTGATTTGTATGCTCGTGCAGGGCGTTTAGAAGATGCAGTGGGTATCATCAAGGAAATGCCCATGAAGCCTCATGCTGCTGTTTGGAGTTCTCTGCTTCACGCCTCGAAAATGTACAAGAACCTTGAACTTGGGGTTCTTGCATCTAAAAAAATGCTTGAACTCGAGACTTCAAATCACGGGGCTTATGTCCTCTTATCAAACATATATGCAGATTCAGAGAATTGGGAGAATGTTAGTAACATCAGACAGTCAATGAAATGTAGGGGACTAAGAAAGGAACCAGGGTGCAGCGTAATAGAGGTGAATGGAGAAGTCCATGAATTCTTTGTGGGAGATAAATCTCACCCGAGATATTCGGAAATCGAGGTTGTTTGGAAAGAGATCTCAAGGAGGCTGAGACTAGCTGGATATAAGGCAGACACAAGCCCGGTTATGTTCGACATAGATGAAGAAGAGAAAGAGGATGCATTGTGTCTGCATAGTGAAAAGGCAGCCATTGCCTTTGGTATGATGAGTTTGAAAGAAGATGTTCCGATTAGGATCGTGAAGAACCTTAGAGTTTGTGGGGATTGTCATCAGGTTTCAATGATGATCTCTAAGATTTTTGACAGAGAGATCATTGTCAGAGACAGAAACAGGTTCCATCTTTTTAAAGACGGTCACTGTTCTTGTAATGGGTTTTGGTGAAAATTAGCTTGGTTTTTTTTTTTTTTTTTTTTTTTTTTTTTTTTTTTTTTTTTTTTAAAATACAAAGATGATATTTATAATATCGCATTATGAAATAAAAATGTTTTAAGTTTTTTCTACATAGATTAAGAAGATTTTTGTTTTTTTTGTTTTTTTTGCAACTCATTCCTTTTAATTGAGATATTGTTTAACTAGCAAGGCTGTATGGTATAATGAAGACGATGTGATAGATAAACCAGCGAGGTAGATTGCTGCTATATTGTCTTGGCGCCATAGCTTTGTATTGCCAGGATTGTAGGTCTCGGATCCAATTATGGAAAACGAAATTTGTACTTTTTTGTTTCATATAAGTCGGATAATTTCTTGATTGTCGTCCTCAAAGATTATTCGATGATAACTCCGACTCCAGCAGAATTGCATGACAATTAGAAGACTTTGTAGTTCACTTTCAAGGGGATAATAGGAAACAACCTTTAGCAAATCCATTATCTAGATATTAACCATTTGAGTCTCCTAATATCTAGCGTGCACCTGTAGAAATATTATAATTAAAAGAACGAGAAAAATGTCAAAAAAAACCTTAAACTTTTTCGAAAAAAAAAAATCCTTAAATTTTTACTCGATCTCCGTTTAATGTGCGAACTATCGTGTCCCCAATTAAAAACATGAAATTTCAAATTAACAGTCATTTAATATATGACGTTAAATGATTTAACGGAGAAAAAACCGACGTTAACTTAAAAAATCCTTAAATTTTTACTCGATCTCCGTTTAATGTGCGAACTATCGTGTCCCCAATTAAAAACATGAAATTTCAAATTAACAGTCATTTAATATATGACGTTAAATGATTTAACGGAGAAAAAACCGACGTTAACTTNNNGATAGTTCACGCATTAAATGGAGGTCGGGTAAAAGTTTAGGATTTTTTTGACATTGAATATTATTCTAAAAATATATATTAAATAAACAAAAATAAGAAATAAAACAAAAATAGTAAATTAAACTAAAAAAATATAATTATAGAATAATAAAAATATAGTGATATCTAATTTGTACGAATTATAAGATTTAATGCGGGGACTATCTTGTCCTCATTTAAGAACATGAATTTTCAAATTAACAGTCATTTAAGACATGACGTTAAATGATTTAACAGAAGAAAAAAAGACGGCGATAATTATATTCTCTTAAATGCATCGTGGCAATAACGTGTTGTCGTTGTGGCGCTGATATGTAAAATGATGCATATGTGTATATGTGAGTGAAAATAAAAACCATATATATGATTCGAATATGTGACTTCCACGATAAATTGAAGAAGACTTGACCACTATACAATGACAAATCTTTTAATTTTTTAATATTATTTTTTTGGTTTAAATGTGATATTTATTGAATAAGACCAAAAATGATTATTTACAATCTAATAACTATTTCTGAACGAAGTTTAAAAAAGAGATTTGCAATTGAAAATAAAAGTCAAGCAACTTCTGGTGGGGAAGAAGTAGCAGTCCACGTGAGAAGGAGACTGTTTGGTCTCATATTTGAGCTGTCTGGCGGAAGAGTACGAAGCTTAAGCGTGAAGAGATTTTTAATAGTGCGACTGATGATAGCTGGTGGAGTGTGAGTGCAACCATGGTTTCTACAATTTCTTTCTCTCCATATGTGGTAGATAGCAGCTTGGAATAGGTATCTGATAATTTGATTTACCTCTTTATTGCGACGGGAATAGGTATCTGATAATTTGATTTACCTCTTTATTGCGACGATGATCAAGCAAACGAGTAATCAGCTCGGACCAGTTTGATGTAAAAGGTGCTCCTAGATAGACTGCAGCAAGGTCAGACCATACTGTGCAAGAGTAAGAACACTGAAAAAAGAGATGTTCACGACTTTCCCATGAATCACCACATAGTACACAACCTCGAATGTGACCCCACCAAGACATACGAGCACCTGTTGGCAGTCTATCTAACAATGCAAGCCAAGCAATGAAAGAATAACGAGGGATAGAGAGTGAAGAACAGATTAGTTTCGTCCAAACCTTTTTGTCACTTCTATCCCGGATCTGGTTCCAGGTTTGTTTCATGGAGTATGAGTCCCTGAATATGTCAGAGCCGTGATGCCAAAGAACCTTATCTGGCGGATCTGTTAGCTGTGGAACCGGTAAAGACAATATGTGGAGTATGTGGTCACGTACGAGACGGTTTTGCCGATGTCGTAAAGCCCACTGACCCTCACGAACAATATCTGCTACATAAACGTCATGGCCAATGCCCGTGAGGCTTGGTCCAACCTCTCCAACCTGCTGGATTAAAGCACCGATACCTAACCAATTGTCAAGCCAAAAAAACGTAGCACAACCATTTCCAATTTCATGTCTTAGGAACGTAGCTGCTAGAGGCCTCAGCTTAAGAAGCTTGTTCCAAATCCAAGAACCTCTGGTGTGTCGTTTCAGGTCCCAAAAAGACGAATTTCGCAAGAAATAGTGTTTTGTCCAAACGACCCAATAAGAACCAGTGGAAGTGAGCAATCGCCATATAAGACTAAGAGAGTAGGCCCGAGAGGTATCTCTTAACCTACGAATCCCCAAACCTCCTTCCTCTTTGGGACGACAGACATCCGTCCATGCAACTCTGGATTTTGTGGTTGTGGTTGGTGATCCCGACCATAAAAAAGCCGCACACATGCTTTCTATTTGGTCAAGACACCGACTAGGTAACCGAAAAATCGAGCACCAAAAATTTGCAATACTTGGGATCACAGATTTAATAAGCTGTAAGCGGCCACTATACGATAGAAATCTGTTTGT
>CM071716.1:2231775-2249371 GCA_036630335.1 Physaria fendleri | reverse complement strand
TCAGGAGATGGAGCTTATTGTGACAGGAGGTGAGTTCCTAAGCTATGGTTCTTATGACCTATTGTTTTCTAGTCGAAAAACCCATGTTGGCTTAAGTTTAGTCCTCATCAATGTAGGTTGTGCAAAAGTGTCTAGTGACTACAGGTGGTTTACATCAGATATGAGCATTTTGTCTGTGTCAGCTTACGGAATGATCCAGGCAAAGAGGCCCTTTTGTTGGTACTGCAAGTTCAATTACTTCGTCTCTGGCAGGTTCTCAGGGTTGTTCAAGAAATTATAGTTTGTCTTTTGTTGGTACTGCAAGTTCAATTACTTCGTCTCTGGCAGGTTCTCAGGGTTGTTCAAGAAATTATAGTTTGTGAAAAAGTTCATTTCACAGTGAATATGAAAGATGACACGCCTAAGATTCTACTCCCTTGGACCCCTGCTGTTTATCAGGAGATGGAGCTTATTGTGACAGGAGGTCAGTTCCTAAGCTATGGTTCTCATGACCTATTGTTTTCTAGTCGAAAAACCCATGTTGGCTTAAGTTTAGTCCTCGTCAATGTAGGTTGTGCAAAAGTGTCGAGTGACTACAAGTGGTTTACATCAGATATGAGCATTTTGTCTGTGTCAGCTTACGGAATGATCCAGGCAAAGAGGCCTGGAATTGCCACTGTAAAGGTGGTGTCGAATTTTGATTCACAAAATTTTGATGAGGTACATTGACTTTCTTTCATACTTTCCATCAGTTGATTTTCCGACAAATAGAGATAATTTGTGACTTATCATGCTTTTTCTGCAACATGATATGACTACTTTCTATTGTGGGCTTCAACTGATAATATTCATCATAGGTTATTGTTGAAGTTTCCATTCCATCCTCTTTGGTTATGTTGCAAAATTTTCCATGGACCATCCTATACCTGCAGTTGCAGAAGTTTCATTGTCTGTTCATTGCAGCTTACCATCCTCTGTTGTGCTCATAGTTGATGAACCTGGTATGTTCAATATCTCCAATTCCATTGATTGGATCTTTTAAAGTTTCTCTAGGGTTGATTTACCTCGATGATTTGCTCATTACATGAGGTTATACATGTCATTTTACAGTTAACAAACTTGAAGTGATAAAAGCTGCTCGTCAGGCTGACAGGGCACCAGGAAGACTTCGTGTCACTCCTGTGACTGTGGCAAATGGGCAAATAATTCGAGTGTCTGCAATTGGTATTGGCCCCTCTGGAGAAGCTTTTTCAAACTCCTCAACGCTTCCTCTCAGTTGGGAACTGAACAGTTGCAACAATTTGGCATACTGGGACGATGATTATAATTCCAAAATGACCAAGTCTAGCTGGGAGAGATTTCTAGCACTTCGCAATGAATCAGGATTGGTAAAAATATACGCCAAGTCCTTGGTCATTGTTTCATTCTTTCTACAGTAAATTATTTATCTTTTGAGATGCACCATTAATGTTTCAACAGTGCACTGTCCGAGCCACAGTTCCTGCTATTGATCGTTCTGAAAGTGCTCTCACTGATGCTGTACGCTTACAGGTATGCATTTTGTTAGAGTTATTGCCATAGCTTTATTTGTTACTCCCACTTCTCTTTATCATCTATTCACGCTTAAGGATCCAATTAGAATTTCCTTCAGTTATCTGATAATCCATTTTACCATCTCAAATGCAACTGTAGTTGTTTCTCATTTCTGTCAATTTTTTGAATTTGCAGTTGGTTTCCACACTAAGAGTCACACCAGAGTTCAGCCTGGTCTTTTTCAATCCTAATGCCAAGGTAAATCCTACTGATTAGCAAGCGTCTGAGATTCCCTTTAGAAAATCAGTAAATGATAGGTCAATGGTTTGATGCATGCATTGATAGAGTGGACGCGGGAGGTTGCAATGAGTATTTGCATTTCCCCGCTTTGTTTGTCTCTGGTTCTACATGTTTCTAGAGCAAATGCCAAGGTAAATCCTACTGATTAGCAAGCGTCTGAGATTCCCTTTAGAAAATCAGTAAATGATAGGTCAATGGTTTGATGCATGCATTGATAGAGTGGACGCGGGAGGTTGCAATGAGTATTTGCATTTCCCCGCTTTGTTTGTCTCTGGTTCTACATGTTTCTAGAGCACCTGGACTAAATTTGTACTAATTCAATAGTTTTCCAACCAAAGGTAAATTTGTCAATGACTGGAGGGAGCTGTTTGTGGGAAGCAGTTGTAAATAATTCTCGTGTAGCAGAAGTTATTCGAACCCCATCTGGCTTGCAATGCTCGCAAATTATGCTGTCTCCAAAAGGTTTGGGGACTACACTCGTGACAGTATATGACATTGGGGTTTCTCCTCCACTTTCAGCTCTTGCGTTGGTAAGTTTGTGCTCTAAAATGATAATTCAATTCTGTAGACTTGTGGGACTTTTATGATTTGTTAATGTCCAGTGAACATGACTATGACTTCTATGGGGAGTATATTTTGGGGGTCACCACATGATTTGTTCTGTACAATCAGTTCCTGGGTTGTCTCTTTTGATTTTAATGTGATACTTTGATTCTAGTTTTGAAACTGAATGAGTTTCATGAATCCTGAATATCTTAATGCAATTTGTATCTTACAGATTAAAGTTGCAGACATGGACTGGATAAAGATTGCATCTGGGGATGAGATAAGTATATTGGTAGGTTTAGCAGGTTTATCCCAATCTTTGGATAAAGATTGCATCTGGGGATGAGATAAGTATATTGGTAGGTTTAGCAGGTTTATCCCAATCTTCAGTATTTAATTCTTTTTTTTTTCTGGTCCCACATTGCTTTTTGTAATCTTTTGTTTGATACTCTCATGCTTAGTTTGAATGTTGCAGGAAGGAAATACACACTCCATTGATCTATTGACTGGCATTGATGATGGGACAACCTTTGATTCGTCCCAGGTTTTAGCCAAAAAATTTGTTGATATTTTGATTCTTACGTTCTTGATTTTCTTGCTCTAACATGTTATGTAAATATTCTATTAGTATTGTCTATCTAGCTTCACTGATTCTCTTATTAGCTATACATACAAATGGCTGATTGATGAACTGTGAATAAGTGCAGTACCCACTTATGGACATTATGGTACATATTGAGGATGATATCGTGGAGCATGTCACAGTTGATGATAATTCATTTTCTGTGGGCGAACACGTGTCAGCTTCCTCTTTTAAAATAGCTGCTAGACGACTTGGAATCACAACCCTATATGTAGGTTTACTTCCCCACTCTTTCTTTGCTGTTATGATTTTGTTCTGGAACTAGGTGCATCTGAAGCTTTATTTTGTTAACAGGTAAGCGCAAGACAACAATCAGGAGAGAAAGTACTGAGCCAAACTATTAAAGTCGAAGTTTATTCCCAACCAAGACTTCACCCACAAGGAATATTTCTTGTTCCTGGTGCTTCATACGTGGTATGAAATGGAAACACTTATCCTTCTTTTCACTCTCTGAGATTCAAGTCTTGTCTATTCCAGATAACGCACTTTTTTGTTTTTGGTTGTATCTTTATACTCTTGATTTCTGGGCTAATCAGCATTTTTTTTTAATTACTTATAGCTTACTGTTGAAGGAGGCCCAACCATGAATGTTTCTGTTGAATTCACCACTGTGGATAACCAAGTTGCAAGGATTGAAAAATCCGGACTCCTCTATGCAACATCACCCGGCAACACGGTGTGGGCATTGTGCTTTGAATCTACCTTGTCTTTTCAATACTTAATCTGATAAAGCAGAATAAGATTGGCTATAAATTCATTTCTAAATAGACTTTATGGAAAGATGTGGACTTGAAAGATATTCCATTTTGACCTGGTTTCTTTTGTGACCAGACTATCTATGCAACAATTTATGGGAGTGAAGGTTCTGTAGTTTGTCAGGCAATCGGCAATGCCGAAGTAGAACTTCCTGCTGTTGCAATGCTGATAGCTCAAAGTGACACTGTGGCCGTTGGTCATGAAATGCCCCTGTCTCCATCATTTGCTGAGGTGAGAATCATAAGCCAGAAATAATTCAGCTGAGTTAACTCTTCTGGAGTCTGTTCTCACTTACAGATTTTTGGTTAAATTATCAGGGAGACTCAGCTGAGTTAACTCTTCTGGAGTCTGTTCTCACTTACAGATTTTTGGTTAAATTATCAGGGAGACCTTTTGTCTTTCTATGAGCTCTGCAAAGCATACAGGTGGACTATCGAAGATGAGGAGGTCTAATTCAATGTTTACCCTTGTAGTATAAATAGTTATCAATTTTTTCCGATTCTTGTATTTATGACAGAATGCTCTTTTTTCTTGTTAAGGTGCTAGGTTTCATCACATCATCCATTGACGTGGAAGAGAATGCTGGCTTTGTCACTGTCGTGAAAGGAAGGTAAGTAAGATTAGTGCATGTGCTCTAGCATTTATATTTTATACATTAAAGATTAATAAGATGCAAATCATTGTCCAACTATGGGTGATAAATATTTTAAGGTCGGCTAGTAAAAACTTATCCTTATAGAGAAAATACTTTTTTCTGCTATATAATATCCTTAGAAGGAACCATCATGCTCAGCATCATTCAGCTTTCTAAAGTAGGCTCAGCTAGTGCTATTAGCCGGCGTTTAAAAATTGCTGGAACGATGTTATTTTATTCACGTAGAAGGCAGTGTACAGTTTAATAGTAAAAACCTTGAGCTTAGTATTTTGTTTAACGGGGTTTATGCAGATTGTAAGCTTTGACTCAACATATTCCAACAAGCATCTTATCTTTTCTATTACAGATCAGCTGGCAGAACTAGAGTCACAATTGCTTTCTCATGTGATTTTGTGTCTCCTGGCTTGTACTCTGAATCCCGAGCATATGAAGCGTCAATAATGTTATCTGTTGTGCCTGATCTTCCTCTTTCTCTTGGGGCTCCTATGACTTGGGTTCTTCCGCCTTTTTATACATCATCTAGTCTATTACCTTCATCTGCAGAGCCACAGAAGCACAGGGATAGTCAAATTCACAGAGGCAATATAGTCTATTCCATATTGAAAGACTGTAGCTCGCAGGCTGATTTTGAACGCGATACCATATCAATTAATGGTGGAAGTATCAAAACAACAGATAGCAAGAATGTTGCATGTATTCAAGCCAAAGACCGCACAAGTGGAAGAATTGAGATTGCTGCTTGTGTGAGGGTTGCCGAGGTATAATGAATGTTGGAAGTGTGTATGGGAACTATCCTTCAGTATGCATCGGTGTCTTCTAGTTTCCGACCACTTGATTAATATCTTTCATCATTTATCCTCTATATTTCCGCATTGTTGGTAACATGAAATTTTGTCAGATTGCTCAAATAAGAATGAAGAATGAGAGGATTCCTTTCCACATGGTAGATCTTGCTGTTGGTGGGGAACTTGAACTTCCAATAAATTACTATGACAATTTAGGTAATGCTTTGTACTCTTACATCCATCCTTAGTTTTTGTTGATGTGTGTGTTTTTTATGTCTTTGACTTCTTGTCTGGAAAAGGAATCCCTTTTCTCGAAGCACATGGTGTTACTACATACAGTGTTGAAACCAATCATCGTGATGTTGTATCTATTAAGACTGTCAATGACCAAAAAGGCATTTCAGTGTCCTAACGTCAATGTGGAATGTAATTTAGGGACGGATTTTCAAATATCTGGTAAATGGGTTACATCAAACAAAAGTGTCCTGGCCGTGAATGTGGCATCTGGCCAAGCTAAAGCGATCAGCCAAGGCTCAGCTCACAGTAATATCTATTTATCTCTTCATGCTTTTTCTGTGCATCAGTTGGATTTCTAGAGGACATAAAGATATATTCTTTATCTTGCTGCTGATCTTTGTTGCATCTGCACAGTTACATTTGAAGGTCATGGTTTGAAACTGAAAACAAAAGTTACAGTGCTACTTGGAAACACCATATATGTTGACTCTCCTAGAGAAACACTGACAAATGTCCACGTCCCTGCAGAAGGATTTAACTTTCCAGTGAAATTCAGGTCTGTAAGGTGTCAATGTTTCATCAAAGGATATACACACAAATTATTCTCTGATGATGGTTTAACTGCAACAGGGGGAACAAGTTTGTAGTCTCTGAAAATAGAAACAAGGCCACATTTAACTGCCAAGTAGACCCTCCGTTTATAGGGTATTGATGGTGACTTCAACTACACTTTCTTGCAATGTATTTTTGTGTATATATATGCTCATAATTGCTTCAACTCTTATTTATCTTGCGATGAAGATACGCAAAGCCTTGGATGGATATTGATACTGGCAACACTTATTGTCTTTTCTTCCCATACTCACCAGAGCATCTGGTTCACTCCGTGTCTACATCAAAAGACATGAAACCTCATGTGTCCTTCTCTGTTAATGCTTCACTCAAAGAAGCTCATCATATCTCGGGATCTGCATCTGCACTTCTTATTGGAGGGTTTTCTGTAATAGGACCAAACAAGGTTTCTTGATTTCTTCGTGTTTCTTATAGAATTGTTAAGGAAAAGCCTATATTTTGAATATGTGCTCTATGTAAGTTTGACTTTGAAATATCTTGCAGCTGAATATAAATCCGAATTATTTTGAATATGTGCTCTATGTAAGTTTGACTTTGAAATATCTTGCAGCTGAATATAAATCCGAATGCAAACACGACCGTCATTTCAATAGTAGGGAACACAGGTAATCCTGTATATCCGTCTTTTATTTCTTTCCTTCTTTTTATTACTAATAAAATTGAAGGACACTTGGCATTTTTATTCATTTCAGATGTCCAAATTCACTGGCTCAATAAAGGTAGGTTATCGATCAGCCTGATCAAGAGGGAAGATTTTGGCATTGCAGGGCGTGCACTGTACAAGGTGATTTCTCATGTAAACCCTATCTATAAGCTCGGTAATCTATTCCACACTGATAGAAGATCAACAATTTAATATGCTATCGATGCTTGTCAACCTTTTTCAGGTGAATGTGCTAAAATCAGAACGATTCACAGATCGAATCCTCATCACTCTCCCAGCTACTGGTGAGCTACTTATTATTACGCCAGTTATAGACTAGACTCTGGTTCTTTCACTTACCATATGATGAGAATATAAAATTGTGTTGTACAGGACAAAGTGTAGAAATCGATATCTCCTATGATACGGGCGATTCCCTAGTAGCACCGTCTAAAAATGGATTATTTTGAATATGTGCTCTATGTAAGTTTGACTTTGAAATATCTTGCAGCTGAATATAAATCCGAATTCAAACACGACCGTCATTTCAATAGTAGGGAACACAGGTAATCCTGTATATCCATCTTTTATTTCTTTCCTTCTTTTTATTACTAAGAAACTTGAAGGACACTTAACATTTTTATTCATTTCAGATGTCCAAATTCACTGGCTCAATAAAGGTAGGTTATCGATCAGCCTGATCAAGAGGGAAGATTTTGGCATTGCAGGGCGTGCACTGTACAAGGTGATTTCTCATGTAAACCCTATCTATAAGCTCGGTAATCTATTCCACACTGATAGAAGATCAGCAATTTAATATGCTATCGATGCTTATCAACCTTTTTCAGGTGAATGTGCTAAAATCAGAACGATTCACAGATCGAATCCTCATCACTCTCCCAGCTACTGGTGAGCTACTTATTATTACGCCAGTTATAGACTAGACTCTGGTTCTTTCACTTACCATATGATGAGAATATAAAATTGTGTTGTACAGGCCAAAGTGTAGAAATCGATATCTCCTATGATACGGGCGATTCCCTAGTAGCACCGTCTAAAAATGGATACCACCTTTTATGGAGTATGTGAAGAGAACTATAGATGAAACTCCTTACTACAGAAGACAAGGAAGGAGACGGTTTAATCCTCAAAACACTATGTAGAAAATTTTGTTTCTGCTGATGATGATGATCATACTTTGCTCATAAGAGATTTGAACAACTTTTGTTTGTAAACCACCCAATTTATGTGCATTCTCAAGATTTGAACAACTTTTGTTTGTAAACCACCCAATTTATGTGCATTCTCATCAATGAATCCGTAGTTTAAAAGGGGTTTAGAGAGCCATGTTAACATAGTAAAGCTATAAAATGATATTTTTTGTAGATTTGATTTTATCAGATTAATTAATAATTTTCAAGATTTGTATCCGAATTAAACCAAATAAACATTTGATTTGATTAAATTTAATTAGGTATGATTTGAAATCAATTAAAAATTTAGACCAAATTATTTTTATTTTGGTTAATATAGCTATGATAATTTTGTGACTTAGTAACAGAATGGCTAGTTTTTTCATTTTTTTTTTCATTTTCATTTCAGATAATGTCGCTTTTTTAAGGAAAGTCTATTGAAGCTATTTGCCAAAGGTTGACAATTGTTGGTGTTCTGAAGGTGTGCTGGTGCAGTAAAGAAGTAATGGAGTGAACCTATAAGTCGAATTTGAATCCTGGCAGGAGAAACTTTCGGTGGCTATGCAGCTGCAAACGGGTTATTCTAGTTTCAATTCTAGTTTTACTGTGAATTTGATTATGTTGTTGTCATGTATTTTGAATTTTGGTACAACTATCGTTAGAGCTCATGCATCCTCTTGGTGAACAAATCTTTAAATGGGTGGATAAGGTGATGCTGGATGAATTTACAAAACTGGCTGAATATAGCTGCAAACGGGTTATTCTAGTTTCAATTCTAGTTTTACTGTGAATTTGATTATGTTGTTGTCATGTATTTTGAATTTTGGTACAACTATCGTTAGAGCTCATGCATCCTCTTGGTGAACAAATCTTTAAATGGGTGGATAAGGTGATGCTGGATGAATTTACAAAACTGGCTGAATATTTTGTAAATACTCGACTAAGAAAATCCTATGTAACTAAAAAATCAAATGAATATTTGGCGTAGAAAAAAAGAAATAGATAAAAAAAATAAAAAAATCAAAAATATTCCTCAATCCCTAAGATGAGTCATCATGAGTGACTCGGTGTACAAGAAGTTATCGACCTTTCTGTACTACAAGGGTTTTTGAGGCTTCCTTTACTGCACAATACGGCCTTAAGAAGTTATCGACC
Organism: Physaria fendleri; assembly: GCA_036630335.1. NCBI lineage: Eukaryota > Viridiplantae > Streptophyta > Magnoliopsida > Brassicales > Brassicaceae > Physaria > Physaria fendleri. The sequence goes on along the minus strand of CM071716.1, from coordinate 2,240,313 downwards.
TTTCTGTACTACAAGGGTTTTTGAGGCTTCCTTTACTGCACAATACGGCCTTCAGCGGCTGGTTCTTCTTCTTCTTCTTCTTCTTCTTCTTCGTTCTCGAAGGTCTAAGGGTTTCGATTTTCACGTTATGGACCAATATGGAACAGAACCAGATATGGAACATGTAATCCACGATGCTAAACCATCGGAAGACGTTGAGCACGATGACGACAGATCTCAGCCTCACTCTGGTGGCGGCGTCGATAGTGCTGGGTACGTTTCCTCAATTTCTTCCAAAAAGATTCTAGATTCATGAATTTTAGGGTTTGGGTGTATTCTCAATTTCAAGAAGATCGAAAAAGCATCGTGTTCTTTTGGATTCTTCTAGGGTTTTCAAAATTACTCATCTTTTACGCATAGGTCTGTTAAATTAATAGCTTTTTAGAGTCTATGTTATAGAAATTTGGGTCTAAAGTATAATTAGATTCAAACTGTTGTAGCCACTCTTACGAATTAGTTACTTTTCTTTGTTCGGCTAGAGAAATCTGGAGAGTAGATGGATAAGTTTGGGTGTCTTCTCCGGTTTCTTAATATTTAGTGATTAGTGTTCTTAATACTATATTTTGTGGATTTTGTGGAATTTGTAGAAAGGTATTTGTTGGAGGTTTAGCCAGGGAGACAACTTCAGGTTAGCTCTTGTGTCTGGTTGCCATATTGTAAGAGGTTAGAACTCGTGTTGTTGTGTAAAATTCAATACTTTTTAACTCTAGTTTTTTTTATTTATTTGCTGATGCAGATGAATTCATCAGTCATTTTGGCAAGTATGGAGAGATCACTGATTCTGTGATTATGAAGGATAGGAAAACTGGACAGCCCCGAGGATTTGGGTTTGTGACATATGCTGATTCCTCCGTGGTAGACAAAGTCATCCAGGACAGTCACACCATAAACGGGAAGCAGGTTAAATTGAGCTGTTCCTTCCATCCTATGTTTGTTAGTTGTATTGTGCCTTATAGTGTAATAATATTCACTGTGTTTTTTTTTGTTTTTTTGTGGCTCTTCAGGTTGAAATTAAGCGGACTATACCAAGAGGATCCATGAGCTCTAACGATTTCAAAACCAAGAAGATATTTGTTGGTGGAATTCCTTCGTCTGTGGATGATGGTAGGCCACACTTCCATTTTGTCTCATAACTCTTATCATATGACTTTTATTTCTCATGATTAGTTATGAAGATTCTGATGTGGTGATTGGTTATTGTGTAGATGAGTTCAAGGAATTCTTTACGCAATTTGGAGAGCTGAAAGAACACCAGATCATGCGTGATCACTCAACTGGAAGATCTCGTGGCTTTGGGTTTGTTACCTACGAAAGTGAAGATATGGTTGATAACCTATTGTCGAAAGGGAACAGAATTGAGCTTTCAGGGACTCAGGTAACTGCATACTCTTGCAGATATTGTTGAGATTTAAAGTCTTTGTAGTTATAACCAGAACACTCACATATCCCCTATAACTTTGTTTTATCGTCTGGGGGAATTCTCTTCTCCAGGTAGAGATAAAGAAGGCAGAGCCGAAAAAACCAAACTCAGTTACAACCCCTTCAAAGCGGTTCGGTGATTCACGCTCTAACTATGGAGGAGGTTATGGAGATGGTTATGGTGTTGGACATGGTGGTGACTATGGTGGCCCAGGTGGTCCTTACAAGGCAGGTGGTGGTGGCTATGGAGGTGGCAGGTCAGGTGGTTATGGAGGGTACGGTGGAGACTTTGGCGGGTATGGCGGTGGTGGATATGGTGGTGGTGGTGGCGTTGGACCTTATAGAGGAGAACCAGCACTTGGATATTCTGGTCGTTATGGAGGAGGAGGTGAAGAAGTTATCGACCTTTCTGTACTACAAGGGTTTTTGAGGCTTCCTTTACTGCACAATACGGCCTTTCAGCGGCTGGTTCTTCTTCTTCTTCTTCGTTCTCGAAGGTTTTAGGGGGTTTCGATTTTCACGTTATGGACCAATATGGAACAGAACCAGATATGGAACATGTAATCCACGATGCTAAACCATCGGAAGACGTTGAGCACGATGACGACAGATCTCAGCCTCACTCTGGTGGCGGCGTCGATAGTGCTGGGTACGTTTCCTCAATTTCTTCCAAAAAGATTCTAGATTCATGAATTTTAGGGTTTGGGTGTATTCTCAATTTCAAGAAGATCGAAAAAAGCATCGTGTTCTTTTGGGTTCTTCTAGGGTTTTCAAAATTACTCATCTTTTACGCATAGGGCTGTTAAATTAATAGCTTTTTAGAGTTTATGTTATAGAAATTTGGGTCTAAAGTATAATTAGATTCAAACTGTTGTAGCCACTCTTATGAATTAGTTACTTTTCTTTGTTCCGCTAGAGAAATCTGGAGAGTAGATGGATAAGTTTAGGTGTCTTCTCCGGTTTCTTAATATTTAGTGATTAGTGTATTCTTATACTATATTTTGTGGATTTTGTGGAATTTGTAGAAAGGTATTTGTTGGAGGTTTAGCCAGGGAGACAACTTCAGGTTAGCTCTTGTGTCTGGTTGCCATATTGTAAGAGGTTAGAACTCGTGTTGTTGTGTAAAATTCAATACTTTTAACTCATAGTTTTTGTTTTGATTTGCTGATGCAGATGAATTCATCAGTCATTTTGGCAAGTATGGAGAGATCACTGATTCTGTGATTATGAAGGATAGGAAAACTGGACAGCCCCGAGGATTTGGGTTTGTGACATATGCTGATTCCTCGGTGGTAGACAAAGTCATCCAGGACAGTCACATCATAAACGGGAAGCAGGTTAAATTGAGCTGTTCCTTCCATCTTATGTTTGTTAGTTTTATTGTGCATTATAGTGTAATAATATTCACTGTGTTTTTTTTTTTGTGGCTCTTCAGGTTGAAATTAAGCGGACTATACCAAGAGGATCCATGAGCTCTAACGATTTCAAAACCAAGAAGATATTTGTTGGTGGAATTCCTTCGTCTGTGGATGATGGTAGACCACACTTCCATTTTGTCTCATAACTCTTATCATATGATTTTTATTTCTGTTTCATGATTAGTTATGAAGATTCTTATGTGGTGATTGGTTATTGTGTAGATGAGTTCAAGGATTTCTTTATGCAATTTGGAGAGCTGAAAGAACACCAGATTATGCGTGATCACTCGACTGGAAGATCTCGTGGCTTTGGGTTTGTTACCTACGAAAGTGAAGATATGGTTGATAACCTATTGTCGAAAGGGAACAGAATTGAGCTTTCAGGGACTCAGGTAACTGCATACTCTTGCAGATATTGTTTGAGATTTGAAGTCTTTGTAGTTATAACCAGAACACTCACATATCCCCTATAACTTTGTTTTATGGTCTGGGGGAATTCTCTCCTCCAGGTAGAGATAAAGAAGGCAGAGCCGAAAAAACCAAACTCAGTTACGACCCCTTCAAAGCGGTTCGGTGATTCACGCTCTAACTATGGAGGAGGTTATGGAGATGGTTATGGTGTTGGACATGGTGGTGACTATGGTGGCCCAGGTGGTCCTTACAAGGCAGGTGGTGGTGGCTATGGAGGTGGCAGGTCAGGTGGTTATGGAGGGTACGGTGGAGACTTTGGCGGGTATGGCGGTGGCGGATATGGTGGTGGCGGTGGCGTTGGACCTTATAGAGGAGAACCAGCACTTGGATATTCTGGTCGTTATGGAGGAGGAGGTGGTGGTGGTTACAACAGAGGTGGTTATGGTATGGGAGGTGGCGGAGGCTATGGTGGTGGATCTGGTGACATGTATGGTGGGCCATATGGTGAACCAAGTGGTGGTTATGGTGGACCAAGTGACAATTATGGAGGCGGATATGGTAGTAGCGGTATGGGTGGATACGGTGGCGGAGGCTATAGAGGTGGTGGCTATGACATGGGTGGGCTTGGAGGTGGAGGAGGAAGCTATGGTGGTGGAGGAAGCGGTGGAAGTTCGTTTTATGGAGGAGGTGGAGGAAGTAGAGGTGGTTATGGAGGTGGCAGCGGACGGTACCATCCCTACGGAAGGTAGACAGTTGCATGTAGCTTCAATCTTCTTCTTCTTGTTGTTTTGTCATGCTTAGCTCTGTCTTGGTTAATCAAGATTGACAGCTAGTTATTGTATTCTGGGAGAGGTGGCTTTAGGGCTTAAAGTTTGAACTCATTGTTAGATAATTTTGTCGGAGTAACGATGCCACCTTGTTATTTATGTTTTGCTTGGAACTCTTTTATTGCAACTACAGATTCTAACTTATAGTTGATCTGACCATTGCATTAAGAAAGAGCCTCTGCTTGGGTCCGAAGGTTACAAATAGATCCAGAAGAAATAATGTGTGGTGGTCAATAATTTTCTGTCTCAGTTCTTTTGATTTTTCTTTTCCGTTTATCTATTTCAGAACTGCGACAGAAAACTTCATCTGAGGTTTACTAAGTTGATCTGAACCAAAATTTAACAAGCTGATAATAGTTTCTTCGTCATCTTCTTGGTCTCGCTCTCTCTCAGGGTGTGATAGTCCGATATCTCAAAATGGCAATACTGGCATCTAATTTCGTGGGCATCGGAAAAGTAGAGGTAAAAGGAAGGATGGAGATAAATTGCAGAAAGAAAGAGAAAGGAAGAGAACAAAGCAAATACCCTTACAAAGTGATTGAAATAACTCCTCCTCCTAAATCTCTTGGCGTTCGTTGCCTTCCTCTTGTCAGTTTCGAACCATAATTTGTTCTCTGGTTTTTCATAATCCTTATCATTGGAATCGTTTGTTGAAAATCTTATTGATCTTTTGTAGAACCTGGAGTGCGGAGAGAACGTGATGATAGAAGGGCAAACATATACAATATCAGCAGTTACTCATCGATATCAACTCCGGAATGGCAAGTACGAGCCGAGTGAGAAGCTGCCTCTCCTCTGCTCGATATGTATTAAACCTTTACTTTGACAATTTGCTCCACAAATCTTGACCTTTTTTTTAGCCCAAGATGCTTGGTCCAGATACTTCATCGAACCTATGAATCCTTGTAAGTTTGTAATCAAGGGTTTATATATTGAAAATAATGCCTTAATATTTTCAGCATCCCTCCACTCAACAATCGCTTCTTCAGATCATTTCTTCAATCTCAAATTGCTGATTCCACGATTTTTCCATCACCACCTTGAGCTTGAGGGGGCGTATAAGAAGATATGAAAGATGTAGAAGATTCATAATATAATTATCAAATATTTTATAATTAATTTATAAAAATTTATATCTTGGTAATTTAGGAAATCTTTGTATTATATAAAGCTATGTAATCTAAAATTTATTCTTATGAGAGTCAATATACAATTCTTCCAATCCATGTCTCTCATCACTCTATTAGTTAAGAACTCTTCTCTTCCAGTGAGATCTGCAATTCCAAATCTTCATTTCCTCTCTTGACCTTAAGTTTCACCTTATCACCAACGTTATACTCATCCAATATCTTCATCAACTCAGCTTTGTTTCTCACCTGATCAAATCACATTAACATAACTCAGGGATCACAGTTAAATCATTTCTGTAAATAGAATAAGTGTATTTCTTTCAAGAACAATACAAGAAACAACAGCTACAGAGAGACAAAAGACCCAAAACTTGAGTACTTTTGTTGTTTTTAATGTAAGAGGTTCATAAAGCTTACAGGTTTGTCATCAACTGCAACAATGATATCTCCAAGTACAATATTACCAGCAAAACCCCGAGACGTTGGTAGTAATCCAGCTTTTTCTGCCAGACTATTCCCTGGTACCTGTTTTTTATGAAAGCCATAACCGTTCAATCATCATAATAGTTTTGAGGTTATGGATTATGAAGAGTTTTTGCATACCTGAAGGACAAGAGCTCCATTACGAACATTGAGTTGATTAGCTACCGAATCTGGGGCTAATTCTATGTTAATACCAGCTCGACGGACCTGATTTTGGATTTTTTTGGTAACAACATCAAGAAACTCCAATACTGTTGGATAAAGCTTGGCAATGAGAATACAAAACAATGAACTTTGTGTGTGCTTACTTTGCTGAATTGGATTAGTTGAGGAACAATCTTCAGTACAGTTGATGACGGGATTGCAAACCCCACACCCGCGGATGTTCCTGTTGAAATCAAGCATAAGAATTTTAGATGGAAATTTTCAAATAGTAAGTCACTGAAAAGCACCTGTCTGAGTGTATATGGCTGTGTTGATCCCAATTAAGTTCCCTTTTGAATCAAGTAGAGGACCTCCACTGAAAAATTAATAGAAAAAGCTCAAAAGAAGTGTTTTTTGCAAGAATAATATATGATTCTGTAGACATACCTATTCCCCGGGTTAATGGCTGCATCAGTTTTCTCCTCTGCTCGATATGTATTAAACCTTTACTTTGACAATTTGCTCCACAAATCTTGACCTTTTTTGGTTGGTCCAGATACTTCATCGAACCTATGAATCCTTGTAAGTTTGTAATCAAGGGTTTATATATTGAAAATAATGCCTTAATATTTTCAGCATCCCTCCACTCAACAATCGCTTCTTCAGATCATTTCTTCAATCTCAAACTGCTAATTCCACGATTTCCCCATCACTACCTTGAGCTTGAGGGTATAAGAAGATATGAAAGATGTAGAAGATTCATAATATAATTATCAAATATTTTATAATTAATTTATAAAAAATTTATATCTTGGTAATTTAGGAAATCTTTGTATTATATAAAGCTATGTAATCTAAAGTTTATTCTATGAGAGTCAATATACAATTCTTCCAATCCATGTCTCTCATCACTCTATCAGTTAAGAACTCTTCTCTTCCAGTGAGATCTGCAATTCCAAATCTTCATTTCCTCTCTTGACCTTAAGTTTCACCTTATCACCAACATTATACTCATCCAATATCTTCATCAACTCAGCTTTGTTTCTCACCTGATCAAATCACATTAATAGAACAAGGGAATTTCTTTCAAGAACAATACAAGAAACAACAGCCACAGAGAGACAAAAGACCCAAAACTTGAGTACAGTTTTTAATGTAAGAGGTTCATAAAGCTTACAGATTTGTCATCAACTGCAACAATGATATCTCCAAGTACAATATTACCAGCAAAACCCCGAGACGTCGGTAGTAATCCAGCTTTTTCTGCCAGACTATTCCCTGGTACCTGTTTTTTATGAAAGCCATAACAGCTCAATCATCATAATAGTTTTGAGGTTATGGATTATGAAAAGTTTGCATACCTGAAGGACAAGAGCTCCATTACGAACATTGAGTTGATTAGCTACCGAATCTGGTGCTAATTCTATGTTAATACCAGCTCGACGGACCTGATTTTGGATTTTTTTGGTAACAACATCAAGAAACTCCAATACTGTTGGATAAAGCTTGGCAATGAGAATACAAAACAATGAACTTTGTGTGTGCTTACTTTGCTGAATTGGATTAGTTGAGGAACAATCTTCAATACAGTTGATGACGGGATTGCAAAGCCCACACCCGCGGATGTTCCTGTTGAAATCAAGCATAAGAATTTTAGATGGAAATTTTCAAATAATAAGTCACTGAAAAGCACCTGTCTGAGTGTATATGGCTGTGTTGATCCCAATTAAGTTCCCTTTTGAATCAAGTAGAGGACCTCCACTGAAAAATTAATAGAAAAAGCTCAACAGAAGTGTTTTTGCAAGAATAATATATGATTCTGTAGACATACCTATTCCCCGGGTTAATGGCTGCATCAGTTTTTTTTGCAAGAATAATATATGATTCTGTAGACATACCTATTCCCCGGGTTAATGGCTGCATCAGTTTGAATTCCATTTTTGCAAGAATAATATATGATTCTGTAGACATACCTATTCCCCGGGTTAATGGCTGCATCAGTTTGAATTCCACCACCTATGGTAACTCCCGTTTGGCTAAAAATGTCACGGTTAAGACCGCTGATGACACCAACCGTAAGGGTGTGGTCAAAACCAAACGGGTTGCCAATTGCTAGACACTGCTGCCCAACTTTTAGAGAGTTCGACTGCCCAATTCTTATCGGTTTCAGGAGAGTTTCAGGGGCTTCTACCTATATTTTCTGGTAAACATCAGTATAAGCTTTGTTTCTTCTTAACAAACAATTACCAAACGTATTGTAATAACATACCTTCAAGACAGCAAGATCTTTAGCAGATCAGCACCGACAAGTTTTCCTTCAAAATTCTTCTGTACCCTTTAGAGATTTACACAGATGAGCAGACATCAGAACAACTAGAGAGACTATAAACAACTGAAGTAATTCATCCCTCAGAATAACTCTTCTTACCCATCAGATGCTAAAATATTCACCCGTCCAACAACATCCCCGGGGCTAGGATTTCTTGAAAGGGCATTGCCGATAACTGTTCAGCAGAAGATACAACACCTATATTTTCTGGTAAACATCAGTATAAGCTTTGTTTCTTCTTAACAAACAATTACCAAACGTATATAATAATATACCTTCAAGACAGCAAGATCTTTAGCACGATCAGCACCGACAAGTTTTCCTTCAAAATTCTTCTG
>CM071716.1:2182764-2193706 GCA_036630335.1 Physaria fendleri | reverse complement strand
TTACTGGTTTGGGCTTCGATTTGCCGATGAGGCTATGGAGCGGTCTCAACAGATGTTCAAGGTTTTTCTCTAATTTCGAAATGTTCTCTTCATTGTTGTGTTTTTCATGTTTGGCTTTCTTCTGATGATTGTGTATGATTAGGAACGAGCAGCTGAGCTTAGGAAATTACTGGTGGAACTAGGTCCGGTATGGTTACTCTCTGTTTTTGAAGCTAAAACTTATAAATTCTTTGAGATGCTATTATCATCAGTTCATCAAATTGCTCAATGCGAGTGTTCTTCTCTCTTTTGGTACTCAAATTTTAATGACTTTTTTTTTTCATGTCTTGAACTTTTAATGTAGGCGTACGTCAAGATCGCTCAGGCTGTTTCATCTCGTCCCGTAAGCTACTGTTCAGTATTATTCTTCAGGAGATTTGTGATTGTTATTCCTATTAACATATGGTTCTTGAACTTGATTTAATCATCAATAGGATTTGATACCCCCTATATACTTGGATGAACTCTCCCTGCTGCAAGATCAAATAACTCCGTTTTCGACCGAAGTTGCTTTCAATATGATAGAGGATGAACTTGGCCTTCCTATAGATGAGCTATTCTCTACCGAAGTTGCTTTCAATATGATAGAGGATGAACTTGGCCTTCCTATAGATGAGCTATTCTCTGAGATTTCTCCTGAGCCTGTAGCTGCAGCATCCCTAGGACAGGTTTGTGGGAAGCATTTTTTTTGCTTTCAATATGATAGAGGATGAACTTGGCCTTCCTATAGATGAGCTATTCTCTGAGATTTCTCCTGAGCCTGTAGCTGCAGCATCCCTAGGACAGGTTTGTGGGAAGCATTTTTTCGCAATCTATATACGAGAGCTTTCCTATTATGTGGTCACTTCTCTGTCAAGGTTTCAGGTATATCAAGCTAGGCTCCGTAGAAGTGGAAAGGTTGTTGCTGTCAAAGTTCAGCGGCCTGGTGTACGAGCTGCTATTGCTTTGGACACACTAATTCTGCGATATATAGCGGGTTTTATTAAAAAGGCTGGAAGATTCAACTCAGATCTCGAGGTGACGTGAAACTTGTGTTATAGCGGGTTTTATTAAAAAGGCTGGAAGATTCAACTCAGATCTCGAGGTGACGTGAAACTTGTGTAAATTGGTGCCTTCTTTTGAATTAATAAAGAAAAGTCTTATCTCAATATTACTTAAAACTGTTAGACTTCCTTAGGTATGCATAAGAACACTGTGTTCAAACTTACTCTAGAATCCACGTCAGGGGTTCTAGTAGAATTTTTGTAAATATTTCTGATTCTTGATCTCTGTCTGAGAGAAAAAAAGAAGCCTAAGCTAATCAGAGTGGGATCTTAACCTGTTCCAATGCTAAGAAGTAAAGTTCCCTTTGCAGGCAGTTGTTGATGAATGGGCAACAAGTCTGTTTAAGGTAAAGGATACACTCTTATCACAAAGTAGCTTTCCATGTTTTGGCTAGACATTTTAATTTTGATTCATAGAGTGTACTTTGCTTAGCAAAAGTTGGCAAATTCTTGTTAACTGTCTCTCTGTCATGGATGAAAAGAGTGCTACACTGTATTCTTTTTATTCTTTATGCTAATCTATTTTTCTGTTCCATAGAAATTTTTAACTGTTTAACGTGATGGTGGAAAAGAATAAAGTCCCATTTATGTGAAAAGTAGATAGATGCTAACGATTTCTTCAATATCTTGAAAGATTGTTTAGATGGGCTAGTCATTGCATTTAAATCTTGTTCGAGGAATATCTTAGAGCTTTATATTGAATACAGGTAAATCACATTGAATGCAGGAGATGGATTACTTGAATGAAGCACAAAATGGAATAAAATTTAGGTAAATCCTGCTAAAGTTTGAGTCTTCTTCACCCTTGTTTGACTAATATTGTAGTTCCACTATAAATTGATCTGAGCTATTATTTTCTTCAAGCATAGTTCTTGGAAAACATTATATTTTTGTCTACAACATTATTAGTTCATCTATTGGTTGAATCTTCTGTAAGGGATTCCCTAAAGTTACATTCTGTATGCTTGAATAGGAAGCTGTATGGTAGCATCAAAGATGTCTTGGTTCCAAAAATGTACACAGAGTGCAGTACCAGCAAAGTTCTTGTAATGGAGTGGGTGGAGGTATGAAGTCAAGAGCGCAATTAAAGAATCATTTTTCTTGTTTGCATGAAAGAGTTCTATATGTTTCTTCTGTCAATGGGATTTTATGTTTTATAAGCACAATAATTTTGTATCATTGCAGGGTCAGAAGCTTAGTGAAGTTAATGATCTTTATTTAGTTGAAGTTGGCGTTTACTGTTCGTTTAATCAACTTCTTGAGTATGGATTTTACCATGCGGATCCCCATCCTGGGAATTTTCTTCGCACATATGACGGGCAACTTGCATACTTAGGTATTGATTGATGTGTTATCATGCTGCAATCCGTGGTCTAGAAATTCCAGATAGTGTTTTGAATAAGTGTTTCTTCATTCGAAGAATAAGTACTTGTCACAGATGCTTTGGTTTAAGTTCAGTCTTGCCTGTGTTTCAGATAATCTATCTGATCAGACAGTGAACTAACCAGAAACATGAAAAGCTATTTTCTTTTTAGCTCAATGGTTTTTCCATTTTAGATGATTATATGATATGAGTGTGATAATAGATCACTGCTCTCTGTATATCTTATTTGCTGTTTATATAATTGGATTTAATGCCCCAAGAAAAATCCTTGGTTTATAACTTGACCTTTTTAGTTTGTTTTGCTGCCAGATTTTGGTATGATGGGGGACTTTAGGCCAGAATTACGTGATGGCTTCATGGAAGCATGTCTTCATCTCGTAAATCGTGACTTCAAAGCGCTGGCTAAAGACTTTGTAACTCTGGGGTACTCTCGTCATTGGTGTCTATCTGAATATGAACTTTCAATTGTGGACATATCCTAATCTTATCTGAACAACTTCTATAGCGGGTTTTATTAAAAAGGCTGGAAGATTCAACTCAGATCTCGAGGTGACGTGAAACTTGTGTTAATTGGTGCCTTCTTTTGAATTAATAAAGAAAAGTCTTATCTCAATATTACTTAAAACTGTTAAACTTCCTTAGGTATGCATAAGAACACCGTGTTCAAACTTACTCTAGAATCCACTTCAGGGGTTCTAGTAGAATTTTTGTAAATATTTCTGATTCTTGCTCTCTGTCTGAGAGAAAAAGGAAGCCTAAGCTAATCAGAGTGGGATCTTAACCTGTTCCAATACTAAGAAGTAAAATTCTATTTGCAGGCAGTTGTTGATGAATGGGCAACAAGTCTGTTTAAGGTAAAGGATACGCTCTTATCACAAAGTAGCTTTCCATGTTCTGGCTAGACATTTGGATTTTGATTTATAGAGTGTACTTTGCTTGGCAAAAGTTGGTAAATTCTTGATAACTGTCTCTCTGTCATGGATGAAAAGAGTGCCACACTGTATTCTTTTTATTCTTTATGCTAATCTATTTTTCTGCTCCATAGAAATTTTTAACTGTTTAACGTGATGGTGGAAAAGAATAAAGTCCCATTTATGTGAAAAGTAGATAGATGCTAACGATTTCTTCAATATCTTGAAAGATTGTTTAGATGGGCTAGTCATTGCATTTAAATCTTGTTCCAGGAATATCTTAGAGCTTTATATTGAATACAGGTAAATCACATTGAATGCAGGAGATGGATTATTTGAATGAAGCACAAAATGGAATAAAATTTAGGTAAATCCTGCTAAAGTTTGAGTCTTCTTCACCCTTGTTTGACTAATATTGTAGTTCCACTATAAATTGATCTGAGCTATTATTTTCTTCAAGCATAGTTCTTGGAAAACATTATATTTCTGTCTACAACATTATTAGTTCATCTATTGGTTGAATCTTCTGTAAGGGATTCCCTAAAGTTACATTCTGTATGCTTGAATAGGAAGCTGTATGGTAGCATCAAAGATGTCTTGGTTCCAAAAATGTACACAGAGTGCAGTACCAGCAAAGTTCTTGTAATGGAGTGGGTGGAGGTATGAAGTCAAGAGTTCGCAATTAAAGAATCATTTTTCTTGTTTGCATGAAAGAGTTCTGTATGTTTCTGCTGTCAATGGGATTTTATGTTTTATAAGCACAATAATTTTGTGTATCATTACAGGGTCAGAAGCTTAGTGAAGTTAATGATCTTTATTTAGTTGAAGTTGGCGTTTACTGTTCGTTTAATCAACTTCTTGAGTATGGATTTTACCATGCGGATCCCCATCCTGGGAATTTTCTTCGCACATATGACGGGCAACTTGCATACTTAGGTATTGATTGATGTGTTAACATGCTGCAATCCGTGGTCTAGAAATTCCAGATAGTGTTTTGAATAAGTGTTTCTTCATTCGAAGAATAAGTACTTGTCACAGATGCTTTGGTTTAAGTTCAGTCTTGCCTGTGTTTCAGATAATCTATCTGATCAGACAGTGAACTAACCAGAAACATGAAAAGCTATTTTCTTTTTAGCTCAATGGTTTTTCCATTTTAGATGATTATATGATATGAGTGTGATAATCATCACTGCTCCTCTCTGTATATCTTATTTGCTGTTTATATAATTGCATTTAATGTCCCAAGGAAAATCTTTTGTTTATAATTTGACCTTTTTAGTTTGTTTTGCTGCAGATTTTGGTATGATGGGGGACTTTAGGCCAGAATTACGTGATGGCTTCATGGAAGCATGTCTTCATCTCGTAAATCGTGACTTCAAAGCGCTGGCTAAAGACTTTGTAACTCTGGGGTATTCTCATCATTGGTGTCTATCTGAATATGAACTTTCAATTGTGGACATATCCTAATCTTATCTGAACAACTTCTCATTGGTGTCTATCTGAATATGAACTTTCAATTGTGGACATATCCTAATCTTATCTGAACAACTTCTATAGGCTTCTTCCGCCAACAGCAGAAAAGAAAGCTGTGACAAAGGCTTTGACTGGTTCGTTTTTTCTTTTGGTTTAGAAAATAATGTGATTATGCAGGTGCGTGTTTGTATTGAAAGTTTTAGTTGTTCTGTTCTGGACCAATTTCTACAGCTGTTTTTCAAGATGCAATTTCTAGAGGAGTTCGGAATATAAGCTTCGGTGACCTACTTGGTGACTTGGGAAAAACGATGTAGGAACACTTGTACTTACTCTAAATTATGATATTAAGATTTGGTTTAGTTTTTACCAATATATGACTGGAAAAGGGACATTTGAAGTAACTCTACTTATAATTTTCCCTTAATCTACATGCTGATATTTCATTTGTCAAATTTTCAGGTACCAATTCAAATTCAGAATACCCCCCTATTTTTCTCTCGTTATCCGCAGGTACTTTATTTATTTTTTCTCGTTCTACTGGGGTCCTGCTTCTTTGCTGGTATGATGAACATTCTTGTTTAGAGCTGTTGAAGTTTCCCAAACGTTTGAGTCATGTAATATAGTATTATTTAAATAAACATACATAAAATGCTGAGAGCTTTTGCACAAGATTGTAGGTCCAAATGGTCTATGCGTTAAATGCTTTACTCAGTTATCCTACATTTAGTCACAACCATGGCTTATCAGTGATTAGCCTTTTTCTGTCTAGTGAGGGCAGCATTCATATAATCTTTTCCTTCTCATCTTTCATTCCCCAGCCTTGCTGTTTTGGAGGGAATTGCCATCGGTATAAGCCCAAACTACAAGGTTTTAGGCAGTACATACCCTTGGATTGCTAGAAAAATTCTAACTGACAGCTCCCCACAGCTGAAAAGCTCTCTGCAAAATCTTTTGTATGAGGTATAAACTATCTTCTCTAATCAGATTGCACACCCCCATTTTGCATTCTGTTTCTTTCTGAACGTGCTGTTTTTTTATATTTGTCTCTGCTAGGAAGGTGTTTTCCGTATTGACCGTCTTGAGTCTTTGCTTGCCGAGGTGAGACTGAATTGTAACCTCCTTGTTTGTTATTTGGGTTTTGAGCTTGTATATGGGTTAATGGGATATGTCGTGTTCAATGGTAAATTAGTCAGTAAACAGCTGAATAATAATACAATTACACGTCCTAAGAGCCAACCCAAGACTGTGAACGTCCTACTCTCAAGAAAGTCTATAGCAGTGTGAAATAGCTTAGGTGTTAAAGAGTTTGGCTGTTTACATATCAAAGAGTAGCTTTGTTGGTTCAAGACCGACTTCTTCCTTAACAGAAGAAGACAGAACAAACCTTAGAACCTTCTATAGACTCATTTCATTGTTCTCAGGGATGCAAAAGGCTGAAAGCGTAAGCACAGTAATAAGTTCCTCTCTTCTTCTGCTTTTCATAATGTTGATCAAAATGATGTTTTGTTGTTAATTGTTTTTCATATCTTTTAACATTTGTGCAACAAACTAACAGCAAGTGAAGGCGCTCATGCCTTCAGACGAAACATCACTTGTCACGTACCAGCTTCCATCAGCACAAGAAATGCTTCCCATTCTCTCCATCTTGCCTGAGGTAAAATATCTGTTTTCCAACACTTTCAAATGTTGCAAATTGGAACTCAATTTTACTAGTCCTTTGCGCGATTATTATTTATGATTCGAGACTAATTGACTCGATTTTGCTCGCACCTTGAATGAATGAATGTGGCAGCTTCCACAGGAGTCACAACAGAGGATGCTTCAGTTGCCAGGTGACTTGGTCGGAAGATTGGTGTCTCGAGCCTTTGCTAGAACCATTCGTCGGATGTTTCTTTGATCACCGATTCAACCATTTTAAGGGATCCATAAATTTAATATACTCGTGATGAAATATACAGCTTCCAGTGTAAAACTTTTTCTTATAGATTACATGAAAAAAGCATCTTCTCAATTTTTTTGTCAATGTCAAAATAAATCATTCATTGCCGGCAGATTTGTACCCTTAAAGTTGTCCTAATAACTAGGCTTACTAATAACATTGATTTGTCCTGATATTATCTCATCACTGGAAATCTGGATGTACCTCGTCAATTATCTCATCACTGGAAATCTGGATGTACCTCGTCATCTACAATTTGGTAATCCGAACTCATCTCCGTAATTGCTCTGTCCCATTCTCCGGCATCATCATCCTTCAAGGTTTGTGGTTGTGCTAGGTGTTGTTCTCCTTCGTTATGGATCAAGTAAGCATCCCACTTCGAACCCAACTTAGTAACTCTTTCTGACTTCAAATTTCTCTGTTCTGAATCAATCTTCCCCGCCATTACTCCATCTGCAACACATTTGAAGGATATTAGTCAGTACACTAAACAAAGTATCTTAGAAATAAACCATTCATGCCAGCAGATCACTGTTTGTACATATCAATAACACAACATTCCCAGCCACTAGAATCTGATATAACAGCCTCTTACCAGAACAAAAATCTGTTGTTTTGATGCTGCGTCTGGAGAAGGAAGGTTTGAATTCATTACCGTCACTTCTCACTGATGATGATCCAGCAGCATTAGAATACTTGTTCAGCTTCGGCTTCTTGAACATGTTGTTCGGCATCTCAGTCACAATCTTCACATCTGAATCTAAATTTCAAAAATGATTAATTGTACCCGAAGATGCAAACATTCCAATCAAAACTAAAGCGATTGATTCTCCTGATATAGACAATCTCATATGTCCTTATTAGAAAAATTTTAATCTCAACGTCCTCTTATGATCTCATATGTACTTAATAATAATGATAATCCAACTTTACCCGGAGGTACTTTTATTTATTTTTTCTCGTTCTATTGGGGTCCTGCTTCTTTGCTGGTATGATGAACATTCTTGTTTAGAGCTGTTGAAGTTTCCCAAACATTTGAGTCATGTAATATTAGTATTATTTAAATAAACATACATAAAATACTGAGAGCTTTTGCACAAGATTGTAGGTCCAAATGGTCTATGCGTTATAAATGCTTTACTCAATCATCCTACATTTAGTCACAACCATGGCTTATCAGTGATTAGCCTTTTTCTGTCTAGTGAGGCAGCATTCATATAATATTTTCCTTCTCATCTTTCATTCCCCAGCCTTGCTGTTTTGGAGGGAATTGCCATCGGTATAAGTCCAAACTACAAGGTTTTAGGCAGTACATACCCTTGGATTGCTAGAAAAATTCTAACTGACAGCTCCCCACAGCTGAAAAGCTCTCTGCAAAATCTTTTGTATGAGGTATAAACTATCTTCTCTAATCAGATTGCACACCCCCATTTTGCATTCTGTTTCTTTCTGAACGTGCTGTTTTTTATATTTGTCTCTGCTAGGAAGGTGTTTTCCGTATTGACCGTCTTGAGTCTTTGCTTGCCGAGGTGAGACTGAATTTTAACCTCCTTGTTTGTTATTAGGGTTTTGAGCTTGTACATGGGTTAATGGGATATGTGGTGTTCAATGGTAAATTAGTCAGTAAACAGCTGAATAATAATACAACTAGACGTCCTAAGGGCCAACCCAAGACTGTGAACGTCCTACTCAAAAAAGTCTATAGCAGTGTGAAATAGCTTAGGTGTTAAAGAGTTTGGCTGTTTACATATCAAAGAGTAGCTTTGTTGGTTCAAGACCGACTTCTTCCTTAACAGAAGAAGACAGAACAAACCTTAGAACCTTCTATCGACTCATCTCATTGTTCTCAGGGATGCAAAAGGCTGAAAGCGTAACCACGGTAATAAGTTCCTCTTTTCTTCTGCTTTTCGTAATGTTGATCAAAATGTCGTTTTGCTGTTATTCATATCTTTTAACATTTGTGCAACAAACTTGCAGCAGGTGAAGGCGCTCATGCCTTCAGACGAAACATCACTTGTCAAGTACCAGCTTCCATCAGCACAAGAAATGCTTCCCATTCTCTCCATCTTGCCTGAGGTAAAATATCCACACTTTCAAATGTTGCAAATTGGAACTCAATTTTACTAGTCCTTTGCATTGATTATTATTTATGATTCGGGACTAATTGAGTCAATTGTACTCGCACCTTGAATGAATGAATGTGGCAGCTTCCACAGGAGTCGCAACAGAGGATGCTTCAGTTGCCAGGTGACTTAGTCGGAAGATTGGTGTCTCGGGCCTTTGCTAGAACCATTCGTCGGATGTTTCTTTAATCACCGATTACAAGTTAAAGACTTCCACTAAATATTTTTAACCATTTTAAGTGATCATAAATTTAATTTACTCGTGATAAAATATATAGCTTCCAGTGTAAACCTTTTTCTTATATATTACATGAGAAAAGCATCTTCTCAAAATTTGTCAATGTCAAAATAAATCATTAGTTGCCGGTAGATCAGTGCGTTTAACATTGTCTTCTTTTTTCTTTTTTTGGTCAAGAGTACGCTTAACATTGTCCTAATAACACTGACTCGTCCTAATATTATCCATCACTGGAAATCTGGGTGTACCTCGTCATCTACAATTTGGTAATCTGAACTCATCTCCGTAATTGCTCTGTCCCATTCTCCGGCATCATCATCCTTCAAGATTTGTGGTTGTGCTAGGTGTTGTTCTCCTTCGTCTTGGATCAAGTAAGCATCCCATTTGGAACCCAACTTAGTAACTCTTTCTGACTTCACATTTCTCTGTTCTGAATCAATCTTCGTAGCCATTACTCCATCTGCAACACATTTGAAGGATAGTACTTAAGTCACTACACTAAACAAAGTATCTTAGTAATAAACAATTCATGCCACCAGACAAGTGCTTGTACATATCAATAACACAACATTCCCAGCCACTAGAATCTGTTATAACAGCATCTTACCAGAACAAAAGTCTGGGGTTTTGATGCTGCGTCTAGAGGAAGAAGGTTTGAAGATCTCACTACCATCACCCCTCACTGATGATGATCCATCAGCTTTAGAATATTTGTTCAGCTTTGGCTTCTTGAACATGTTGTTCGGCATCTCAGTCACAATCTTCATATCTGAATCTATATTTCAAAACCGATTAATTGTTCCTGAAGATGCAAACATTCTAATCAAAACTAAAGCGATTGATTCTCCTGATAATAAACTCACCGTCTTCTTCTACAGTTAATCTCCGTCTATCATTTGGCGAATCGTATTCGAGATACTCACTCCAATCAGATCGCTTCTTTCCACAAAAACCTGAAACCTCCTCATGAACATCTCCTTCAACATCAACCTCCGAAAACGAATCTCGAATCTGTAACGGCTTGTGCCTCCTCATCGGCAACTTTGCGGGACATATTAAAGGACTGGACAAAGAAACGAAGTAACGGCTTGTGCCTCCTCATCGGCAACTTTGCGGGACATATTAAAGGACTGGACAAAGAAACGAAGGTCCTTAGCTTTATAACCTTGAGCAAACACCTTTCTCACCGATTGTTTCTGATTACAAATCACACAAATCCACTTGTTGCTACTTTTCTTCTTCTGTTTCACCTGTCATTCCCCAATATATCGCTAAAGCTACCAAAAGTCGAATCAAACACAAATCGAAGAGGAGAAAGAGCGAGAGAGATTGACCTGCATAGTTGAGCATTCGAAACACTGGAGAGCAACGAAAAGAGTACTCGCCATTTGATTCTTCTTCGTCTTCTTCTACTCTCTAGGGCTTTCGCTTTTTTTTTGTTAGCTAAATATGAATTTCAATTTCGTTTTAGCGCGGCGCCATTTTTTCGATGCAACAAATATGTTGGCAATTTCAGAATATTTTTGTACCGGGTTTGGTTAACAAGAATAGCTTCAATTGATTTCGGTTAATTTAATTTTTTTTGGTCAAAGATGAGTTTGCGTACACTCTCTTTTGGTTTGTGATTTTCATATTTTGATGAGTATGATTTTGAAAAGAGATTTATGTCACAAAGTATAAACTTCACCTACACGATACACAGATCTACGTATTTAGAACTGTAGTGCTTGAAAAACAATAGTAATAATTCGAAGAAAATGTTCCAATGGTATAAAATTTATGAAACAAGTAC
>CM071716.1:2140533-2152582 GCA_036630335.1 Physaria fendleri | reverse complement strand
AAAGGAGAGATAGCAGCCTTGTGTTCCCTTCAGATAAACCGAGTCCAGTTTCAGAGCATCATTCCCTTAACTTCCAAGCGCTTCAAGTATGGAGACCCTGTCATAAATCCATTCTCAATGCAAAATTTTACAAAGATTTGATCAATTTCTCAAAGTAGTTGATGGTGCTTAGCTTTTTGCTCTTGAGAAATCGGAAAACTGATTTCCAAGAGACTCATAACAAGTACGAGCTGAATGTATGTATAGTATGTTGGAACATAATCTACTAACTTGGAGGAGATCAAACTTCGTATATTGTTGAGGATATATGACATTAATAGAAAATGAAAGTTGTTTTTTCTATATTGTTGAGGATGTGGAAATTTGTCTTTTCTCTTAAGATTTAGTGAAGTAAATCTTTTAGGGTTCTAACAAAAAAAAATAAAAAAAAAAATAGGATGAGGTAGAGATGTGTTCTACTTATCCCTTGAGAACATTGAGAATTTGAGATTTTAGTTTGTGGAGTTTCTAAACTAATAAAGAAGTTGAGTTTCTTTATAATTCTACTATTCTCAAAATCAAGATAGTAGACTTGTTCCCCGCGAGTTGCAAAGAGTATTGATACATTATTGATGCAGCAGATCAAGTATGATTTCTAAAGAGACAACTATTCTTTTCTTAGCTTCACTTATTTTGAATACGAGAGCATCGAGAGGAGCTCCTGTTTCAAAGCCAAATTTGAAAGCAAGTCTATACACTAGAATGATGAGTTCCACATAATGAGAACTTAGCTTTTGCCCTTTAGAAATCAGAAAATCTGATTTGCGAAAGACTAATAGCAAGCACAAGCTGAGTATATAGAGTTGAGCTTCAATCCAACATTCTTTCTTTTCCACTTCAGGAAGATCATGACATATTCTTAGCTTCAGTTACTAGAACCTAGATCATCATCATAAGATAGTTTTACAACCAAGCTTTTGGTGCAACATAGCATAGGGACGAGGCTGATCTGTTTGCGCTTCAGGCAGAGCTCTTATTTGGTGCAACATAGCATAGGGACGAGGCTGATCTGTTTGCGCTTCAGGCAGAGCTCTTATAGCCTTCAATTTTGTATTTCCGATAGCTTCAAATAGTGATCCACTTATAAAACCAAAATCAATGGAAATCTAGACAACAGAGTGAAGAATTCCACAAAATAGATAAGGTGCTTAGCTTTTTCTCTTGAAAAAATCAGAGAATCTCATTCCCAAAAGACTAACAGTATGCACGAGCTGAATATGGAAACTCCGAAACTCAATCCATTCTAGTTGCAAACCAAATTTGTAGTCATTGAGGTGCCCCTTTCTCACCCATTTCTCTAAGAGCCAAAAGCTTGTTTATAATCACTCGATCAATCCATTTGTAGACCAAAAAGAGGAGAGTGAGCTCCACCACCATGTTTTCTATCATTTCGTTTTCTCCATATATGGTAAATAGAAGCTTGAAAAGCATAATAGATTAAGAACATCTTTGTTGAATCCCCACTTCGAAGCGTATGAATTAAATCAGACCAATTCTCAAAATAGTCTCTTTCAATGAGATTTTTTAAGCCACGCCATACATGTTTGCTAGAAGAATAAATGAGAACGAGTATCTTCCTCACTATTAGAAAGAAAACATGTTGCATCAAAGCCCCTTGCCCAGCATTTGGTTATACTTCCTACTGCCAATCTATCCAAACAAGCTAACCAAGCAACAAAACTGTATTTTGGAGTCATATTGGAACTCCAAACTACACTTTATACCCAAGCTAACCAAGCAACAAAACTGTATTTTGGAGTCATATTGGAACTCCAAACTACACTTTATACCATTCCACAATAGCACCTCCTAAACGCACCTGATTATTAGTTCATTTTGAAGAAAATCATTGCTAAATTTCCCTTCATCTACTCGCCATATGTGACGGTCTAACTGATCTGGATAAAGTTTTTGTTGCTGGTCGAAATGATAATCTCAATATTGTTTAGAAGATCCACTCTATGTCTTCTTTTTCTTCTATTCTGATAAAACGATGCAGCAACCGAAAAATATAAAGGAATCCCCAAACATATTGCTCCTCTAGCTCCCAATAAGTCTAACTTGGCACCCTTTGAGCTAGGGATGGGCAAAATACCCGAAACCCGAAATTCGACCCGAAAAAATCTGATCCGAACCCGAATCGATATATATAAAAACCCGAACGGGTATATTTTTCTCTGATCCGAACCCGAATCGATATATATAAAAACCCGAACGGGTATATTTTTCGTAAACTCGAACCCGAACCTGATCCGACTCGAATCGAAAAACCCGCGGGTACCTGAAATATAACTATATATATAATTATATATACATATAATATGTTAATATTTGGTAAGTGTATATAACAAATAAATATTTATGTTAATATGATTATATTAAAATATCATTAAATATTAAAATTTTGAAATTGAAAATAACATTGTTATTATTAAAGTTTATAAATATATAATTTAAAATATACAAAAAATCTAATTAAATATAACATAATGAGTGAAAGAACATAATTATTATGAGTCAAATACTATATATCAAAAATGAATGGAAGAAAAAATTAATAGCTTATATAAGATAAATATTTTTTATAAAATAAAAAATAATTATTACTTTTCGGTATCGTATTTAGGATATTTTCGGGGGTTTTTTTAAATATATTCATGTATATTTCGGATTTTCGGATTTCGGGTTCTTTTAGGGTATGTTTTTTGATAGTCACGTATATTTTGGATTTTTGGGTTTCGGGTTTTCGGGTTATTTTATAGTCACGTATATTTTGGATTTTTGGGTTTCGGGTTTTCGGGTTATTTTTTGATAGTCACGTATATTTTGGATTTTTGGGTTTCGGGTTTTCGGGTTATTTTCGGGATTTTCAGATTTTCGAGTTATTTTTGGGATATTTAAAAATAACTGAACCCGACCCGAAAAGATCCAAACCGAATCCGACCCGATTTTTAAAAATACCCGAACGGATATGTTTTACATGTACCCGAAAAATCCGACCCGAAACCCGAATGCCCATGCCTACTTTAAGCACCAGTTGTCATACCAAAAAGGATTGGATAACCCATTGTGAATCTTCTTATCCGACATCTCTAACATGTAGATCATAGTCTTTTCCAGAGAAATCTGAAGACCCGAGAAACTAGCAAATTCCTCAAGATCCTAACTATTTGCTCCACCAAATTGAAGCTCCCTTTCGTGAATACTAACATATCGTCCGCAAAGCAAAGAGGCGCGATCCTTGTTCCTTCACATCAAGAGTAAATCCCTCGACGTGATCCACATTTTCGGATGTACAATGTTCGGAATGGAGAGTCGCCGACGTTAGTACAAGAGAAGCAGGTGCCCATCGGCAAGTGACAGTGAAGGGTGTAGGCTAACACATGTAGCAGTCGCTCTAGATGGCCGGAGATGGCTTTGAGATCTAGTCCCGAGTGAAGTGTGGACTCATCCATAGTGCAGCATGCAGCCTCCACAAGATCAGACCTGAGGGGAAATAGTGTCACCGGTGGAATACTGGGATGACTACGTACAGCTATGACAACCAAGAGACGACTTTTGCCGATAAAATGATGGAGAGGATGATCGGTGCACGAATTGCAGAGGGAGACACTGGGTAATGGACCAAGGTATAAGGTGGAGTTAATAGGCTATGCAATTTTAGTTCTCTTTCGAATGTTGGAACTCGAGTGAGGGAGATGAAGGAACCTTGCCCAGGAAAGTTCGAGTCTGAGGAATACGATGTGGAGTCTTACGCATGGTCTGGCTAACGTCCGGTAATGTGGTGATATTCCTCTGGTACTTACACTGGACCGTGACCAACAATTGCATACGGGAAGAAGGTCGGAGGTGTCAGTGTAAAATGGAGCTTCATAATGCCGGAGAACAAACACGACGCAAGCCTGAGTACAGTAACAACGAGGATGTGGGAACGACACGGAATAGAATAACAACGGAGATGTGGGAACAACACAAAGATGTGGGATCAACACGAAATATAATTCTTTTCTTTGTTCACTAAGAATTATGTTTCATTAGTGAGATAGAGTACAGACCTGAAATAGAATACAGGTAAGACCCGTTTGGGGCATGAAACAAACCTAATCACAATAAGCCCAATTCAACAAGTACAAAAATCATCGAATTACCATTACTTCTTTGCAAACTTTTGCCATCATCTTCACACACGTGGTTCCACTTGACGAAGATAACATGGAAAAACCTAGAAAGTTATTTGCCAAGCTGTGGTGAAGGTTAACTTCGGATACCACTACAAGAAAACTTGGTCATTTGGGACAGGAGATTGAGACACCTAGACCGTGTGTCTGAAACACAAAAAAAATTGAGACATCAATATGACACCAAAAGAAGATGATGTCTTAAATAAATAAAATGTAAATTAAGGACACACTAGTAACAATAGCAATATGCTTCAATAACAACATATTTGGTACGCTTAAAAAATCATTTCGGCATCCTAAACTAGATTCAGAAATAAATTAGGACACGTAACTTAACTAACTTATTTGGTACGCTTAAAAAATCATTTCGGCATCCTAAACTAGATTCAGAAATAAATTAGGACACGTAACTGACAACATGTTATCCATGATACAACAATGTGACGTATATTTGCTACATGAATGAAATACATTTTTTAAAAGACATAAAAAGACATTTATTTGAGAAACATCAAATTTTGATAAAAATATTTTATAGTTATTTATTTGAGAAACATCAAATTTTGATAAAAATATTTTATAGTTTGATATTTTAATATTAAAAAATAGTTGTTTGGATACATTGTAAAATAGATTAATAAAAATGTAATGCAACTTAATTTATTACATGATTTAAACCGAAAATTGATTAAACCGAACCTAAAATCCAAAAAAAAACCCAAAAAACAGTGAGCCAATGAAGTCGAGCCGAGCCAATCCGGGATTAAACGAAAAGTCAAATATGGATCTTAAACAAGACGTCTTATTTAAGTAACGCACCGATATCATCCCAATCTTCAAAATCATGTTGCAAAGTCGTCTCATAAACACAAGTCTCAACTGTGTCTTTAGACAAATAGTTAGATCCGCGTCTTTGCAACAAGGCGTCACTGAGATGTCTCAAGTTATCGCGCGTCTCAAATACATGTGTCATTTATATGTAATATTCTTGAGCGTCTAAATAATGTTTTAACTCAAGACATATTTGAGACACTCCAATTATTTGTGACAGGATACAGAAGACGCGTTTTTTGTATCTTATATGTGTCTCAAATGGCCATCTGAGACACGAATAAAACATATTCCGTAGCCTCAAATGGCTATGTTTTCTTGTAATGTACCTATAGTGAGACTCGCCAAGACGAATAGTGATTCATAACCGGACATTGGCGATTATAACGTGGAGTATAATTCTTTTTTTTTTTTTTGATTAAAAAAAAATTGGGTTAGAACCACTACAAGAGTGGATAGCCTTAACCGAATAAAAAATTGGGTTAGAACCACTACAAGAGTGGATAGCCTTAACCGAATGTGTTCAGACCCGAAGGTCAATTCCCGTCTCTGTCAGAGGAGATACCCGAAGGTCAATTCCCGTCTCTGTCAGAGGAGATGCCAACCATCTCTCCTTTCTACGAACACAATCAATTATTAAAATATTTAATACTATGTTATAATCATTTATATTAAACCGGAGACCTTTCGTGCTAATTTCTTATTTAAAGACCAATTGTAGCAAGTCAATTTTTTATTTTCATAAGAAGATTTACTAAATCGCATCAATAACGTCATTAAGAAATGTCAAACGAGATGTACAATAATTTATTCACATATATATATATATATATATAAAAGATACAACATTGAATGCGAACTATATCAATTTTTAAGTTCTCCAAAGGATGTAATTTATTATTTGAAGACTAACTAAAACCACACCAACACCAATTATAAATAATCTTTTATAGTGAAATGATTACTAAAATAGTTGCAAAATTATTGAACCACAAAACGTAGTTGCTCTTGGAATTTTATTTTAACATATATAGATGTGACCATATATTAAAATAAAAGTTTACTCAGATTAAAGTTTTAATAAGATTCAAATCTCGAGATATTGGATTAACTGAATAAAACTAAATTACAATCACACGGTTAAGAATAATTGATACTATATATTTGAGTTTAATTACGGTTTTATTCTCCGATTTTAGTTATATAGACTTTTGAAACCTAATAACTTATATTTGATGTAACAATTTTTAGTGCATAATTGATAAGTACAACCTAATCCACTAAATTATAACCAACAAAATAAAATATCTTTTTTTTATTTTTTGGAAACACAATAAAATATCTTATAATTCATTTTAATAACCTGTATATTTTAGCTTACAAAAAATTAGTGGTATATATACTAATATGTTCTTGACAAAAAAAAAAAAAAAAAAAATTATAAAAAAAAAAAAAAAAAAAAAAAATACTAATATGCATTATTCTCTATGGATTTTTACTAATGTTTTTGTGCATCTTCTAATTTTTTCTCTTAAATCTTTTTTAATTATTCTCATACACAAATACATATATATTATATTTGTTTTTATAATGGATATAAGAGATATGAGAGTACACAAAAATTCTAGTGTTCGAGGGATTTGAATGCTGTAAAACATAAAATGTTGCGATTGTATTTTAGGATCTTTAATTATATCAAACTGTCATACTACCGAAATACATTTTATGTCATATCGTACTTTTAATCTGTTTTATTTTCATCTAACGTAAATATTCAGTTTTGGCATATGCTCTTACTGACCATTAGTAAACTTCTTTTGGTCAACCATATTTTTTCATTGATATTAAATACAAAATGTAAGAAGTGTTACTTCCTGTGGTCTTTAACAGAGAGCTCATGAGAAAACACAATGATGCAATTAAACAAAAGGATACATAAGTTGAATTTTTAAAGCCATAAGGCTGCAGTATCAATAACCATAGAGTACTTTAACATTTGTGGAGAAAAACGACCATATGATCCATCACTTCTTATTCGTCCTCGTCATCCATTTGTGGAGAAAAACGACCATATGATCCATCACTTCTTATTCGTCCTCGTCATCGTCTTCACAGTGACAGCAACAACAGCAGAAGATTACACAAATCCTCTTGATAATCTTAAAAAAAGAAAATTCAGCAATGTGTTTAAAAATGTATTCAAGAAACAACTCAAAGGCCTTCTTTGCAAATTCAAGATTAGGAAGCACATATCTAATGCAACTGAAAGCAAGTAAACCCATCCATAACCTGTAAAAAAAGAACAAAGAACAAATATGAAAGCATATTTTCAAAATAGTTCAGATAGTTATCGTCGTTTGGTCTGCAAAATCAATATAAACCATTATTGAGATCAGTTTCCAAAATGGACCAACAACAAAACAAAGCAAAACACAGTTTATACCTTGTATTTGAGCAGTGCAAAGATAAACGACAACATAGAATGGGGAGAGTGATAATAGAGCCACAAATATAACCGATGATCCATATAACCAATTCTTGTTTTAGGTCTGGATCTTTTTCTTCTTTTGCCAAAGTAAGAAAATAAAATGCTGCAACAATCTGGACCAAAGTCACAACAAAGTCGATTGAAATAAAGGTACATCGATTAGAGAATGAATCACTCCATTCAACATCCTGATAAGCTAATGAAGAATCGCCATGGCTGCTTCTGATGTCGACGATGTGATCGTTATTGGTCAACAAAGTACCCTCCATTGTTTTCTTTTGTTTCGTCCAATGTAATTAAAAGTCTTGTGTATAGCCTCGTTGAAATACAAAGCACATATAGGCTCTTTCTAAAATATCTCGTGCTAAATTTAGCCTCGTTGAAATACAAAGCACATATAGGCTCTTTCTAAAATATCTCGTGCTAAATTATTATTTTAAGACCAGTCTAAAAAGTCTTATTGATTATACAAGTGACCAAGGGTAGATCCAGATGAATTAGGATTAATAGTTAAAGATTGAAAGCTAATACAATTTCTTGGATCATTAATAAATAGGAAGGGTAGATCCAGATGAATTAGGATTAATAGTTAAAGATTGAAAGCTAATACAATTTCTTGGATCATTAATAAATAGGTTCGGTTAAAAACATCTCGAGAATTCATTAACCTCCATTAATTTACAAAATATAACATACCGTTAATCTAGTCAATAATTGTCCGATCAAATTAAAAGTCCATATTCCATAGCATATATCTTGTAAAATATATCTTTGCTATTTTGGTGTATATATGTAGTGTTGTTGCATATGGTTGAGGGAATATGAAGAGAAAGAGAGAGTAGTAATAAAGAAACTAGAATGCTCATATGTGTTTCATTTGGAGTGTATTGACAAGTGGTTGAGAATTAAAGCTACATGCCCTCTCGGTCAATCACTGGTTAGATGATGATCAGATGAGGTTTACGTTTTGATATTTTTAATTTAGATACTGTTTTGCTCTTTTTTTTTGTCACGAAACAAAGTTTCTTCATTAATAAATTAGACAAACGCAGCGTTTAAGTTTTGATCAAAAACAAAATCTGAAAGAGAATCCTTAGCGATCTTATCGGCTAGGAAATTAACGGTTCTGGGGATAGAGACGAACGAGAGATCCTCGATCTGTTTCGAAAGGTGAGAGATGTCGCTAAGGACACTACAGAGTTCACGGTGTGGAGATCCAGCAATGGCATCAATACACTCTTTTGAATCGGAAAGGATGGTGACCGATTTGAGTTGTAGAGCTATTGCGATTTGGATTGCTTCAAGAATTGCTAATCCTTCTGCAATAGTCGCCGAGGAGGTAAATTCCCTGACTGTGCTGATCGTTCTTCTAGTGGTTCCATCTTCGTTTAGGATTAGCACGCCAATTCCTGCAGTTTTGATTTCTTTTTTCCAGGCAGCATCCACATAGATATGGTGATTTAAGATCAAGTTCATGCTTACCCTTTGAAGAGGTAGCCGATTTCGAGAAGCAGGTTGGTTGGTTTGGTCTTGGTTAGCTAGCTGCCATTCCGGTTTAGTAACTATGGCTTGGGGATCCATTGATCTATTTTCAAAAGAGAGGCGGTTGCGGTCCTTCCATAAGTTCCAAGCTATCCAGTATGGTAGAGCACAAAAACCAGTACCTATCGGAGGTAAGCTGGTCAGATTGTGGAGATGGTTGAAACACTCTGTTAGTGGTTTTGATAGATACATTAATATTGCTCTAAGATTTTTTTTATTATAAATATTGCTCAAGATGAGGTTTAGGTTTTGATAGATACATTAAAATGTTGCCCCATAATCTTCTCTGTTCCGAAGGGTCGGTCTGGCCTGATTTGAGGCCTAATACGAAAAAAATTTGAGACCCTTCGCTATATATATATATATATATTAGTGGCTCTAAGATTTTTTTTATTATAAATATTGCTCAAGATGAGGTTTAGGTATTGATAGATACATTAAAATGTTGCCCCATAATCTTCTCTGATCCGAAGGGTCGGTCCGGTCTGATTTGAGGCCTAATACGAAAAAAATTTGAGACCCTTCGCTATATATATATATATATAGATATATAAATATTATAAAATTGTATAAAACATAAGTTCACAAAAAAAATTAAAAACAACCAATAATTTAATATAGTTTTTGAATATAACTCTGTTTGCTTTTTTCTCGGCAAAATCATTCATCAAAATTTCATAATCAAGGTGTTTAACCATGTCTCTTTCAATTAATAATATGGCTAAACCAAAGAGGACCACCCCTTTCATAATCAAGGTGTTTAACCATGTCTCTTTCAATTAATAATATGGCTAAACCAAAGAGGACCACCCCTGCTGATCCGATAAAAATGTTTCGTAGTTATAGTATAAATTTCGTTATCGTTTCATAGATTAACGTTAGATTAAATTTGTAACTATACCTGTTTTTTACATATATACACCAGTTTCTTTCAAATCAGTACTAGTTTGGTTTAGTCGCTCAACCAGTTCTAGTCCAATTTCCTAGTTAAAAGGATTAGCAACACTCGCATACTTTGGTGTGGCTGTAAACTTGCTGTTATTCCCTAATTGGTAGTTATGTTACATTTGAATTGGAAGATAGCACAAGTCTTGTAACGACTCCCCAATATGAATCACTGAGAAACTCTCCGACCAATGAGAAGATATAGACCGTTCCTGTCCATTTGCTAACATTGTTTGTTGCGTCTGCGTTATTCTGCTGCAATACGCGGATAAAGAAAAACACCAAGTTTACTCCAACCAAAGAATGCGAGTGAATACGCGGATAAAGAAAAACACCAAGTTTACTCCAACCAAAGAATGCGAGTGTCGCCCAATCCTCAGTTCATTGGTAACCTAGAAATTAGATTAGAAAAATGGTTTAGCTATTGAAAACAAAAATATTATTGATTTGTAAGAAACCAGAATCGATGAATTTCTTCTTCTTCTTCTTCGTTCTTCTTCATTTTCATATTCAAGTTGAAGCTGGTGATGTTGTAGAATGTAGAGGAAAGAAGATTCAGATTAAATAGAAGTGTAGGGTTCACGTAAGGGAAGTGGAAGAGGGTTTTAAGGAGATATAGAAGGAAGATGCTTTAGATACGGCTTCTCTTACTAACAATGCTTTTAATGTGGTCTGTTTGTTTGGATCCACCTAGAAATATGTATTTTTGATTTTTCTTTTAATGTTAACTGATGTGAAAGGAGAGTGTGTTGATGCTATGGAGGATAAGATGTTTAGGCTTACAAGCAAAGATGGGAAGTTAGCTTTGGAAAGGACTAAACTTGAAGTTGAGAAACCTAGATCTCACCATTGATACAAAACACTTGGCTTTATTCAAACAAATAATACATAAGAGTAATACAACAATTAAGACAAAACAACAAGATCCACCATTAGCTCAAAATACAACAATTAAGACAAAACAACAAGATCCACCATTAGCTCAACGAGTCCATGGATAAGCTTCACAGCTTCAGAATGAGTTCAATGAGTCCTCAAGTGTTAATGGCGTTATAACCTAATGTCACACACGTACAACAACAACTCGCTGCACATATTACATAAGGAAGCACATACCTAATGCAACCAAAAGTAAGAAAAACCACACATAACCTGCAAAAAAGTACAATGATGGTCTGAATACCCAGAAGATAAATGTAAAACATGAATTAATGTAAAATTTGTTCAATGCTCACCAGAAGAGTTGGCTAGTATGATCTAAAGATGATGAGCTACAAACAAAAACCAAGAAGAACACCATGTTCCAACCCGCAAAGAAACAATCAAACATCATCCTCAAACGAAACATCACCAGATTGATTCTGCAATAAAAAAAAAAAGAAGCAATCATCCATGTTTGTTTCTAAACCCTGAACAAAGAAAAAAAGAGCCACAAGTTTACATACCTTACGTATGAATCAGGACAAAGTATCTGCCAAAAGCGCCAGCAAAGTACAGGGAGATAGAAAATACAACCATAAGTATAAACAAGGATCCATGTTGCTTCTTGATATTCACCTTTTGTACCTTTCACAATTATTATAGCTGCAATAATCTGGACCAAAGTGATAACAAACTCAAGAAAGTTCGAACCAATAGCAATAGGAATTGATACTAGCGTATAAACTAATGAAGAATAGTCTTCTGGTGCCATGTGGATGATGTGTTCATTGTTGCTTAACAAAGGGCTCTCCATTAATGATCAATCACTTTTTGGTTTTGGTTTTGGTTTCTTCTGTTGAAATATGAAAACAAAGATATAGACTCTTCCAAATTTATACAAAAAATGTGTTCTTGAGTCAATTAAACTATTAAAGTATACTATAATGAAAGTTAAATTATAATATTGTAATTTTTTTTTAGTTTTGTGTTATAGCTTGAAACAATTTTAGTCTTTCATATAAATGTGTCCTGAAACAATGGTTATTTATAGTCAAGTGGTCTCAGTTGCACACCCATAATTCTGAGTTCTTGAGTTCAAACC
>CM071716.1:2095026-2105704 GCA_036630335.1 Physaria fendleri | reverse complement strand
AAGAAATAAAAATTATCTTATTTTAGTTTAATTCAAAAAATATATATAAGAAGATGTTTTAAAATTAACACATTTTTTTCAAATATAAAAATTACAAATTTTAATTAAAAAGTAAATTACCCGTGCAATTGCACGGGAGAAACTCTAGTGTAAGAATAATACAAAAGTCTCTTTCTCCTTTTGTTTCGTCTCTCTCCCACCACCACCAATTATACATATTATTTTTGTTTCGTCTCTCTCCCACCACCACCAATTATACATATTATATAAAATAAATCAAGTTATTTGTAACAGTTGCCACATTTTTTAGTTTCGGAATGTGCCGATTCTAAGCTTTACTACACAACTTTTTAGGCTTTCTATTTCAACTTTTTAGACTTTCTATTTCAACGCCAAATGTTCTATTCTCATAATTGATATTTAGATTAAACATTGGCTTTAATTTTCTACTAACAATTGTTAATCATAATTGGCGATTAACAACTCTTGGTCGAAAATTTATTATCTTTAGTTATTTATCTAATAAAAATGTGTTTTATCAAACGTAACTAAACTCGGATTTAATTAATCACTAAATTGGTTATTTGAAATTAATTTAATGGTTTATGGGTTAATTTAATAAACCAATATTAAATCTAAAATTAATTCAACTGATATTAATTTTTTATTTTAAAAATTAAAATTAGGGAAAATTGTCAAATAAATCGCCAACTTATGTATGCAATTTGGGTCACGAATTTTGTCACTATTTTTTTAATCGTGTATTGTTGTATATATTCTATTTAAATCGTCAACTTTTAAACTTTTTACCAATTAAGACACCACGTTAACTTATCAAACGGAATAAATAAACGGCGTTAAAAAGATTCCGTTAACGGCTGACGTGGTGATGACTTGGAAAACAAAGTTCTTAATTATTTTTTTAAATCACGAACTGTTATGCATATCTTTTTTTAATCACGAACTTTTAAAGTTTGTACCAATTTAGGCACTACAATAAGTATAATCATATTATTTGTATAAATTTACATTTTAATTATAAAAATAAATTTATTTAGACTATATACAATAAATTTATAATTTAAATAGACCCGAAATTAATTTATTAATTCAAAATAAATTTAGTATTTTTGAAAAATATCATAAATGAATTTTGTTATCAATCAAAATATGCTTAAAAAAAATTTCTTAAAATTTTATATTACAAATTACTTCAAACTAGTTATATAAATGATTGACCAAAAAAATTTATATGCTAAAATAAGAGTAGATTTATTCTATTTAACATCTAAACAAATAAATTTGGTAAATTATACTATATACAATAAATTTTTATTTAAGTAGATACGACATTAATTTATCAATTCAAAATCTAATTTATACTTTTGAAATATTATATATTAATTTTTTATCAATCAAAATATGCTTAAAATTTTCTTTTCTTAAAATTTTATATTACAAATTATTTTAAATTAGTTATTTGCTGATTCAAAAAAAAATTATATGCTAAAATAAAAATAAGAGTAGATGTACTCTAGTTAACATCTAAGCAAATTATTTGATAAATTATATAAAATTCGGAGTTGGAATATGATGATTAGCTTTGTTTATTTTTTTAACCAAAGTGGTCTTGGTTTGGTCCATCTTTGGTTTTGTTTTTGATTTTCTGAAAGAAATGAAGAATAAAAAGTAAGCAAAATGTAAAATTTCGGAAATCAATAAAATCTTAGATTAGGTATAAGTCACAACTATTCAGAGATATTTTTCAAACATATTTTGAACTCCGACACTGATATTAATATTGATAATTGATATTAAATAAATAATTATAAATTTATCAAATTAATTATATGCTAAACTAATAGTATGTTTATTCTAATTAACATCAAATAAATTTGATAAATTAATTGAATATTAATTATTTCCTAAGATAGTAATCGAATAAATCTACTATTATATATCAACTTGAAGTAATTTTTGATATAAAATTTTCAAAACGTGTTTATAGAAAAAAAAATTGTAAGCATATTTTGTATTGATAAAAATTTCATCTTTAATACTTTCAAAATATTTAAATTTATTCTATTTTGATAAATTAATGAAAAGTCTGCTATAAAATATAAATTTATTATATATTATCTAATTATCTTTATCTTCATAATTAAAATATAACTTTATACAAGTAATATGGTTATAATAATGTTGTGTTTAAATTAGTACAAAATTTAAAAATTCGTGATCAAAAGAAAATATGCATAACAGTACGTGGCTTTAAAAAATACTCCACATCAGCGTCACGTCAGCATATAACGAAATTTTTTTAAGGCTATTTTTTTGGTTCCATTTGATAAGTTAACGTCATGCCTAAATTGATAAAAAATTAAAATTAGTGATTTAAATAGAACATATATAACAATACATGATTTCGAAAAAATAGTGACAAAGTTCGTGATCGAAATGCATAAGTTGACGATTTTTTTTTGACAATTTTTCCACATAAATATATATATAGAAGAAGATTGAAGGAAAGACAGACAAGGTCACAACCCCAAAACCAACACTGTAATAGTAAATCTTACACTTTAGAGGACTGAATCTAATGTATTATTATTATTAGGTGTTTTTAAAATCTTATGTCTTAATTAACATCTATTATAATTACAACTGAAATTTGAGTATTTTTGAATTCTATAGACTCCCATTAAACCCATGTCGTTCGTTTGTATTGGTCATTAACTTGTTTGTATTTTTTTTTTTTTTTTTTTTTTTTTTTTTTTTTTTTTTTTTTTTTTTTGGCAGGATCATTAACTTGGTCGTTAACTTGTTTGTATATATATATATATATATATTTTTTTGATACGAGTAACGATAACAGAAAATGTTGATTTTTCTTTTTCTTCTTCTGAAGTGACACGTTAGACGATTCCCGAAGAACAAAATGATATTACTTCAAATTCTTTTTTCTCCTATATTTTTTTTATTAAGGGTATATTATTAAGAGATGAAAAAAAATAGTTATTTACAAACTGAAAAAGAGAAGTTTGAAAGAATGAGCTATAATGTGTAAAAAACTAATTCAGTAATGAATCCGATCACATAGCTAGCGACGTACGACCTTGGTTCCATATGACATCCCAACGATCACGCACCAAAGTAGATAAGTCCGAGTTATGAATGGCATAAGGGACGATCTTGTCCCTGATTAAACGAGCTGTATGACTAGCGACGGTGTAGAAGGATTGAGATATGCCTGTGTGGATACGATTGTTTCGTTCCCTCCAAATAGCATAAACCGCAGATTGTAACGCAAGACAAAGAAGGATAGAATCCAGTTTTGAGCGCCATGAACTGTGAATCGAGGTGATGGTGATGAGCCAGCCCGGATTTATAGAGTGCGGCAAGAGATTACGTGCTAATAATAACCATAACTGAAAACCCAAACACGCATTCGAGAACCAGTTGAGAGACGGTTGAGGAAAACGAGCCATAAGATGAAGGATTGTCGAGGAATTGCAAGTGGAAACCACACTACTCTCCACCAAGGTATCGTAACCGCAGGTCTACGAATTAATTCCCAGGTTCTAGTGATTGAGAAACAAGGCTTATAAAAATCAACATCAACCCGCCATAAATAAACATCTAGACCTACATTCGGTTGTGGGGGACGATGTGCTGGGACCTGCTCCACAAGTTGCCTCAGAGCATGATTTCTAGGTCATCTAACCATCCAAGAAGATCCAGAAGAAGCCTCCACAACTCGACAATTACGTCCCAGTCCTAAAGCCGTTGTCAAGTAAGGATTATGCTTATCCCAAAGTCTGTGAGTTGATAACCAATTATCATTCCAGAAATGAGCACGCTCTCCATTACGAATATCAACCTTCATAAATGTAGAAGCTAGAGGTCTAAGGTGGAGAAGTTTGCGCCATATCCAAGACCCAGAGGTTGTATCATCCTTGAGATCCCAGAAAGAAGAATTTCGAAGGAGATAACGTTGAACCCAAGAAACCCAAAGTGAATTCGTTTTGTTAAATAACCGCCAGATGAGATGAAGAGAGAACACCAGCCCCGTATCACTGAACCTACGAAGACCAAGACCTCCCTCTTTTGGAGTACAAACATCATGCCAGTTGACCTTAGCACCAGCTACGTGATCTAAAACATCCGACCATAAAAAAGACGCGCACATAGAATCAATCGTGTCTAGAAAACTTTGAGGAAGTGGGAATACAGACTGCCAAAAATTTGTGATACTTGCTATCACTGCCTTGATCAACTGAAGTCTACCACCATAAGAAAGAAACCAATTTATCCATGACAAAAACCGTTTTCGAATATGATCTATAAGTGGCTCATAATCAGAACGTGTCATCATCTTGGTAGTCAAAGGCAAACCTAAATACCTGATGGGAAATTGGCCAATTGGAATACCGAGTTCAGTAGCTAGATCCGTAAGAGACCTTGAGGTTTGAACAGCTTGGAATAATGTTGATTTAGCATGGTTAATATGAAGACCTGAAACCTTGGAAAATATTTTCATGACATCCATAATACTAATAAATCATCAGCGAAACTTAAATGAGTAAGAGGCACTTCTTGACTCATTGGGTGATAACCAACATACCCTTTTCCAGCAGCCTTATTAAGCAATAGTGAGAGAACGTTCATGGCGATGTTAAAAAGGTACGGAAAAAGAGAGCAGCCCTGTCTAATACCTCTGGAACTTGTGAAATACCCTTCAAGCTGGCCATTAATAGAAATTGAGAATGAAGCTGACGATATGCAAGCTTTGATCCAATGAATAAATAACAATGGGAACTCCATAACCCTTAGAACCTCAAGTATAAAATCCCAATTAATAGAATCAAATGCCTTGGAGATATCTAACTTGAGAGCTCCTCTTGCAGCTATATTCGTCTTATGATAGTTCTTAGTCAATTCTGGCCAGTAACACATTCTCAAGAAGAAGACGTCCTTTAATGAAAGCACACTGATTTGGTTCAACAATGAGAGGCATGACATGTTGCAACCGCTTAGCCAGTAAACGCGAGATGATTTTGTAAATGGTGTTACAACATGAGATTGGCCTAAAATCTTTCATGGAGACAGGAGGGATTACCTTAGGAAGCAAAGCAAGAATAGTGGCGTTCAATCCTTTAGGCAAAGAACCATAAGCAAAAAATGCCTGAATAGAGAGCACCAAATCAGGACCAAGAACTGACCATGTACTACGGAAAAACTCAGCCGTAAACCCACCAGACCCAGGTGCCTTGCTGAGTGGAAGTGAAAACACAACCTTACGGATATCTTCTGCAAGAAACGGAGCTACCAGTGATTCAGACAATGATGAGGAGCAGCGAAACTTAACCACACGACTAATGTTCAATAACGGACCCTCTAGAGTAGCTAATGGTGCTGCCAATAGATTTTGATAATTGGACACTGCTTCTGCTGCAATATCAATATGTTCAGTAAGCAGATCACCCAAGCTAGAATGAAATGACCGTATCATATTCCGTGCAATTCTAGCCTTCACCGAATTATGAAAGAAGGAGGTATTTAGATCTCCACTACCGAGCCAGTTAATCCTTGATTTTTGACGAAAGAATTTCTCTTCTACTGTTGCATAATGATGCCAAGACGCTGCTGCTAAGCGTTCAGCCTGAAACGTGGTTTCATTCGGATTGGCTAATACTTCCTCCTGTCTATAACAGAATAGCTCATATGCTTCCTGAGTACGAGTGGTAATGTCACCATATTGTTCCTTTATTCATTCTGTGAAAGATAGGTTTAAACTGTTTGAGGCGTTGATGAAACATTAACAGTGAAGCACGAGTGAACCGCAGAGGCTCGAAAGCATTCCAGATTGAAGGTACGGTATCCAAAAAACTTGGATTTTCTGTAAGGAAATTGAAAATCCTAGATATTCAAAAAAACTTGGATTTCTATGTTTTGATTTTATCTAATACAAATCCTAGATATAAAAGATTTTTTTTTATATATCAAACAACTATAAATAAAAAAGATTCGTA
Organism: Physaria fendleri; assembly: GCA_036630335.1. Taxonomy (NCBI): domain Eukaryota; kingdom Viridiplantae; phylum Streptophyta; class Magnoliopsida; order Brassicales; family Brassicaceae; genus Physaria; species Physaria fendleri. The sequence goes on along the minus strand of CM071716.1, from coordinate 2,099,672 downwards.
CCAATTTTTTTAGTTTCGAACTTGTAAGCTTAGATCTCTTAAAAACAGAAACTATTATTAGCTAGAATATTATTACTTTTTAACTATAAATTAATATTACTATATTAAAAAAAAATTATAAATCAACGATTGAAATTAGTACTATATGACATCTGGTAAATTATCATCTTTGACTCGCTCTCCTTGATATAATATTGTACACGGGTTTATAATTTTCCAAAAGACACAAACACAATATTTATACACAAAATATAATATTTATACACAAAATATACAATCAAACCCGTAAATACATTTTATTCATGTTATACAAACTTACATATATACTTCATAGACAATTTTTGTTTTATTTTCTTTTTGTTGCGTGTGATTTTCATATTCAAACGCTAATTAATTAACAATGAAGAGAATCATACACAACAGTTTCAATAAACTTGCTGGAAGTTAATTTAAGTGTAGCTTCTGTAATCTGGTTCTCTTCAACCACAAGTTTCTTTAACCATTTAGATGAGTTCATCACAAAAGCCTTCACATCGTCAGCTTGAATCAATCTACAATTTACAATGTCTAAAGTCTTCAACTTCAAACAGTTTCTGTTCAAAGCAACCAACACCAAACCTGTCAAATTCTTGCATCCTCTCAACTTCAACTCAACCAAACCATTGCAAGAAGCTAACATCGAAACAACTTCTTTATCGAATAACCACTCGTTTTGCGTCAAATCTAGTTTCCTTAATCTTCCCAAATACTGTCCTATTGTAGCCAGCAAACCAGGTTCCTGTTCAACCGCATTGCATCTAAGCAAAGAAAGCTCTTCAAGACTCGAACCCAAACTTAAAGCTAATACCTTTAGACTAAAACCAGTCACAAAAATACAGCTTGTAAGCCTAAGACTTGACAAAGACTTGAAATTTGCAGCGAGAGAGACTATATGATCATCGATCAAATCCATTGGTAGACGTAAATCGAGTCTTATCAGAGTATCATAACATCTAGCATTGTTCATGAAATGAACTAACCCATCTTTGTTTCCACCATCATGTATCAATAGAGACTTCAAAGATTCACAAATCTCTGATACTTTCAATAGAACCATATCAACTATACTCCTACATGTTCTTAGCTCTACTTCTTCCAAATTCTTTAAACACAAACCGAAAAACTCGATTTCTCCAATGCTTCCACAAGATTTCAGTTTCAATTTCCTTAACTTACTGCAACTTTTCCATAACCAACAAACTCCAGTATCATCAGATTGGATTCCAGATAAAGCAATGGATTCCAAACCCAATTGGACAACTTCCGGGTTAGGTTTAGACCCGGAATTGAAATCGAAAGCTGAAGAATTTGATGAGGAAAGATCGATTGATAAGTCCTTAAGAGAGGAAAACAGAGCAACCCAAGAGAAGTCTGAGTTTTGGGGTTTCAACAATTTTATAGAGAGAGAAGTGAGCCTAAAAGAAGTAGAGAGAGGAAGTAGAGAAGATGAAGAAATTGGATTGATCAAGAAACTGAAATTTCTGAGACGGAAGCAGCAGGAAGTTATGATTGAGATGAGCTCGTCGTTGAAAATCGTTTGAGCCTTGAGAGACTCGTCATAGGAACGAATTGGGATTGTGATTTTGGAGTCAATTGTGGTAAAGGAGAGAGAGAGGGAAGAGAGGGAAGGGTAGTTATGGAGGATAGAGGGTAAAAGGGTAAATAAAGAGATGTCGTGAGGACTGAATTGTAAGGAAAGGGAAGTTTTAGAGGCTCTGTAGAGACGAAGCCATCGCTTTGAGACAAAAGGAACCGACTGGAAAGAGGGTGGTAAGGAAGAAGACGATGATGGCAATCTCGTAAATATCTCGCACAGAATCTCATCAAGCAAAAATTCTTCCATTTTATTTTTTGAGAAATTGTTCTGAACAAGACGAAAAACAAAGGATTTTGCTGAGACTGTATTTGGATTTAGGAATTTTTGTGTTCTTTGTCGCTTTGGGTTTGACACTTGTGCTGTTTGATTCTTGAGTCACGCAAGAGTCACAAGAAAAAAGAACCGATGAGTTGAGCTGTGTTTGTCATATGAAAATTCTCACATTTAATTTTTTTTTTTTTTTTAACGGAGCTGTGTTTGTCATATGAAAATTCTCACATTTAATTTTTTTTTTTTTTTTAACGCATTTTAACTGTTTCCACTTTGGTGACTCGAACCTATGACCTTTTGGTCGTATGGTACAGCGCGATACCAACTGATCCGCACCGTCTCGTCTTCTCACATTTAAATTTAGTAGCATTAATCTTAAATATTTCTTTTTTATCGTATAATAAGTTACATTCAAAGCCAACTTTTCAATTCTCTCCCTTCTCACTAAGTAACCTCGCCGTTTCACTACTTTCGAAATCTCGTCAGCCACGCGTTTTGCCTCCTTGGGACGGCGGTCGGCGTAGTTTTTGGTGTATTATATAGATCCGTCACCATATGATTCATATTCTCAGGCGGTGACTCTTTTGGTTTTCGTATGGTTGGTGTTCATCTTCAACCTTGCGATGTTTTTTTCTGTGGGGAGCTTTCTGTCTTCAGGAGGAAGGTCTGGTGCGGCTTTAGAATCTGGATGATCGTCGGGAGTTCACGTAAGCTCGAGATCTTGCCAGCTTTTGTCTCTTACGTCGTGCGTTATAGATCTGCAACGACGGTGTGACGTTTTTTATTCCCCTGTTCAAATCAGCATCGACGACAGTTTGATTAGAAGAAAAGATCTTCGGTTCAAGTTGTATGTTCTCTGCCCTCAACCAATCAGGCGATTCAGATCTCAGGTGGAAGAGATCCAACGATCGGGCGGAGTTTTTTTGGCTGTCCTCTCAATCGCTCGACTGGGATTGAAGATCCTGCATGGTCTCGACCAGGCGTGGCTATAATGGTCATGGTTGGAGGATGTTGGTTCTTAATCGGCGAAGTTGGAGATTTTCGGTGGCAGAGAGGGTGGTTAGAGCGTGGCGGTGCTGATTTTGTTCTAAGGGTTTTGTTTTAAAAGTTTGTTGTGTATGTAGCTTCTGATTGTTGAGTTTTGACGATCGGTTTTAGGTTTCAACGCTTGTCTTCGCCGCAGTTTTAGCCGGTGAACTTGCTGTTCCCGTTTAGACAGTGATGGCGGTGTTAGTTTGCTAGGTCTAGGGTTTCATGGTTTTGTATTTGGACAGAGGCCCATTATCCCATTGTAATCCGTGTTTTTACGGGCTGGACTTCATAATGAATAAAATACATAGACGACTAAAAAAAGTTACATTCAAAGCCAGAGTACAGTAGGATAGCTTAGCTTAGTTCTGAAATGTTATTTTTTCTTTACACACAACTTTCATTCACTATAGAAAGCTTGGTCAAGATGACTTTATAGAGACCCTATACAGATTTATCGGTTCCCATAGACTGGGTCAACTAAGATGATACTATTTTATCAAGGTCAGTAAAATATACAGAACACAAAAGTATTGTTTTATCAAAATCTGTCGACTAAAAGATTAGAAAAGTGGGCAACATATTTGAATTTAAGTTTTTAACCAAATTTTCTGGATAACTGATATACCGATTTGACCGCTTTTTACTTAGTTTTTCAGTGTTTTTTAGAATAGCTTTGTTTCTTTTTATTTTCTTTTACTAACTTTTCAGAGCAAATACGAGTTCTGAGAGCCGATATACCGAAAGGAAGGAAAGAGCAGAAATCAAGCGCTTAAAGGACTATGGATGCATTCGGAGGCTTAGGTGCGCTGAAAGCAATCAAGACTAGAAGATTTCTGAAGATTTCGAGAAGATTCTAAGAGAGGCTCATAAATCTAAGAGAGGCTCATATTTCCACCCCTTCCTGTTATAGATGTGTCTCTAGCAGCGTTTATGCGAAAAGTTCCATATGACACAAATCGAAAGGAAGCAAGCAGATTTTCTCAGTCATTGTTGGAAAAGGAATTTCCTGATACCTGGCTCCCTCGGGTTCAACCTCATTCCTACCGTTTCTTGTTATCTGATGGTGATGAAAGGTATAAAAAGTTTAGAAATCGACCTTCTATTGAAGAAAGAATTGTGTTAGCTGATCATGAGAAGAATGCTGGTATTTTGTCCCTGATTGAAAAGAATTTCATGTTGGAATCAAATGCTGGTATTTTGTCCCTGATTGAAAAGAATTTCATGTTGGAATCAGTTCAAGGTATTGAGTCATACTGCAAGGAGATTTTCTGTGAGTTTTATTCTAATCTTCAGATGGATCAGGAGTGCCAATACAATATCAACTTTGTCTATCTCAGAGGTCGTATGTATGAATTCTCTCCAAGGATAATCAATCATGTTCTTGGTTTTCCTCAGTCTAAATTTCACTCCACGTCTGAACTAGAACTAGATGTATGTGATGACATAATGATTTCTGAGCTCACATGATGAGGACATCGACCCAAGCACCGAACCATCCCAAGAAGACCCGCCCATCCCAGAATGATGAGGACATCGACCCAAGCACCGAACCATCCCAAGAAGACCCGCCCATCCCAGAGGTTCCACCAGGTCCAATCACTAGGGCAAGAGCAAGAAACATCGACCCAAGCACCGAACCATCCCAAGAAGACCCGCCCATCCCAGAGGTTCCACCAGGTCCAATCACTAGGGCAAGAGCAAGAAAGCT
>CM071716.1:2064532-2076821 GCA_036630335.1 Physaria fendleri | reverse complement strand
TCAAAAATAAACACTAACATTTGATTTCATATAAAAATTAAAACCATAAGAACCTAACAACAACTAAAATTTACGCAATCTTTTATTTACATCTACCCAAACTTACTCTCTAAAATCTTTTCAAACTTACACTTACGTCTACCTAAACTTATACTTTAAAATCAACCCAAACTTACACTGTAAAATCTACCCAAACTTAGAAATATGACTCTTAATCTATAAAAATTTACATTATAAAATCTACCCAAACTTACTCTATAAAACCGACCCAAACTTACACTATAAAATCTACCAAAACTTACAAATATGACTCTTAATATACCCAAACTTACACTCTAAAATGTACCAAAAGTTACAATTACACCTACTCAAACCTACACTCAAAAATCTACCTAAACAACAAATAATNCCTACCCAAATTTACAAATACGACTCTCAATCTATCCAAATGCACACTCCAAAATCTTCCTAAACTTACAATCTAAAATCTACCAAAAGTTACACTTACATCTACCTAAACTTACTCTCTAAACTTACAAATATGACTCTTAATCTATCCAAATTTACACTCCAAAATCTATCCAAATTTACACTCCAAAATCTTTCATTAGGAATATTGATACAGCCCTAGATTACTCTCTAATCCATTACTTCAAAATCTATAGCGAAGAGATCATGCTAAGATACTTTTGAAGATCACTCAAAAAAATATGTATTCTTAAGTGCACTGTCTCACTTATCCAGAGAACTTGATGGTACTTAACAACATTTTGAATCAAACAACATAAGCTCTATACTAAGAGAAGACATGTTTCTCTCTCACCTCCTTTAAGTTTTTTCAACTCAGACGAAGCACACCCACCAAAACTAATCATTTCTCTCTCACCTCCTTTAAGTTTTTTCAACTCAGACGAAGCACACCCACCAAAACTAATCACCATATTCTACAATATAAATACACAAAAAAACTAAAAATAGAACCTTTTTTGTCATAAAAACCCTTTCATTAATTAAAGAAACTAAAAGTTGAATTCAGAAGCAACAATAAGTTCAGACAAAGCAGATTTAGCTAAACGATCAGCGGATTGATTCGATGATCGTGGGGTAAAGGAGAACGAAGGTGTATCGTTCTGATAATCGAGGTGACGGATATCCTTGATGATTCCATAAAGGTCACGATGATCCGATCTGTTGATTGCTTCAATGGATTCTTTGGAGTCTAATCGGTAAGATACTCCTTTCAATCCCAATTCCTGTGCTTTGCGCACTGCCTCTAAGATTGCTAAGCTTTCCGCCATTAATGGCGACACTACAAATAGGGCTGTTGAAGACCATTGTCCAATCAATTTGCCTTCTCGATCTTTTTTTACCAAGGCAGTTCGAATCGAGCTCCCATAGTTTTTTTTTTTTGTTAAAAGGCTTAAGCTCCCATAGTTTGTTGCAAGCTTCTGAAAGACCTGAGAGTTCATGTTGTGAGGTTTGTGCTTAAGCTCCCATAGTTTGTTGCAAGCTTCTGAAAGACCTGAGAGTTCATGTTGTGAGGTTTGTAGGTTATCATGAGTTTCAACTTCGTTTGAGTAGTGTTTTTCACTTGTTGGACGTTTGTAATCTTGCCATTTCTCCTTCTGGACCTGCAGAGGGAGAGAGATAACAGATATCAAATCGGCGATTATGGCTCTTTCTCTGTTCTACGATTTCAAACCTTGGGTGATTGCATTCCAGGTTTCTTTTCCTTACAGTTTCCCAACCATCAATGTCATCTTGCTGGCTCTCTTGTACTTGGAATTTTCAACTCAGACGAAGCACACCCACCAAAACTAATCACCATATTCTACAATATAAATACACAAAACAACTAAAATAGAACCTTTTTTGTCATAAAAACCCTTTCATTAATTAAAGAAACTAAAAGTCAAATTCGGAAGCAACAATAAGTTCAGACAAAGCAGATTTAGCTAAACGATCAGCGGATTTATTCGATGATCGTGGGGTAAAGGAGAACGAAGGTGTATCGTTCCGATAAGCGAGGTGACGTATATCCTTAATGATTCCATAAAGGTCACAAGGTGTATCGTTCCGATAAGCGAGGTGACGTATATCCTTAATGATTCCATAAAGGTCACGATGATCCGATCTATTGATTGCTTCAATGGATTCTTTGGAGTCTGATCGGTAAGATACTCCTTTCAATCCCAATTCCTGTGCTTTGCGCACTGCCTCTAAGATTGCTAAGCTTTCCGCCATTAATGGCGACAGTACAAATAGGGCTGTTGAAGACCATTGTCCTATCAATTTGCCTTCTCGATCTTTTATTAAAATCCCTAATCCAGCCATCCTTTTGCTTTCATTCCAGGCCGCGTCCGACCAAATCTGGAATTGGCTCTGAATCACCTTCCGATGGGTTACTGTCGGAGGGAAAGTTCTCTGAGTTGATTTGGTTTCTTGAGCTTGTTGCCATTCTCGTGTTTCTTTTATAGCCTTTGAGATTAGTTCCTGTGGTGAAATAGCAGCTCCCTGAAAAATTGCTGAATTTCTGTTTTTCCAAATGTTCCAAAGGATCCATATATGAAGAGCTCCCGAGTTGATGCCTAACGGGGGCAATGGAGTGAGTTTTTGTAGCCGCATCAGGTAATCTTCTGTTGAAATTACTCTTTGATCTGTAATCTTCTGTTGAAATTACTCTTTGATCTGCTGTAAAATTGAAGCTTTACAACCATAATCTTGAGTTCCATACCTGTTGAGCATAGTCACATTTAAACAGAATATGGTTTGTTGTCTCAGGTTCTTTGCATCTATGGCATCTCCCCTCTACTTGTAGTTTCCTCTTTTGACAATTCTCACCAGAAGGTAGTCCTCCATTTAGTGTTTTCCACATAAAAGTTTTGATCTTTGGTAAAGTCTTAGCATTCCAAACTGATTTGTACCAATTAAAGCTTGTATGGGTCGGTTCAGTTTGTTCAGTTTGTTCCATTTCTTCCACTGCACTGAAATATCCTGACTTTGTGGTGTATTCTCCTGATTTTGAGTGTTTCCAATGATAGATGTCCGGAGCTCTGCATTGGCTTGGTCGGAGGAGAGCTATATGGGGCCAGAGGTGTGGTAAGATTTGTTCTATCTTCTCTTCAGACTATTTTCCACTGTTATCCATTAGATGGACCACTGTCAGTTCTTGATGCTCCTTTTTAACAGGTCCATGGGGTTTCGCCATAGGGATATTAGGTAACCAAGGTTCTCTCCATATGTTAGTTTCCTGTCCAGAGCTTATGTTCTTTATTAGATGAGGGGCTAGAAGATCTCTGCCCAAAAGGATTCCTCTCCATCCATGAGATGGATTTGAAGGTAATTTGCATTCCAGGAAACTCTCCTTGCCCAAAAGGATTCCTCTCCATCCATGAGATGGATTTGAAGGTAATTTGCATTCCAGGAAACTCTCCTTTTTACAGTATTTACCGCATAGTATTCTTGACATAAGCGTTTTTGGGTGCCTCAAAATTCTCCAACTTAATTTGGCCAATAATGCATTGTTGAAAGCTTGAATGTCTCTGTACCTTAGACCTCCTTTTGATTTTGGTCTGGTCATTTTTCTCCAGGATATCCATGCCATCTTCCTCTGGTTTGGTTTTGAATCCCACCAGAATCTGGTTAGTTGGGATTGGATCCACTTACATAGGTTTCCCGGCAATTTAAAGCATGTCATTGCGTAGCTTGGTATAGCCGACAGGACTGCTTTGAGCAGCGTTAGCTTACCCGCTTGGGAAAGAAATCTGGTAGACCAGCCATGGACTTTACTCTTGATTCTCTCACAGATTGAGGCAAAAAGATCTTTCTTTTTTTGTCCAAATAATTCCGGTAAACCGAGGTATTTTCCCGTTCCTCCTTCTTTATCTATGCCTAAGACTGCTTTCATTTCCTGTCTTTTCTCCATTGGATTTTTTGCAGCAAAGTAGATAGAGGATTTTCCGTAGTTTATTTTATGACCTGAGATGCCCTCATATCTTAGGATTATATCTTTTAGAGCTTGACAGTCTTTCGTTGTTCCTCTGCAGAAGAACATTGTATCGTCTGCAAAAAGGAGGTGACTCACTCTAGGGGCTGACCTTGCCACTCTGATTCCTTTCTGTTCCCCTCTTCTTTCCTTTGGTTTACACAATCCCGACAAGACTTCATTACAGAGAATAAATATGTACGGTGATAAGGGATCTCCTTGGCAGATTCCTCTAGATGGGTTAACCTTCCATTTGACCTCTCCATTAATAAGGTAAGAATAGGAGACTAAAGTTATACACTCCATGATCCATTTTATCCAGGTACTATCAAAACCAAATCTTATGAGCACATCCCTGATAAAACTCCACTCTAGTCTATCGTAGGCTTTACTCATATCCTTTTTAACTGCTATATAACCTTTTTATTCAGCTTTTGAGTTTTTTATGTAATGAAGTACCTCATGCGTTATAATGACATTGTCTGCGATTGCTCTTCCATGTAAAAAGGCTGATTGGTTCTCTGAGATCAGACAGTTTAGAATCCCTTTCAGCCTATTGGAGAGGATCTTCGCTATTATTTTGTAGAGCATGTTGCACAAAGCTATTGGCCGGTATTCTTCCATCTTCTTCGCACTCAAATTTTTTGGTATCAGGCTCACGAAGGTATGATTCTGTTTAGTGTAAGTTTCTGGCCCTGAAAGAATCTTGTGATCTCTGAGCATAAATCCGCTTTTATTGTAGGCCAGTTTTTTGTGAAGAAGTCTGCTGAGAATCCATCAGGCCCTGGGGCCCTGTTTGGATGAATGGAGCAAGCAGCCTGATTTATTTCCTTCTCCGCAGGGATGAGCGCTGCATTCATTTCATCTGTTACCACTAGAGTAATTGCCTCAGACACTATGGCATTGTCTTGAGATCCTTTTGCAGAGAACAGGTTTGAGTAGTATTTGGTTATTATTTGTGTAAACTCATCCTCTTCGAAACAATCTCTGCCTTGATCATCCTCTAACACCGTAAATTTGTTGATTGTTTTGCGTGTTTTTGTAGAGGCATGGAAGAAACCCGAATTGCTATCTCCTAGTGTTAACCACAATTGATGACTCCTCTGTTGCCAGAACATCTCCTCCTTTAGGTATTCTGCATTAAGAGCAGTGTTTAGCTTTGTGATTATTTCTTCCACTGGCTGATTTGTTGCTATAGCTTTGTTTATTTGGTCCCTCAATAAGTGGATCCCTTTTTGGCTCTCCCGGAAACTATTCTTGCTCCACTTGATTAGAGCTAATCTGCACCTATTCATTTTTTAATCCATAGAGATGTGAGCCATATCCTTCCAAGTATTCTCTATCAGTTCAAGAACAGTTGGGATATGTAATAGTTTGCGATCCAATCTTAAAATGTTGGAGTTTTTTTTCTTTTTTGTATCTAGGAGAATAAGGACTGGTCTATGATCTTTTTTTGTCATAAAAACCCTTTCATTAATTAAAGAAACTAAAAGTCAAATTCGGAAGCAACAATAAGTTCAGACAAAGCAGATTTAGCTAAACGATCAGCGGATTTATTCGATGATCGTGGGGTAAAGGAGAACGAAGGTGTATCGTTCCGATAAGCGAGGTGACGTATATCCTTAATGATTCCATAAAGGTCACGATGATCCGATCTATTGATTGCTTCAATGGATTCTTTGGAGTCTGATCGGTAAGATACTCCTTTCAATCCCAATTCCTGTGCTTTGCGCACTGCCTCTAAGATTGCTAAGCTTTCCGCCATTAATGGCGACAGTACAAATAGGGCTGTTGAAGACCATTGTCCTATCAATTTGCCTTCTCGATCTTTTATTAAAATCCCTAATCCAGCCATCCTTTTGCTTTCATTCCAGGCCGCGTCCGACCAAATCTGGAATTGGCTCTGAATCACCTTCCGATGGGTTACTGTCGGAGGGAAAGTTCTCTGAGTTGATTTGGTTTCTTGAGCTTGTTGCCATTCTCGTGTTTCTTTTATAGCCTTTGAGATTAGTTCCTGTGGTGAAATAGCAGCTCCCTGAAAAATTGCTGAATTTCTGTTTTTCCAAATGTTCCAAAGGATCCATATATGAAGAGCTCCCGAGTTGATGCCTAACGGGGGCAATGGAGTGAGTTTTTGTAGCCGCATCAGGTAATCTTCTGTTGAAATTACTCTTTGATCTGCTGTAAAATTGAAGCTTTACAACCATAATCTTGAGTTCCATACCTGTTGAGCATAGTCACATTTAAACAGAATATGGTTTGTTGTCTCAGGTTCTTTGCATCTATGGCATCTCCCCTCTACTTGTAGTTTCCTCTTTTGACAATTCTCACCAGAAGGTAGTCCTCCATTTAGTGTTTTCCACATAAAAGTTTTGATCTTTGGTAAAGTCTTAGCATTCCAAACTGATTTGTACCAATTAAAGCTTGTATGGGTCGGTTCAGTTTGTTCAGTTTGTTCCATTTCTTCCACTGCACTGAAATATCCTGACTTTGTGGTGTATTCTCCTGATTTTGAGTGTTTCCAATGATAGATGTCCGGAGCTCTGCATTGGCTTGGTCGGAGGAGAGCTATATGGGGCCAGAGGTGTGGTAAGATTTGTTCTATCTTCTCTTCAGACTATTTTCCACTGTTATCCATTAGATGGACCACTGTCAGTTCTTGATGCTCCTTTTTAACAGGTCCATGGGGTTTCGCCATAGGGATATTAGGTAACCAAGGTTCTCTCCATATGTTAGTTTCCTGTCCAGAGCTTATGTTCTTTATTAGATGAGGGGCTAGAAGATCTCTGCCCAAAAGGATTCCTCTCCATCCATGAGATGGATTTGAAGGTAATTTGCATTCCAGGAAACTCTCCTTTTTACAGTATTTACCGCATAGTATTCTTGACATAAGCGTTTTTGGGTGCCTCAAAATTCTCCAACTTAATTTGGCCAATAATGCATTGTTGAAAGCTTGAATGTCTCTGTACCTTAGACCTCCTTTTGATTTTGGTCTGGTCATTTTTCTCCAGGATATCCATGCCATCTTCCTCTGGTTTGGTTTTGAATCCCACCAGAATCTGGTTAGTTGGGATTGGATCCACTTACATAGGTTTCCCGGCAATTTAAAGCATGTCATTGCGTAGCTTGGTATAGCCGACAGGACTGCTTTGAGCAGCGTTAGCTTACCCGCTTGGGAAAGAAATCTGGTAGACCAGCCATGGACTTTACTCTTGATTCTCTCACAGATTGAGGCAAAAAGATCTTTCTTTTTTTGTCCAAATAATTCCGGTAAACCGAGGTATTTTCCCGTTCCTCCTTCTTTATCTATGCCTAAGACTGCTTTCATTTCCTGTCTTTTCTCCATTGGATTTTTTGCAGCAAAGTAGATAGAGGATTTTCCGTAGTTTATTTTATGACCTGAGATGCCCTCATATCTTAGGATTATATCTTTTAGAGCTTGACAGTCTTTCGTTGTTCCTCTGCAGAAGAACATTGTATCGTCTGCAAAAAGGAGGTGACTCACTCTAGGGGCTGACCTTGCCACTCTGATTCCTTTCTGTTCCCCTCTTCTTTCCTTTGGTTTACACAATCCCGACAAGACTTCATTACAGAGAATAAATATGTACGGTGATAAGGGATCTCCTTGGCAGATTCCTCTAGATGGGTTAACCTTCCATTTGACCTCTCCATTAATAAGGTAAGAATAGGAGACTAAAGTTATACACTCCATGATCCATTTTATCCAGGTACTATCAAAACCAAATCTTATGAGCACATCCCTGATAAAACTCCACTCTAGTCTATCGTAGGCTTTACTCATATCCTTTTTAACTGCTATATAACCTTTTTATTCAGCTTTTGAGTTTTTTATGTAATGAAGTACCTCATGCGTTATAATGACATTGTCTGCGATTGCTCTTCCATGTAAAAAGGCTGATTGGTTCTCTGAGATCAGACAGTTTAGAATCCCTTTCAGCCTATTGGAGAGGATCTTCGCTATTATTTTGTAGAGCATGTTGCACAAAGCTATTGGCCGGTATTCTTCCATCTTCTTCGCACTCAAATTTTTTGGTATCAGGCTCACGAAGGTATGATTCTGTTTAGTGTAAGTTTCTGGCCCTGAAAGAATCTTGTGATCTCTGAGCATAAATCCGCTTTTATTGTAGGCCAGTTTTTTGTGAAGAAGTCTGCTGAGAATCCATCAGGCCCTGGGGCCCTGTTTGGATGAATGGAGCAAGCAGCCTGATTTATTTCCTTCTCCGCAGGGATGAGCGCTGCATTCATTTCATCTGTTACCACTAGAGTAATTGCCTCAGACACTATGGCATTGTCTTGAGATCCTTTTGCAGAGAACAGGTTTGAGTAGTATTTGGTTATTATTTGTGTAAACTCATCCTCTTCGAAACAATCTCTGCCTTGATCATCCTCTAACACCGTAAATTTGTTGATTGTTTTGCGTGTTTTTGTAGAGGCATGGAAGAAACCCGAATTGCTATCTCCTAGTGTTAACCACAATTGATGACTCCTCTGTTGCCAGAACATCTCCTCCTTTAGGTATTCTGCATTAAGAGCAGTGTTTAGCTTTGTGATTATTTCTTCCACTGGCTGATTTGTTGCTATAGCTTTGTTTATTTGGTCCCTCAATAAGTGGATCCCTTTTTGGCTCTCCCGGAAACTATTCTTGCTCCACTTGATTAGAGCTAATCTGCACCTATTCATTTTTTAATCCATAGAGATGTGAGCCATATCCTTCCAAGTATTCTCTATCAGTTCAAGAACAGTTGGGATATGTAATAGTTTGCGATCCAATCTTAAAATGTTGGAGTTTTTTTTCTTTTTTGTATCTAGGAGAATAAGGACTGGTCTATGATCTGTGGAGTTTTTTTTCTTTTTTGTATCTAGGAGAATAAGGACTGGTCTATGATCTGAAGCCTCAAAAGGAAGGTAGTCTATTTGGCTTTGTGGGTAGTCTTCAAACCAGCCACTGTTTGCCATTACTCGATCCAGTCTTGAGTGGATGACATGTTCCCCTCTTGTTCCTCTCCAGGATAGGCATTCTCCAGAATGTGGTAGATCAAATAAATCTTGTTGAGATAAGAAGGTTCTGAAGTTACAGAAGGAGCTCTCGGGACGAGGTGGGCCTCCTACTTTTTCCGAGTTGTTTATAATTTCGTTGAAATCTCCAGCTAAGAACCATGTGCCTATTCTAGAATTTGCCAAAAGATCTAAATCCGTCCAGTACTTTGCTCTATTTTGTATCTCTGGAGGGCCGTAGATGAAAGAGGCGTTGACCATCTTTTTTTTAACTTTCAAGCAGGTGTCTATGATGTTTAGAGAGGAAAGATTGATCTGCAGCTCCAGTTCGTTTTTCCATAGTAGTAGTAGTCCTCCACTTCTATGGCCCACTGGGGAGACTATATAAGAGGAGTCGAACCCCAGGTTCTTTGTTTTCTCTAGTACGTACTCATCTTGTTTTCGAGTTTCCATAAGGAAAATTAAGTCTGGTTTGTGTTTTGACATCATTCTGTTCTTTATCTGTCTGAGATACCAGTAATGCTCTTGATGCTTTATTTTTCCCAGCTCTCTTGGTTCTTGCTCCCAAAAGTTGATCTTTAAGTCTGAAAGGAGTAGATTTTTTTCTTTGTGGCAGATTGTTTGGTGATCTGGCTGTTCCTCGAGCTTTCCCTCTGTTCTAAACCATTGATGTTGGGGCTCTCTGGGATGCAGATCCCAATTTACTTGTATTTGGGGGTCTGCCTCGTATTTTCTTTACCGGCTCAGGTTCCTCTTCAGTGAAAGAAAGTCGGGAGGCCAAATCTCTTAATGAGTGTTCCTCTGGTCTTTGTTCTGTCTCAGCTAGAGCATCTATAGATTGATGATTCTGATGGTGCTGTTGGATTTTTTGGACACTCACTCTAGGTCCGAGTCTGTCTTGTACTGGGGGCCTATCTCCTGAATTTTGAACTGAGGTTAGAGGAACTTGTTCACTTATCTCATTTGGAAGCATGGAAGTCAAAACTATATCTGACGTTGAAGTATAAGGGCCCAATCTGCTTGATGCTGGGGTTCTACCAGATTTTCACTTTATCTGCTTAGTTTCCTCTATAGGAAAGGATAGATGGGAAGTCAAGTTTCTGGGTGAGTGTTCCTCAGCTCTGTGGTCTGCCACCATTATAGCATCCAGCGCTTGCGGTCTGCCACCATTATAGCATCCAGCGCTTGCAGACTTTGATGGTACTGTTGGATTTGTTGATCATTCACCCTAGGACTGAGTCTGTCTTGTATTGGTGGTCTTTCTCCTGAATTTTGAGTGGAGATTGATGAGGCATGGTTTCTCAATTCAGTCTGTAGCAGGGGAGCCACCGTTGTATCTGGAGGTGAGCAATGAGCTATGTTGTTTTGTCTTTCATATATTTTTGCGTTGTTTCCTCAACTAAGCCCTTTGATTCGTGTTGTAGTACTCTCAGCTTCCCAACTGCTGATTCAGAGGGATCCTCACAGGCTACGTATTGTGATGTGGCCTCCCTAAGTTCCGCGAGTATTGTCTCCTTTGATTTTGGTATTTGTGTAGAGAAATCACAGGTATCCAAATTTCTTCCTACTAGTTGTTTCTCAGCCATTTTGGAGAGGTGTGTAGTTGTAGCTTTAGGAGGAAAAGCTGAGTTTTTTTGTCTCCAAACTAACTCAGAGTTAGAAGTGTGGGCTGGTTTTATGTGACCTCGAGAATGGGACTGGTGTTGGTCTTGTCTGGTTTTTGATATTTTGGAGCTGAATGTTCATACCTGTCTGGTTTTTGATATTTTGGAGCTGAATGTTCATACCATTTGGCTTGGTCTCGTGGTTGGTAGCGTCGATCCCCTGAGATTATTGTTGCTCTCTCTCTAGGTGAGTATTGGGAGTTTGAGACTTGGTCATAAGATCTATTTCTAGAGGAGGAATCTGATCCCGTCGATTGAATTCTATACTGATTCTGGATCTACAGTGGTCTGGATATCTTTCTCTGGTATGCCTTTTGAGATCCTTGTTTGAACACTTGATTTTGTCTGCCTAATTGTTGCTTTTTGTCTCTTTCTTCAGCTCCCTTTAATTTCCTTTCCTCTGATGAAAGTGAGGGACATTTGGCTATGTCATGTGACAATCTGTTACAAAAAGAGCAGTGATTTTGAAGCTTTTCGTACTCATATTAGACACTCTTTTGATCTCCTCCTTTAAACTCAAGAGAAGATTCCTTCAGCAGGGGTTCTAGGCCATTGATAACAACCCGAACCTTAAGCTCAGTATCAGTAACTACCGAGTCTTCAGCTTTTCCCAAGATTTTTTCGAAAGCTGGTATCATTTCTGGTCTCACAAGCTGGAGAGGTAGTCCTTTAACACTAATCCAGAATGGTATATCCGAAGGGAACGAGTTTGAGACAATAGGTTCCCATTTCTGAAGAATAACCATGTATTTGGCGAAGTGGTAAGGACGATTCTGTAAAACTGTCTCTGTCATCCTCCTTTTCAAACTTGAAGATAAAGCAATTATCTCCAATATCAGCACCTTCAACCTTTCCTTTGAGACACCAGTTCTGAGCTAGGAAGGAGATGACTGATTTCAATCTTTATACTTTTGGATTTGTGAGCCTACCAATGAGGGTGAGAGAGTACTTAGCTACTATAGGGGTCGAGTCAAACTCTGGTACTTGGGTGATGGACTTCTGCTTATCCTCCTCTGTAGCCATTGATTTACCATTTTCTGCAGCAGAGAAGCGGTGACTCATCTTGATCTTTTATAGTGGGGTAACACAAGAGTCTGAGTTTTACAGTTGAGCAAATAACTACTCTGATATACACAAAGGAAACAAGTAAAGTTATTAATGGGCACACTTCCTAACCACAAACACAGGAAAACAGATTTGCTGTGGTGGTTAGAGATTAAAGGCAGAAGAGAAAACCATTCTTCCTCTCATATTTAAGATAGTAACCTACGTTGCTAGAATATACATAACACATAATGAAAAAACATTTGAATTGAAAAGGTAAAATGAATTTAAAATAGACATTCAATAAACCAAAATAACTTTTATATTGTAAATTAATATCATATACATCGCTGGTAAATAACCCCAAGCCTAGCTAGAAAACAAAGTTGTCGAAAGTTTTATTCGCTTTGATAATATGAGGTTTTTTTGTATTTTCTTACTTAAATAAATATTTGTTTTGTCTCTAATTTATAGAAAAATAAGATGCAAATACGTTAAGGAGAGTTGACCATATCCATATGTGGTCATATTTTTATCATATCAACTAAACCGACCTAATCACAATCATATTTTGTCTGAA
>CM071716.1:1999402-2010471 GCA_036630335.1 Physaria fendleri | reverse complement strand
GATTCATATTTTTTGCGGGAAAACGCAGATTCGTATTTTGGCGGGAAAATACGGATTCGTATTTTTGACAGAAAAACGTGGATTCATATTTTTACGGGAAAATATGGTTTCGTATTTTTGGCGGAAAAATGCGGATTCGTGTTTTTGGCGGGAAAATGTGAATTCATGTTTGGCGGAAAACTGTGGTGTAGTATTTTTGGCGGGAAAATCCGGATTTGTGTTTTTGGCGGGAAAATGTGAATTCATGTTTTGGCGGGAAAACTGCGTTTTCGTGTTTTTGGCGAGAAAATCCGAATTCGTGTTTTTGGCGGGAAAATGTGGATTCATGTTTTGGCGGGAAAAAATATGAATTCATATTTTGGCGGAAAACTGCGGTTTCATGTTTTTAGCGGAAAACTATAAATTCGTGTTTTTGGCGAAAAATTGCGGAATATGTGTCCATGTTTTTCTACGGGAAAATACCAATTTTATATTTGGAATAAAAATTATGGTATGATGATAATAGTAATGACTATGATATGATGATGTTGGGTAAAGGTTATGGATGATAATGATAAATATTTTAATTATTTTTAATTAATTAATGATAATGGGTTGGTTATGGGTAACCCATAGTTGAAATTTTCTTTAAAACTTGTGTCAGAATAGCAACTAAACCTAACACTTATGTGGAGATCAAAATTGAACTCCAAATAGGTTAAAAAATTTCAATCACTATTTTAAATACGTAAAATAAATGTATATAAAATAAGAAAATCAGACAAATGGTCAAATTCATTAATTGGCATTTAAACCGCCTAAGAAAGAACGGTTAGGCGTTTCCACATAACATAACATAAGTTCGTCCAAAGTCGTAAAGACACCAGCTCTCTTAAATAAATAGTTGTCGGTTTAACTATTTATTACGTAATGATTTTGTAGTGATTGAACATTTTATAATGTTATGAAGAATTGCATTATTTAGATCAGCCAGATATGGAAGATGATGATAAAATAATAAGGTGAGGTTGTAGAAAAATAAACTAATCACATGGTTTTCGTTGTGAGAGTGATCCATCGTGAATGAATGATGCAGTATCCGTCGCTTTTGCCTAATTTCGTGTGGTTTATCAAAATTACGACATATCCAATTACCAAATTACCAAATTAAGAGTCTTTTTCTGGGCCCATTTCTTCATTTACACGGGATGACTTTTGGGTTTTAATTACCAAATTAAGAGTCTTTTTCTGGGCCCATTTCTTCATTTACACGGGATGACTTTTGGGTTTTGGCCCGTTTCATCAGTTTCGTTTATTAAATTCATCATATGACTTTTCTCTATTTGTTCCATTGACTTTTGTTGATGGGGTTGCAGGGCCAGTATTCGGTGTATTTATATTTTCTAGATTTTGTTTGTTTTTTTCATTTCGTTTAATCAAAACTTGGGGTGCAAATGGATGTGATTCTAGAGGAAAAAAATGAAGAAGAATTGAGAATTCAATCATATTCCTCTATTTGATTGTCATTTGCTTAAAAAAGTTGGTACTCAGAGGAATAAATAGAATAGAAAAAATTAGAGGAATATTATGTTTTCTTCCAAAATTTGTTCCTCTACTAAACAATATAGGAAGAAGTGGAATGAGTAAAACAACGTGCGAAGAAACCTTTTTCAATATAAAATTGTTTATATTTTTAGTTATTTTATTTGATCCAGGTGTAATTATTCCTTTCATTCATTTTATTTCATTATGTTTTTCTTCTACTACATTTTATTCCTCTCATTCAGCTTATTCCACTCGTTAATAACCATTTGGTTAATTCAGTTTGGTTTCAAGTTTTTTTTCCAGTCAACAAAGTATACTATTATTTATGGGTCAAAACCCGGTTCGTATCTATATAGAGACGATAACTGAGCCAAATTCCAAACCCAGTCGATGAAACCTAACCATAGCTTACTGTGACACAACCCACCGCCGCCTAACGGATCGGCTGAACCAGCTTAAATAAGATTTGAGAACCGGCTGAAGGATCCTTCGAGCTAACGAAGAGAGATGACGAAGAATAGACGGTTGCAGAGAACGCTTGGTGAAAACAAAGAACAGACCACAAAGTACCCCAAATCCAACTAAAATCAAACTAATCGAAGAGAGAAATCGAGTGAGGGCAAAGCCATTACAGATTCGATTCTTATCTCTGGTAGCCTCGATCCTAAGAACGTAAATCGATGACTCGCAAGACCTATTAATTAAATATAAATAATATATTCTTGAAAAATTAAATAAAATAATAAGGACATCACATGTAATTCGCACTCCTCAAATACTATATAGATATAGGAATAAGTGGAATGAGTAAAACAAGAAACCTTTTTTAGTACAAAATTGTTTATATTTTTAGTTATTTTATTTGATTCAGCTGTAATTATTCCTCTCATTCATTTTATTTCGCTCTTTTTTTTCCTCTACTGCATTTTATTCCTCTCATTCAGCTTATTCCACTCGTTGAGGAACATATCCAAAATCCAAAACGCTAACGAACCTAAACTCAACGAAAACTACTTACTGGTAAAGAAGAGCCGTCATGGTTGGATCTTCGCAGAGATCGACCCCAACTGTATTAGAACACGTGGCCGCGGTGTAACAACCGCAATCTTGGCTACGTCCGGATGTTGTACAAGCCTCAGGAATAAGGCCTTGTATGGTCATGTTTATATTTTCGGCAGCTTAACTATGGTTAAGAGAGTAAGACCAAGTTAATGTAATAAATTGACTTAGAGCTATGGATTTAATAAAGTTATTCTTATTGAGCCCAGACTTGAAAAATAAGGTCCATTATTGTTCTTATTAAACCATGGCTAAATTAACAAGTTAGGATCCACTTTAAAAGGATCCGAATTACTAAGACAGATCCATTAGTAAGAATGGATGACCCAATGGGCTTTGTGCCAAACGGGCTTGATGGACTAAGTGTCCAGAGATTAAGTGTCCAATTGGGCCGAAAAAGGCTTAATGGACTTTTGGGCCGAAAGAGTGTTAGTTCCTATGAGAATTAGCAAATGAGGCCTGTTAAGAGTTAAGGAAGTAAATGGGCAGAATAAACCCTACAGAATGAAAAATAAGGTCCATTATTGTTCTTATTAAACCATGGCTAAATTAACAAGTTAGGATCCACTTTAAAAGGATCCGAATTACTAAGACAGATCCATTAGTAAGAATGGATGACCCAATGGGCTTTGTGCCAAACGGGCTTGATGGACTAAGTGTCCAGAGATTAAGTGTCCAATTGGGCCGAAAAAGGCTTAATGGACTTTTGGGCCGAAAGAGTGTTAGTTCCTATGAGAATTAGCAAATGAGGCCTGTTAAGAGTTAAGGAAGTAAATGGGCAGAATAAACCCTACAGAAGTTAGGGTGTGGACGGACGTACGATAGTCTAGGGCTAAGTCTGATAAACCACGAACATGGTCGATCCGTCGAGACGTAGAAAACCCTAGCCCCCATTCGATTCTCTGGGAAGATTGCAGACTTGGAGATCAAGACGATGATTCCCCCAATCTTCCATAAAGGAAAGAGAATATCGGTTTAAGGAAGGATATCGTGATTTGATTACGATTTGATCACGATATCGCAATAAATGTCAAGGAAGGATATCGTGATTTGATTACGATTTGATCACGATATCGCAATAAATGTCTGATACGGCATTAATGAGAGGTGATTCTCTCAGACCCTATAAAGTGAACTAGTCTACAGAGCGATACCGAGGTAATGACGGTTTATATCTTACTCCACCTTTAATTCTAGTATCCATGGGGATGGTTGGTTGTAGGATACTTAGAGTCTCTGTGTCGATTCTAAGTGAGTCATGGTTATTAGTTTCTTGCATGTGTTGCTTGAATATCAACTGTTCGTTGTGTGGAACATTGTAGGGATAATGTTAAAGGGTAAAAAGGAAAATGTGCATGATCTAACCGTGGGTAAAAGGGGAAGGATAGGTTGCTAGTATTATTCAGAATAATTTGTATGTTTGGTTTGCTTTATTATTTCCGCTAATATTGCATGAATAGTTAAGTATATTGATAAGCATGATAGTTAGTCTATTAGTTCGTAGATAGACGTGGAAACCTCGAGTTGAGTGGGGTAGAATGTTACACGCGGGTTTCTCGGGATATCTAAGGGTTGAGAAGACTAACGTCCTGTAGCCGCTACATAGCTTTCAAGTACGAACATTCCGAGTTCTGCTTACGCAAGCGAACTAAAGACATTATTTCTACTTGATCGAAGAACAAACGCAACGTGGCCATATTTTTGGAGTCTCACTCGGGACAAACGGAGATGGGCGCTTCTAATTGTTCTGCAAATGAACCTCCCCGAGGAGATGAAATTGTGTTATCAAAAGAAAAAGGGATATACTAACCTAGAAATGCATGAGTTGTGCTCTGATTTCTAGTCGATGAAGCTTTGGGAAATGGCCTATCGTAGGACGGTGTTTCTAATTCCACATATATTTCATTGGAATGTGCCCATTTATGTGTGCTCCAGGCTTGTGGCTCCTCTGCCCCATCTCCGTATTTCAGGAATACCACCATCCGTAAGGTTTAGGTCGACGGCTGAAGGTAGTAGGCAAAGGAGAAACAAGGAAAGTATATATATGTGGTTTGAGAGAAGAGAAAATGAGAATGAGTACACCTAATCCACATGTTTTATTTGCTGTATGAGTTTCCTTTGTTTTGTTTTTGAACCTCTATATCTGTTTTATTAATGAAAACGAGGGAAAGAATTGCTTTTGGAAATCAGGTCTCTGAGATACAACTAAATACCACTATCACGGCTACCCATCTGAAATGAAACTGATACGACTAATACAACTGCTTAGGTTGTAAATACAAGTTATCTTAAAAATGAGTTCATTAGGTTGTAAATACAAGTTATCTTAAAAATGAGTTCAGAAATATAGATCTTTAAACTACAACAATGACGTCTTCGATATCTGCTATATTCTTAGGAATTTTGTCAAAAAAACAAAAAATTCATTTCACTCCATTCATGAACTCACCTTATCATTTGTAAGGATAATCACTTAACACTCATATCAGCTTGACATGTAACAATTGAAAACGATGTATTTTGAATTATTTATCATTTGTAAGGATAATCACTTAACACTCATATCAGCTTGACATGTAACAATTGAAAACGATGTATTTTGAAATTATTTTTTTATATTAGTTTTGAAAACCTAATTTTGTTTACTATTGTTCTCGATACAACTGAAAAATACAGTACTAAAATAGAATACGACTACGAAAACATGATTTTATGACAAAATACAATTTTAATGTAAAACCAATACGACACGCGGATGGAATACGACTACTCCATTTTTGCCGGCGCACGTGTGTCATTTTCTGACTAAAAAAAAAAATTAAGAATTAGTTTTTTTTTTAAAGAAAAATTAGTTATTTTCCCAGTAAAGTAATGGTATCTGACGTATTCAGTGGTATCAAACTACATAAACATAATTATCCAAACATAATTATCTAAACATACATACACAATGTTACACACATAAATACAAAATGATACTGACCCAAATGTTCATTTAAAAAAAAAAATCATCCTCTCCCTCGTATATGTCCTCATTCTCCATGAAATTATGGAGAAGGGGTACCTCATCAATGGTAGTTCTCAGTATGCTATTGATTTTCTGGGTGAAGGGATACCACATATGTGTTAGCATGTGGTTCTTCTCTCTCGGCATGTGAAAGATATGCTTGAATTGTGGGTGGCATATGTGTTAGCATGTGGTTCTTCTCTCTCGGCATGTGAAAGATATGCTTGAATTGTGGGTGGATGATAAACCAATGATAGTCTTCATCATTTAGGTACTTCTTTAGGTAATAGATGGATTTCATATTATCACATGCCGAAGACAGTTTGCATGTTACCGTGTAGTTCAAGTTGTGGAAGAAGAAATTTTTTGGGTGAATTGGCTCCAAGTCATCACTTTCCTGCAATCATAAATCAAAGTTAAATTCAAATCCGCATTGGTGGTATCTACACAAAACGCTTAACTAAACAGTTGTATCTCCCGTATCTAGTCGTACTCGGAAAACTAAATAAATTTTCATTGTTTCAATTCATATCTCACATGCTAGTAAGTAGTTATCGTGCCAATCATAGTAATATCAACTAGTAGAAGTCGTATTTTTTTTTTCAAACACGCGGTGGTGGTAACTACACAAAACACTTAACCAAACTGTTGTATCTACCGTATCTAGTCGTACCCATAAAACAAATTGCCATTGCTTCAATCCATATCTCACATGCGATCGAAATTAAACAATACAACCACCTTCGGAGATGACATATCGTTTCAGGAACACCCGACGAAGGCGCGACGGGCTCAATTCTTGTCG
Source organism: Physaria fendleri (assembly GCA_036630335.1). Taxonomy (NCBI): domain Eukaryota; kingdom Viridiplantae; phylum Streptophyta; class Magnoliopsida; order Brassicales; family Brassicaceae; genus Physaria; species Physaria fendleri. Next base: position 2,004,076 of record CM071716.1, on the reverse strand, counting down.
GAGAAGATGGAGCTTCACTTTCCTGCAATCATTTATAAAATTATAAATTCAAATCCGTATTGGTCGTTCCAGCTGTATTAGTTATTAATCGTCTTAATCATAGTAATATCACCCTTATAGCAACTAGTATCAACTAGTAGAAGTCATATTTTTTTTCAAACAAGCAGTGGTGGTATCTACACAAAACACTTAACCAAACTGTTGTATCTACCGTATCTAGTCGTATCCAAAAAACAAATTGTCATTCCCTTGATTCAATCCATATCTCACATGCAATCGAAATTAAACAGCACAGAAAGCTTCATACATGACTTACCATTGCAGGAACACCCGTGGAAGGCCCAACGAGCTCAGTTCTTGCCGGAAAAGATGGAAATTCATCAATCCGCCTTCTTTGGGCAATCGGAGAGACTGGCGGCGAGATGGGTGGCAGCTCCGCACTTTGAAGACTGCTTCCGGCCTTTCTTTCACAACCGACGGAACTGTGCATCCTCTTCCCACTTCTCGTTTTCACCATTTCGAAATTGGATGAAGGTTAGTTAGGAGATAAAGAATTTGAAGTTAGAGAAGGAAGAAATTGAAGTTCAATTGCCGATTGAGATGGTCAAAATCACCCAAATCGTCGACATGGTGGATCGATTGTGGAGCTCTTGGTCTGGGTCGGTATTGGCAGAGGAGAAGGAGGCTTCGTTTTTATTATTAATAGGTTGTTGACCCGCACTACGTGCGAGTTTGTTTGTTTTCATGTAGTTATCTAGTTTACGAAACACAGAAAAGAATTACAAATATTAGCACAAAAGAGTAATATGAATTATAAGCTATGGTGCGATGTACTTCTACCAAATGTGAAGAATAATATTTGGTATTAGAATATTCCTTTGTAAAATATGAAGCTGTGATGTTCCTGAACTTTCGAGGGTTTCAATGAGGATAGAGTTCCATCTTTTCTTGTTTTTCCATCTTTTCTTGTTTGTTTATAAAATAAAGCGTAAGAAGACGAAAAAACAGAAGCTTATTGGAGAAAAATCATCATCCTATCGTCCTCTTCTTAGTTTGTGTTCAAACTTGTGATTTTGCAGATTTGACAAAGATTCTTTTAATTCAGTCATTAGCTTATGCATTGGCTTTGGAATTCATGGCCACATTCTAGTATCCCCATGTCTTTTCCTTCCATGTATTCCTCCTGATACATGTTTTCACCATTCACTCCATGAAAAGATCTAATATTGTTCATTACAACAAATTGTGTATATACCTGACCATTCACCTTTAGTAAGTCTTACTATCGATTTTGCTACTAGCACTGGCATGGTTGATACCTTTTCCCTTTTCAGCCATTGATGAAAATATATTCTCTGATACAGATCATTAGTTGATTCTCTACACTCACACACAACACCAAGAAAGCGTTAATGCTTGAATTAATCAGAAGAGAATCAACTTACATGTAATGCTTGAATTAATCAGAAGAGAATCAACTTACATGAGACTTCACTTCTAGGATGTAGTGACCGCTTTTGACTTTCACTAGCTCATTAGCTAGAACACTCTCTAGATGCTCTAACATTTCTTTTGCTTGTAACGAACCAAAGCCTGTATCCGCATCCTGATATTTCCAAACCAAAGTAATCTCATTGATTTTCATTACACGTTCCGCAATCTGCATCCATCAAAAATTAGAGCTCCGCCCCCACATGTTTCCCATTCTTCATTGCCTGAACACCTAAGAAAAGATACAATGCATGTTACTTACTAATCATGGAAGAGAATATAAAAAAATTCTATTAGTTTTCAAACTGAAATCTTTCGGAAAATATATCAAAGTCTTTAATACCTACTTAGCCAATTTTTTGAGAATAGTTGGAACAACTGCAATAATCAGAAGAGAATCAACTTACATGAGACTTCACTTCTAGGATGTAGTGACCGCTTTTGACTTTCACTAGCTCATTAGCTAGAACACTCTCTAGATGCTCTAACATTTCTTTTGCTTGTAACGAACCAAAGCCTGTATCCGCATCCTGATATTTCCAAACCAAAGTAATCTCATTGATTTTCATTACACGTTCCGCAATCTGCATCCATCAAAAATTAGAGCTCCGCCCCCACATGTTTCCCATTCTTCATTGCCTGAACACCTAAGAAAAGATACAATGCATGTTACTTACTAATCATGGAAGAGAATATAAAAAAATTCTATTAGTTTTCAAACTGAAATCTTTCGGAAAATATATCAAAGTCTTTAATACCTACTTAGCCAATTTTTTGAGAATAGTTGGAACAACTGCAAGAGAAGACACAAGATGTTCTAAAGCAACAATATATTTTGGCTTTAGCAAGCTTGAGAGAATACAAACAGCTAAACTAAAAAAACAAAAAAAGTTAATCAACCACAATGCCACGAAGATACTATAAAGCAAAGCAGACAAATATCAGTAAACAACTTCTCATCCAATATGAAACATACATACATTGAAGAAATCACTAAGTGGAATTTCTTTGTGTGCCTGAGGCTTCAAACGATATAGAATGATGATTGCTTTGATATTGTTTCCTTTGTGATGGTTAATGATTCAGTTGTTGCAGTTGTAATTGTTGTAATCCAGAGATTTTGTGCAAGAACGATATATTTGCAGTGTCTTTAGCAGAAATTTGTAATGAAAATCTAAATTTCTAAACTCTAAATTGTAGTGAATTGATATCAATTTTAAAAAGGTAATACCTTTTTCCTCTGCTTTCTTTGCAAATGTTTCTGCAACTCTTTAGTTTCTTCCTCCTACTGTAATAGTCAGTGAAAGAACTGTCAATTGTAACATTGGACCAAAAAGGAGAAAAAACTCGAGTTTTCTTCAGTTCTTACAGCAAGTTGTAATGACATCTGTTACACCGCAACTCTCGAAGATAGTATTGTGATTAACATATAGAAACATAAGTTCTGATAGCGCTTTCATCTCTTGTAGACCAATCTTCATGACAGCATTAGCAGCCTAAAAAATGATTAAAAGTAAATAGCTTGAGATCTCTTGAAAAACATTATGCCTCTTAATAGAAAACAGTAAAACTTCATTTCAGCTTACCTTTGTGTTATTATCCATTTCCAAACCATCAACAAAACCCCTAGCAATAGCCACTACATTCTTCAAGGTCCCACACAAAACAAATGTCCCTTTGAACCCTGGAAGTTATAAACAAAGCAAAGCAATTAAAGACCTAAAATTAAACAAAACCAATTAAAGACCTAAAATTAAACAAAACCCAGTTTCGGTAACTAAAACCATGTTTTATGCTTCATTGCAATCGTATAGGGTATTCTCCTGAAAAGAGATTCCAAGATTCAATTGATGAAGTACCAAACCAATTCAATCATCTCATTCCTTCAGCGAAAGATCTAATAATAAGCAGATAACAACAACCGAGTTACATGAAATTTTAATCGAGTCACTGACAGCCATACTATTGGCGTTTACATAAATCAAATCCGCCTTGAAGTAAATCTAGAGAAAGCAAATTCGATCTCAGCTGTGATTCTTACCTGGGTAATAATCGTCGTTTATATCTGATCAACGCGTTCCCGATCACGAAGAGAATAATGGCCATTATCTCCAGTCTTTCTTTTCCTCTCAATGGTGGAAAAAACGCAGAGAACTGAAAAGGAAGATGGAAGAGGTGTATCAAAAAGAGAAGACAGAAGAGAATTTCAAAGGACAGGATCGTGTTCAATGTATGAAATTGATTTCATTACGGCAATGAATCGCTTTAGTTAATATAAAGTAATTTATTAGTTTTAATACAATCGGAAAAAAATTGAATTTTTTAAAAAAATTTTGCTGACGTGGAGTGCCTAAGAATTGAGAGTGAACTGTGCTATTATAGTAATAGATTATTTTAACTTAAAAAAATGCTTAGGTTCGATTGTAATTTCAAGGAATATGTTTGATTTTTTGGTCATTTCTCCATTATCTGATTTAAAATAAATCAAAACAAAATTGAAAAAGGGGTGAGGGACATTTGAGATTAAAACAAAGGGGAAAATAAAAGATAGACCCTATTCACCTTACCAATATATAAAATTACTAAATTTATAATTCTAATAGATTAACATAATTATAAAGAAATCGAAAAGCATCGGTTGGATTAAAATAATTTGACACGTATCGAGATCTCATGAGTTATCCACTTACATGTTATTGTTTATATAATAAGATAAGATATTAGTTTACCATTATATTCACATTACCATTATATAAAATTACTAAATTTCCTAATTCTAATAATATTCACATTACCATTATATAAAATTACTAAATTTCCTAATTCTAATAGATTAACATAATTATAAGGAAATTAAAAGTCAACGATTGGATTAAAATAATTTGATACGTGTCGAGATCTCGTGAGTTATCCACTTACACGTCTTCTTTATATAATAAGATTTGTACTTAGTAGTTGACAAATGGTTAGTTTTTAACTTTTTGAACTTATACTAGATTCTAACCCGCGGTATACTGCGTGTCAATTATTTTAATAAAATTTAAAATTTTATATTTATATATATATATATTAATTATATTATTTATTAAATGTCAAAATGTTATATTATTTTATTGAAACATTTATAAAGAAACAAAACGTTTCAAAAATAAATCTATAAATGATAATTTCAAATTACTTTGC
>CM071716.1:1930561-1951823 GCA_036630335.1 Physaria fendleri | reverse complement strand
ACCGTTTTCTATCACATCGGTCGGGCTCCTTTAAGGCGGTTTAATAGAAGCTAGGGTTAGGGCGAACTCATACGCCCTAGAAGTAGATAAGCACTAGGAAACTTTGAGATATAGGAATATTCGGTAGAACCCGAGCGAATGTATTGTGCAACGCTCGGGCGCTCCGAGCCCTAGGTAAATCTCGAGTTCCCCTCTGTACCTATAAATATCCTCAATGCAGGGTTGCGAATCCTGCTCATCTTCATCTCTGCCTGCGTCAGCTTACCGAAGGCGATTTCATTCCAGAAACAGGTTAACCTCCCCAGTTTATGAGCATCAAAACCTCGTGCTCGAGGCTCCACATCGAAATGATAAATGCCTGCGAGCTCGTCCAGGGTCAGCGAGTACCTACGTCCATGGCACAGGAATGTCAATCGCCCAGTAGCGAGATCATCACAGTCATCATCGTACAAGACCTCACACGTCGACAACGAGATCATCACAGTCATCATCGTACAAGACCTCACACGTCGACAAAAACTGACGAGCCAGGTCTGTGTACAAGTCATATGACTCGTAGGCAATGTTACCTAAACCCACGTTGCGGAGCAGGAGGCCTATGGGCTTCAAGAGTTGCAGCCGAGCTAAATCTTCCTTTTTCAGCACCCTCGTAGGCTCGAATTTGACATGCTGCAACAGCCCGTTGTAGAAGATGGAGTGATATGGCAACCATCCAGGTGATGTAGCTGTGGAAAAAGCCCTCAATGTGCATACTCTTGTCCTTGTCCAGGACCGCGGGCTGGTGCTGAGGAAGTAGCTAGAAGGGTCGTCCTGGAACTTCCCATATGGCAGCTGGTGGTGGAGGAATAGAAGTAGGGGCAGAAGAGGCAATTTCCTTCCCGTGTCGTGATCTCTTGTTTCCTGAGGTAGACATATCTGCAAAAAAACTTGGTGGTGGAGGAATAGAAGTAGGGGCAGAAGAGGCAATTTCCTTCCCGTGTCGTGATCTCTTGTTTCCTGAGGTAGACATATCTGCAAAAAAACTCAAAAGAAACAATTAGATATCCCCAGATCATTCAGCTTAAACAGTTGGTTATACATTTCTATCTATCAAAGGCATTCCAACTTAGCAAGTTCAAGACTAAATTCCAAACATTTCACAACAATGCAGCTAGAAGTGAGTAATCAAATATCAACATTGGACAGCAGTAGACATAAACAAGTCCTAAAACAAGTTCATTCTTAAGTCCAATTTCAATTTATAACATGAAGTCCTAAAACAAGTTCATTCTTAAGTCCAATTTCAATTTATAACATGCTCAAGTTCGGTAAAAAATCAGCTGAAATTCACCAAAAGATGCAAAATTTATGGATTCAAAGCATGGATTCAACTGAATACAATCCAATTAAGCATCAACAACAGCAAGTAAAATGAATTTTAAACCTATTTCACACCCAAGTCGAAGTTCCAACAAGATTTCACAAGCTATACGCAATTGCCTAGAACTAACGATAGGGAATTTCAAAACTTATCAAATCTTTCAATCCAACTAGCAAAAAAAGTTTATCTAACACCCTAGATGTCATAACAAACCTATTTCTAAGCTAGAATTATTCCTAATTCCACGAATTCAAGAAATAGCAAACCTAGAACCTAAGTCCTAAAACTTGAAATTTTCCAAAAATACCTTTGATCCTAAAACAAGTTCATTCTTAAGTCCAATTTCAATTTATAACATGCTCAAGTTCGGTAAAAAATCAGCTGAAATTCACCAAAAGATGCAAAATTTATGGATTCAAAGCATGGATTCAACTGAATACAATCCAATTAAGCATCAACAACAGCAAGTAAAATGAATTTTAAACCTATTTCACACCCAAGTCGAAGTTCCAACAAGATTTCACAAGCTATACGCAATTGCCTAGAACTAACGATAGGGAATTTCAAAACTTATCAAATCTTTCAATCCAACTAGCAAAAAAAGTTTATCTAACACCCTAGATGTCATAACAAACCTATTTCTAAGCTAGAATTATTCCTAATTCCACGAATTCAAGAAATAGCAAACCTAGAACCTAAGTCCTAAAACTTGAAATTTTCCAAAAATACCTTTGATTTGGCGAAAATATGATGCAAAGACAGAGAATAGAGAAAGAGAGGATGATTGTAAACCAAAGAATCACCAAAAAAAGCAAAAATCGAGTAAGAATCGATAGGGGCGATTTTGCTCGAGTTTGGGGATTTGAAATTATGAATGGCGACCAAAAGAAATTAGGTTTTAACAGCAAAAATGACTCGATTCGACCGGACCGTGAGTTGGTGTGGTCAAAATAACCTGAAAAAGTGAAGGATACGAACCTCGATTCGACTGAATTACATGTTAGTTCGGTACAATCACCTACCTGGTTTTTGCGGGTGAGTTTTTGGCTCACTGACGGTCGAATTCTAGACCAAAACCTATTTCTAAGCTAGAATTATTCCTAATTCCACGAATTCAAGAAATAGCAAACCTAGAACCTAAGTCCTAAAACTTGAAATTTTCCAAAAATACCTTTGATTTGGCGAAAATATGATGCAAAGACAGAGAATAGAGAAAGAGAGGATGATTGTAAACCAAAGAATCACCAAAAAAAGCAAAAATCGAGTAAGAATCGATAGGGGCGATTTTGCTCGAGTTTGGGGATTTGAAATTATGAATGGCGACCAAAAGAAATTAGGTTTTAACAGCAAAAATGACTCGATTCGACCGGACCGTGAGTTGGTGTGGTCAAAATAACCTGAAAAAGTGAAGGATACGAACCTCGATTCGACTGAATTACATGTTAGTTCGGTACAATCACCTACCTGGTTTTTGCGGGTGAGTTTTTGGCTCACTGACGGTCGAATTCTAGACCAATTCAGTCGAATTGACTGCTGGATTTCTGCGGGTGATTTTTCGTAACCACTGACGGTCGAATTGCCTGTTAGTTCGGTCGAATTCTGGTTCATACCTTCCTGCGGGGGATTTCTCACGGTGTTGGCGGTCGAATTGGGAGGTAGTTCGGTCGAATTCCTCCATGGTTCGGTCGAATTGCCTTACGGACTTGGATGAATTTTGCTCAGTTGAAGGATCGATTGGACCACGCAGCTGTCCAATTGAGTCGATAGTATTTCACCAACTTCTCACATCCATGACAATCCTTGGCTAAGTTCCTGCACAATTGAGATTATCTCCAAAACCCAAAACTCAGACTCATATCTCCAAAACCCAAAACTCAGACTTAGTAGGTTAGTCCCTAAAACTGAAAACTAGAAAGAAAAATAAAAACAAAAAGAAAAAACTAAAAGTATTTACACTACTGCGTGGGTTGCCTCCCACGAAGCGCTCTTTTAGAGTCACTAGCTTGACTCAGGGTTAAAACTGAAAACTAGAAAGAAAAATAAAAACAAAAAGAAAAAACTAAAAGTATTTACACTACTGCGTGGGTTGCCTCCCACGAAGCGCTCTTTTAGAGTCACTAGCTTGACTCAGGGTCGTCTGCTCAGTTAGCAGGTGGGTTGTGTAGGATGAATTCGTACTCACCCTCAGAGTAAGTGCTTGCATGATATGGTTTCAGGCGCTGTCCATTGACCATAAATGTAAGGCCATCTCGTCCTCGCAGCCCAATTGCTCCATATGGTCTCACATCTCACCTCTGTAATGGTATATGGTCCAGCCCATCGTGACTTCAATTTTCCAGAGAACAATTTGAGGCGGGAGTTGTAGAGTAGCACTAAGTCTCCTGGGTGAAACGAACGAGTAATGATCTTCTTGTCATGGTAGGCCTTTGTTCGCTCCTTGTAGATCCGAGAGTATTCGTATGCTATGTGTCTGATCTCATCCAGTTCATGCATCTGCATCAAACGCCTTTCTGCTGCGGGTTTCATCTCCATGTTCATCTGTTTCACCGCCCATGCTGCTTTACACTCCAACTCGACTGGTAAGTGACAGGCCTTTCCATAGACGAGATGGAAAGGAGTTGTACCTAGAGGTGTCTTAAAGGCTATCCTATAAGCCCAGAGAGCATCATCAAGCTTGATTGCCCACTCAGATCTGCGGCTATTTACTGTCTTCTGCAAAATGCTTTTGATTTCTCGATTAGAGACCTCCACTTGGCCACTCGTCTGAGGGTAGTAAGGTGTTGCAAGACTTCAATTTTCCAGAGAACAATTTGAGGCGGGAGTTGTAGAGTAGCACTAAGTCTCCTGGGTGAAACGAACGAGTAATGATCTTCTTGTCATGGTAGGCCTTTGTTCGCTCCTTGTAGATCCGAGAGTATTCGTATGCTATGTGTCTGATCTCATCCAGTTCATGCATCTGCATCAAACGCCTTTCTGCTGCGGGTTTCATCTCCATGTTCATCTGTTTCACCGCCCATGCTGCTTTACACTCCAACTCGACTGGTAAGTGACAGGCCTTTCCATAGACGAGATGGAAAGGAGTTGTACCTAGAGGTGTCTTAAAGGCTATCCTATAAGCCCAGAGAGCATCATCAAGCTTGATTGCCCACTCAGATCTGCGGCTATTTACTGTCTTCTGCAAAATGCTTTTGATTTCTCGATTAGAGACCTCCACTTGGCCACTCGTCTGAGGGTAGTAAGGTGTTGCAACCATGTGCTTGACTCCGTATTTTCTTGAGCAGACTAGTAAACACCCTGTTGATGAAATGAGACCCTCCATCACTGATGACTATTCGAGGTTGCCGAATCTGGGGAAAATGATACTCTTGAACATCTTCACTACCACTGCTGCATCATTTGTCTTTGTCGCGATTGCTTCTACCCACTTAGACACGTAATCGACTGCAACCAGTATGTATTTTTTCCCATGAGACATTGGGAAAGGTCCCATGAAATCGATTCCCCATACATTAAACACTTCTACTTTTTGGATGAACTTTTGTGGCATCTCATTCCTTTTACTGATGTTCCCTTGGCGCTGACAAACATCGCATCTGGATATGAAGACGTTATCATCTTGGAACATTGTAGGCCACCAAAAACCAGCCTGAAGAATTTTTGACACAGTCTTGAATGTGGCAAAGTGTCAGTGCATATACTGATCCATGACAATGATATAATATCCCTTGCATTTCGGCTTCTGCAACACACCTTTTATACAGGCCATCAGAACAATAGCGGTAAAGATATGGCTCATCCCAGAAATACCTCCGCAATTCTCTGATAAACTTCTTCTTCCTGTATCCATCGAAGTTGTCAGGTTCTTCCCCCGCTGCAAGATAATTTGCGATTTCCCCAAACCATGGCATGCTTACTGATTACCTCCTTGCGCGACCGGACGTGCTCGGTTTTCCACTGAGCCGATTGCATACACATTCTCTTCTACTAGGCTGCCATTAATTGGCGCCCCTCCTTCTATTCTCAGGCAAGATAAATGGTCCGCAACGCCATTTTCAGTTCCTCTCTTATCTTTGATCTCCAGGTCATACTCGGTCCGCAACGCCATTTTCAGTTCCTCTCTTATCTTTGATCTCCAGGTCATACTCCTACAAAAGTAATATCCAGCGAAGGAGTCTCGGTTTGGCGTCTTTCTTGGTCAGCAGATATTTCAGTGCCGCGTGATCTGTGTGAACAATAACCTTCGACCCCACTATGTATTGTTTAAACTTCTCGAAGGCGAACACCACAGCCAACAGTTCTTTTTATGTTGTGGCGTATCTGCTCTGTGGTTCATCCAAGTTCCTGCTAGCGTAATAGATGACGTGCAGCTTATTATCCTTTCGTTGTCCCAAGACTGCTGCGTCAGTCATAATCTCAAAGGGAAGCTCCTAGTCCGGTGGCTGCACTATCAGAACACTCACGAGGGCGTCTTTGATAGAGTGGAACGCCTGCAAACATTCACTGTCGAATTGGAACTTAATATCTTTGCACAGTAGTCGTGTCAGGGGTCATGCCAACTTAGAGAAATCCTGAATAAATCGTCTGTAAAACCCTGCATGTCCTAGAAAACTGCACATGTCTTTTACCGAGGTTAGAGGTTAGAGATTGGCTATCAAATCCACTTTGGCCTTATCCACTTCGATTCCCTTGTTTGAGATCTTATGCCCAAGAACGATCCCATCGGTCACCATGAAGTGACATTTCTCCCAATTTAGTACCAAATGTTTCTCTTTACAACGCTGGAGGACTTTGTATAGATTAGCAAGACAGTCTGAAAAGGATGATCCGTATACGGAGAAATCGTCCATGAAAAACTCCATGATATCCTCAATAAGATCAGTGAATATAGACATTATGTATCTCTGAAAGGTTGCTGGAGCATTACAGAGTCCAAAGGGCATGCGCCGATATGCGTAGGTCCCGTACGGGCAAGTGAACATTGTCTTCTCCTGGTCGTCCGGGTGAATGGGTACCTGAAAGAAACCTGAATAGCCATCTTAAAAACAATAGTAAGGATGGTTAGCCACTCGTTCAAGCATCTGATCAATAAATGGAAGTGGGAAATGATCCTTCCTAGTCGCAGAATTTAAGCTTCCTGTAATCAATGCAAACCCTATGTCCAGCTACAGTTCTTGTCGGGATTAGTTCATCCTTGTCATTCTTAACCACAGTGATTCCTCCCTTCTTAGGTACTACGTGCACCGGACTAACCCAATTGCTGTCAGAAATAGGGTAAATGACCCCGGCTTCTAGAAGTTTTAGGATTTCCTTCTTGACAACGTTGTCTTCTCCTGGTCGTCCGGGTGAATGGGTACCTGAAAGAAACCTGAATAGCCATCTAAAAACAATAGTAAGGATTGTTAGCAAGACGTTCAAGCATTTGATCAATAAATGGAAGTGGGAAATGATCCTTCCTAGTCGTAGAATTTAGCTTCCTGTAATCAATGCAAACCCTATGTCCAGCTACAGTTCTTGTCGGGATTAGTTCATCCTTGTCATTCTTAACCACAGTGATTCCTCCCTTCTTAGGTACTACGTGCACCGGACTAACCCAATTGCTGTCAGAAATAGGGTAAATGACCCCGGCTTCTAGAAGTTTTAGGATTTCCTTCTTGACCTAACCCAATTGCTGTCAGAAATAGGGTAAATGACCCCGGCTTCTAGAAGTTTTAGGATTTCCTTCTTGACAACTTCCTGCAGGTTTGGATTAAGTCTCCTTTGATGCTGCTTCTAGAAGTTTTAGGATTTCCTTCTTGACAACTTCCTGCAGGTTTGGATTAAGTCTCCTTTGATGCTATATTGAAGATTTGGATTCATCTACCAAGTGTATCATGTGCATGCATAAATCTGGTGATATTCCGCTTATATCCGTTAATGAGTATCCTATCACTTTCTGAAATCCTCTAAGGCAGTTTACCAACTGGTCAGCTTGTTCCTCAGTCAATTTAGCACTTATAAGTACCGGAAAGGTTTTGTTAGGTCCTAGAAATGCGTACCTTAGACCATCAGGAAGAGGTTTCAGAGTTACCTTTGGGGCTTTAGCTTCAATCCACGGGTCTGGATCTTGTTCGACCAAACCAACAACTGTTCGGTCGAACTGCAGGTCGCAGTTCTGTCTGCCAAAATTTTGGCAGTGCTTACGGTCGAATGCGTCAGTAGTTCGATCGAACTGATGGGAAATCTGAGCGAATTCGCTCACTGTTCCCGGGAGTTCCTCGAGTTGCGTCCCTTCTTCACAGATAAGAGCCGTATCAAGCAGGTGGAGATATTCCTGAGTCTCTGGGCTGGCGTCCTCCTCCTCGTCACCAGTCTGGATCATAGCTACCTCTAAGGGGTCTTGCATGAGCCACTCAAATGCCTCTCCTAAATCGTCTAGGGTGTCTCGTACCAAAAAGGCTTGTCCCTCAATCATTGGTTTCTGAAGGAGCTGTCCCATCTCGAATTTTGAAGGAGCTGTCCCATCTCGAATTTTACAGTCATATCCCCAAGTTTGAGGTCTATCCTTCCCTCTTTAACGTCTATCATAGCGCCTGTGGTGCATAGGAATGGTATGCCCAGTATCAATGGGTCCATCGGTTCCCGGTCTATTTCTAGTACCACAAAGTCTGTCAATAGAGCTACTCCCCCTACTATCACTTTCACATCGTCCAGGATCCCCATCGTCCAGGATCCCTACTGGTTTCTTGACTGAGCGGTCTGCAAATACAAGAGAGATCTCTGTCTTCCTGAAAACAGTCAGTCCCAAACGTTTTGTCACCGAGTGGGGCATCAGATTCACGCTACTCCCTAACTCGCATAGTGATCTTGGGAAGGTGACAGAGTTGATTATCACCGAGAGTACAAATTTTCTCGGATCCTCCATCTTCCGAATTACTCCCTGCTGGCATATGGCGCTACACTCTCTTCCATCTTCCGAATTACTCCCTGCTGGCATATGGCGCTACACTCTCTTGTTATTCTGATAAAATCCCCTTTGTCTGTCAGTCTGGAGGTTGCTAAGGCCTTGATGTATCGCCTAAGAGCAGGGATCATGTGCATAGCCTCGCCTAGATTCAGCTTCAAATCTATGTTTGTGAGCATCTCTTTGCACTTGGCATCTTCGAGGTCCTTTAGTGACTTTTTTTGTGGTCTCGGGTACGGGGAATTGGCGACTGGATGAGCAGGCTGCAGCAGACTTCTCCCAGCGGAGCCCTGTGCCACCTTAGTCAGCTGCTCTGGCTTTTCCACTCTATCAGTTGTTGGGTTGGTCTCATTCTGCACTTCTCCACTGGTCCCTTCTTCTAGGTCTATGACCTTCCCGAGTTCTTTTTCCTTCGTAGGATCTGGTGGTGACTCAGTAACTTTCCCGCTTCGTAGAGCTATTGCGTAAACCGGTTCTCTGCCCCATCCTGTGTATTCCAGGGTGGTTATCCTGCCACTCAGTACATCGATCCGTCTCATTCTGCACTTCTCCACTGGTCCCTTCTTCTAGGTCTATGACCTTCCCGAGTTCTTTTTCCTTCGTAGGATCTGGTGGTGACTCAGTAACTTTCCCGCTTCGTAGAGCTATTGCGTAAACCGGTTCTCTGCCCCATCCTGTGTATTCCAGGGTGGTTATCCTGCCACTCAGTACATCGATCCTACCGTTCAGTTGGCTGCTCATGTCGCTAACTTCGAACCTTAACTCCGTCATCAGTGTCCGATTATTCTCGTGCATGACAAGTATGATATCCATTAGTGATCTCAGCCCGGCCTCTTCAAATTCTACCTCCATTTCCACAACTTCGGATTCATACAGGGGAGTTCGGTCAAACTGATCGTAGTTCGGTCGAACTTATCGTAGTTCGGTCGAACTTGTAATGGCAGTGGCCGATAGAATTGACCTCCTGGGTAAGTGACATTAGGATTCCTGTAGGAAAGGCTCGGATGATTCTCGAAGTCTCGTCCCTGCGTCACTGTCTCGTATGTATCGTGCTGAATCGAGAAAATAGCAGCTTGATTCTTCCTCTCTTGATCCTCTGGCAGAAACCGTGGTGGGGACAATCAACCTTGTATTCTTTGAAACGTTCCCATGTCTCGTAGAAGGATTCCCCCAGCTTTTAAGTGCAGTTCATTATTTTCGCCTAAGTGTAGTTCATTATTTTCGCCTTGTAGCTCGCGGTTTTGCCTGGGGTGTAAAAATGATTCAAAAACGCCGACCTACATTGTGACCATGTCTTCAGAGATCTGGTTGGCAGCCCCTTGAACCATGCCTTACTCTTCCCAGTGAGCGAATTGGGGAAAAGGAACATCTTAACATACTCCTCTGGAAAATCCGTCATTGTGCAGTTTTATTCGAATTCCCGTATATGATCCAACGGGTTTTCAGAACCCATCCCTTGATAAGTATGATCCTCTATCAGCGGAATCAGTTTTAGGATTGCGTCTTTACCCTTTTGGTTGCATGTCGGAAGCACTATTGCCGTGTTGCTCTGATAACTCTTGTCAGGTGCTAAAGAATCTCGAATCATAGGTGCACGGTGCCCTTCCCAACTCAGACGAGCTCCATTTTGCTGTAGGTGCTGGAATATCTTGGTAAAATCCTCGTAGATCAGACTCCCCGTAGACTGGTGCTCTGTCTCGGTCATTTTAATTCTGGAGAAAGAAAGAAATAAAACTAAAAAAAAAGAAAAGGGTTAGATTAATTAAAAATCTCAGATCTAAAAGACTAGAAGACTTAGAAAGCTGTAACGCTGTTGACTCCCCGGCAACGGCGCCAAAAACTTTATAGGCCCAAAGGACTTCTCAGGTTTCACCTAGTAAACTAGGAGTTTAACCCGTCTGAAATACTCAAGTGCACAGCAAAAGGCGTTAGTAGTACAGATGGGATCGATCCAAAAGGAGTGCAAAGGTTACGTATGCAATCAAGCCTTAAAGATGTTTTCTCTCTGAGCTATCTCCTCGGGAATTGGGGTCGTGCTCAGGACTCTCCTGGCTACCAGCACAGCACATATCTCAGCATAAGTCATCTCGACACCATCAGTGCTCTCTGAGTCATCCTCCTGAGGCGCCTTCTCATCCTGAGACTCGATCTCTCCAGCTGGAGTTAGGACCAAGGCGCCTTCTCATCCTGAGACTCGATCTCTCCAGCTGGAGTTAGGACCATCACTCTTTGATTAGGGTAGTCCCTAGCATAGTTTCCTTTGCCCCTGCATTAAAAAAAAATCAATGTCACGTGTCCTCTGAGGAATATGTTCTGTCCTTACCTCGGCTGTGGTGTCCTTAACAGGAGTAGCAGGGTTGCCCCTGTAACGTGTATCGACTGCTGGAACCTTGCCCTTATCCACTGGGACTGAGCTAGAAGGCTGAGCTGGGGTACGTGGGACCCAAGGAACTAGTGGAGGTGCAGTAGGTCTCATCCTGCTCATGCTAACACTCTTCCTCTGAAGCTGAGACTCAACCTGGATAGCTAAATGCAACAACTCTTTAAAACCAGCATAACTCTGGCGCTCAATCTTGTGCACTATGCGCTCCTGAAGTCCATCTAGAAACTGAGCCATAAGGGAATCCTCATCGTCATCTAACTCCAATTATGCGCTCCTGAAGTCCATCTAGAAACTGAGCCATAAGGGAATCCTCATCGTCATCTAACTCCAATATGTTCCTGAGATGCTCGAACTCCTCATAGTACTTCTTTACACTCTTACTTCCCTGAGTAAGTCTACTGAATTTCTTCTGTAGCTCTCTGTGGTACATAGGAGGAACATATGTGCGTCTCATAGCAAACTTCATGAGCTCCCAAGAGTTAATCTGACCCTCTCTATTCCTTCTGCGAGTCTGCTGCTCTCTGTCCCACCAAGTCAAGGCATGACCAACCAACTGTGCTGCAGCAAACTGTATCATCCTAGCCTCGTCATAATCATAGACTTCAAAAATGTGATCCATCCTGCGCTCCCAGTCTAGATACGCCTCTGGGTCAAAAAAATGTGATCCATCCTGCGCTCCCAGTCTAGATACGCCTCTGGGTCAACCATGCCCTCGAAGGTAGGGGCAATGAGCTTCAAACTAGGGCCCTGAACCGTAGGTTGGGGTCGGCCCTGTACAAAAGGGTTATCCAAGTCTCCTCTCCTACGGGCTCCCATACGGCTCCGAGAGGGTGGTGGAAGCTCTTCCTCTATCTCATACTCAGAAACATTCTCAGGCCACTCCCGAGCTCTTCTGTTCCCGCGTAAACCCCGAGTTCCTCTTAGTCTGGGGCCTCTGAGACCACGCTCAACCTCTCCTGTCTGGTCCTCAGGGGCATCCTGACCAACCTGAGTTGTTGGCTCTAAAGCTGTGACACGCATCCCGAGGTTATCAATGCCGGTCCTGAGAACCCGAATCTCTGCAAAGATAAGTCGTCAGTGGTGAGAAGGAATCGCCATCCTTCTTGACCCGGTGGCACAGGCGAACTACGGTTATGAGACGAAAAGACATGGATATGTACTTGTGACATTCGGAAGATGAGTCTTTCAGATGTAGTCCAAGACGTGTGCCATAGGCACTAGTTCAGAGGTGGTTCAACTTTGAACAATTAGTTGCGGGAGCTACCTTGGCAACTTGGTGTCTCGTTCTAAGGTAGCCCCAAGCCTACTGGGACGAACCAGGGAAAGGGTTCTGTAATGTTAAGAGCTAGCAAGGATAAAGTAGAGATAGTGATAGTATGATATGTTGACAGTAGGACTGTTGCTTGTTGAGAATTGTATTGTTGTTGTGAATGAGTATGATTATGTATGGATGAACATGCTTTAGACTGAGACTCGTATTGATATCCTACTAAGCTAAAAGAAAGGGAATATGATGGATCTAACTGGTATGGGTCTCGTGCTCATCGGCTTGGTGACCCATACACGTATGACCCATTGAGTACCAAAGTAGATTGGTTGTGGAGGTTATCACTAAGAATCTCTTTATTGTAATTGTGTATGTGTTATTGATATTTTCATGTGCATTGGGGTTTCTGGGTTAGGGATAGTTGTTCACTCACTCAGTAATCTTTGATTATTGACCCGAGCTCACTCTTGCAGGAGAGGACTTAGCAGCAAGGAAGGAAGGACATTCTAGGAGTTTAAAAGGTCTAGGTTTTTTGCTAGGAATTTAATGTAAGATTCGGCAATGACGTTTTGAAGTTCTTATGTTTTGATAAATGTTTTGAAATGGCCATACTTGCAGAAATGTTTGTAAACTTGTCTTATGAAACGTTCTTAATAAAGTGGTTTTAAAAGTTTAGTGAGTAATGATACTAGTCTATGTGCACTAGACGAGCCAACTATTTAGTCTTGGCTCGAGTTAAAGGAACTCGAGTTAGGATTAAGTAGCATGAACAACACGGGAGAAGTTTTGCTTCAGCATTTCTGCGGGAACCTCAAGCTGAACATCTCTCGGAATTGTTCGACATAGCATTCTTGGTACAGATAGGATCGGGGGTGTTACAGTATGGGTCTCGTGCTCATCGGCTTGGTGACCCATACACGTATGACCCATTGAGTACCAAAGTAGATTGGTTGTGGAGGTTATCACTAAGAATCTCTTTATTGTAATTGTGTATGTGTTATTGATATTTTCATGTGCATTGGGGTTTCTGGGTTAGGGATAGTTGTTCACTCACTCAGTAATCTTTGATTATTGACCCGAGCTCACTCTTGCAGGAGAGGACTTAGCAGCAAGGAAGGAAGGACATTCTAGGAGTTTAAAAGGTCTAGGTTTTTTGCTAGGAATTTAATGTAAGATTCGGCAATGACGTTTTGAAGTTCTTATGTTTTGATAAATGTTTTGAAATGGCCATACTTGCAGAAATGTTTGTAAACTTGTCTTATGAAACGTTCTTAATAAAGTGGTTTTAAAAGTTTAGTGAGTAATGATACTAGTCTATGTGCACTAGACGAGCCAACTATTTAGTCTTGGCTCGAGTTAAAGGAACTCGAGTTAGGATTAAGTAGCATGAACAACACGGGAGAAGTTTTGCTTCAGCATTTCTGCGGGAACCTCAAGCTGAACATCTCTCGGAATTGTTCGACATAGCATTCTTGGTACAGATAGGATCGGGGGTGTTACAACGGTGGTATCAGAGCAAAGTTGTTTCAGGGTTTAGTGATAGCAAAAGACCATAGAAGTCTAGAACAACGGTGGTATCAGAGCAAAGTTGTTTCAGGGTTTAGTGATAGCAAAAGACCATAGAAGTCTAGATGTCCTCCTTCCTTAGTGAGCTCGGGATTAACGAGTTTTCTTTGATGCAGATGGCTTCATACCAAAGAACAGGTTGTCCGTATGCAAACCTTCATGCTGAACCGACCCTATCTTCTGGCACTCATCATCCAAGAGCGACTTCTCACATTGACAACCATGAAGAATGACCAATGGTTGAGTACGTGAAGGAAACTATGAGAATCCGGGGATTAGAGGAAGAAGAAATTGTGGGGCTATTTCAGAACCTCAGGGGAGAACCATCAGTAAGCAACCCTCAAAGGAGGAACGAACAACAACCAAGAAATTCAAGACCAGGAAAACGACCTCGACCACCACCTACTTGCTACAAATGTGGGTGTGTGGGTCATAAGCAAAAGATGTGCCGAAGGGTAAGGAGAGGACTCCCACCAGTCCAGTGTTGGAGTTGTGGAGAGACAGGTCATATGAGGCGACAATGCGATCAAGGACAACTGGGGGTCGGTCAGGACAGTGTGCAAGGTGCGGACAATCCTAGTGTCTCTTGTCCCCTTATGGGATCTGGTTAAGGTATATGGGTGCTAACTCTTGCATGTAGCATATTAGGAGTATTGTATGAATAGCATGTTGCTTGTTAAAGCTGTTTGATGTATAATATGGTATGATTGTTAGGTTGTTTGTGCCTAGTTGATTGGGATCTCAACTAGTGAGTGTTCCGTGTTTTGGTTGAATCGATTGTAAACTTTCATGTTTTGTCTGAAATGGCCGACTGCTTGCTAGCTGAATGTTAGAATTGATTAATTGTTGTGTTGCTTGCTCTTTGGATTAGTGAAGTGCTAGAATTAAAGTTTATGATAGGAGTGGTTGTAAACCTGATTTCTTGATAGAGTAGTATCTCTTGTTTACATTGCTAGCCGTTACGCATGATCGGTTATATTGCATGTTTAATTCTATAATTGGGGTGAGTCGTATTGAGTAGGATGAATTAAAACGCCTATAAGGTGAGATAAGATATTATAAGGTGAATAGAGAGGATAGGGAACCTTTGTTAATAGATTCCAAACCTTGAACCCGGTGATGTAAGAGCGAGTGGGGTGTGGTGGAGCCTGAGGAGATTCTTTAGAGGCGGGCGTGTATGCTAAAGGCTACAGACTACGGGCTACTTCAGAGAAATGGGATCAGGAAGGATAAGTGGATACAAGTGAGAAATAGGGTAGCGACCGAAATGGAACAAGGGAAGCGAACTAGAAGAAAGAATGTTTATGTTTGGATGGCATGGCAACGTTGAGAGCCCCTGGAGGGAGAGTAAAGAAACGGAAGAGTCATCCTATATGGACTAGGAGACTCACTCGGGGAAACGACAAAGATAAGTATAAGGCAGTGACAGAAAGACAGAAAGAAGAAAGATTATCCGGAAGTTGGATGGAAATAAAGTACATCTACTCAAGGCATGAAAGGAGGGAGATAGGTCACCAGAAATAAGGAAAGATAAGTAAAGAGATCGAGTAAACGATTAGGAGAAAAGTATCAGCCAGTGTAAAGGAAGAAAGATTAGCAAATCAGAAACCATTAGGATTTGAATGGAAATGAAGAATGAGCTGTAAACTCCTAACCAGCCACCTTGATGGAAAGAGGAAGGATACAATTAGAAACAGCAATAAGAAGAATGGTACACAAGAGGCAACGGTTGTGAAGTGATAAAGAAGACTCAGAAGTGTGAAGAATAATGTCACCAAGATCAACCATGAGGTTGTGAACCAAGAACGGATTAATTGGAGTGTGTTTAAAAAGGGAACCAGTTAGTAGGGTGACGAGATGCAAAGGAAAAAGGCGACAAGGTAATGATCAAGAAAGGAATGAGGAGCAAGGGATTGAGATTAAGAAGCTACAACTGTGAAGTGGAAAATATTGCCTCAGGAAGGAAGGAAAAGTGGGTGATCACTTAAGTTAGTCCATATGTGTTATGATGGGTCTTAACATGATGCGACCCTATTCTCCTCGAATTGGGGGATTCATCTTGTTGGGTCTTATATGCACTAAAGTTGGATTGACTTAAGAGGTATCGCCACATTCTTTTTAATTGGAATCAATACCATAAGGCCCAGACTTGAAGATGGAAGATAAAAGCAAAGTACGAGGAGTCAAGAGGACCGAGAATAGCGCGAGAGGAGTAATCAGACTAAGAGGAACTACAAAGGCAACGGAACTGATTAAGAGATGAAGAAATGGTAAAGGTAGTATTCAGAACAGGAAGTCACTGGAAGAAGAAAAGGTTCAATCCAAGAAGGAAGGATAGAGATTAGAAGTGCCACAAGAATTTGCAAAAAGGAGTTCAAAAGGTAGGAACAATAAGGTAGTAGAGTATGGAACAGTGGAGAAGGACATGGATGGCCTCCAAGCATTAGTCAATGAATGCTAATTAAAGAGTCAGTACCATGGTAGAGACTAACCTAACATATAGAACTAGGTTAGAATCCGAGTAAAATGGCTCAGTTGAAGAACGACCAAGGAAAGGGAGCAACTTACCGAATTAAGCAAAGAAAGATAATGAGTAAGGATCACAGATCAATGCTCCTCTAGAAGAAGGAGTAAAGGGAGAGTACAAGGGGAAACGTAAAGGAACTGAATCACCAAGAGTATACAGATGAGAATGAAAGAGGTTGATGGTATCTTGCAAGAAGAGTCAAGACTAAGAATCAGAATGCACGGCGGAAAGTCAGAGGCATCAGTCTGAAAGGGAAAAGGAATCAACCTTGGAGAATCAATTCAAAGATGGAAACTTGAATTAGAATCAACGCTCCAAGTAGAAGAGGTACCAGATAAAATGGGAAGTTGAATCAGAGTTCGCAGCGGAAGCCAGAGGACACGGAGAAAGAATGAATAAAATCGAAGGAGTAAATGTTCAGGAAAAGAGGCTCCAGTCCAGTCTTAGGATTCGGGATGAATCCTCTTTAAGGCGGGAAGAATGTAATAACCCGATCAATCAATAAGACCGCGGACAGTTATCATCGAGGAATTGAATGTCCAGGACAGCCTATGATCGACATTTTCACATAACCCGGTCAGGCACATATCAGGTCTGTTAGGTCAATGATGATGCGACCAAGGAAACTACCTGAACCATTGATCTTATAATCCTATGGAGATGTTGCCTACCAAGTTTGAGAGCAATCTGTGAACTTTCAGTTTTGGCGGGGACGGGTCAGATGCGGCGAAACCAAAGAAGGTGAGTAATATGGGGACCCTGAGATGTAATTCGGGAGCCCAATGGTTTTATGAGGGACAAATTTTCTTTAAGAGTGGCCAAAGAGGATCTAATGGTTGTTTGATGAATCCGAGATGAATTGCAAGAAATGTTAAGAGTGGCCAAAGAGGATCTAATGGTTGTTTGATGAATCCGAGATGAATTGCAAGAAATGAACTTTTGGCCATAAGCGTAGTTTGGCTGGTAAAACTTGACATCGAGGAAAGGAAGACTACGGGTAGCTTTAGGACATGTACATTACCGAGTATATGGATCATGGGAAAAGTTTTGGTCGAGTTATATGAATCACAGGACAGAAAAGATCGGCATTTGGAATAGTACCACGTTAAAAACCTCACCCGGACCATGTCGTACCAAAGGTTGTCTTGTGCTTTTCCTAGCCGGTGGCTCATGTGGCTAACTTCCTGCTCGAGTCACTAGGTCCAATGGCTAGCTCAGGGAGTGGTGGTTATGACCGTCGGTTCAGACTAGTGGTTCATTAAGGTTCGGACCATTGTATAAGCCGTATATTTCCCGAAGGGTGCGAGTTCAACTTTCAGTTCAACTTTGACCTAACTTTGACTCGTTATGGCTCACATTTTCGAATTTTACTACACCTAGGGACTCTTGTACTTCAGTTTGTTGAGTGTACTTCAGCATGTAGTGCATGGAATCTACGAGGTGTCGCGTCGTGAAGCATGGAACCTCCGCGGTGTCACATTGTGATGTTTTGCATAATTTTTTTTTTCCACACGACCTCTACAGCTCTCCACAAGCTTCCACACGTCGAGGATTGTTGTTTTCACTTCATTGGATGCAAGAACCGAGCTCACCACCCCCACACCTCTATATATATCCCATCCCACCCCATTTAGTAGCCATAACACCAAAGTGTAGGAAAAACTCTGTCAAAATCAATTCTCGATCATTTCAGCTCATTCTTTTTGAGATCTAGCAATTTCTAAGTGTTAATTATCGAGTCCTGCAGTTATAGAATCAGAGTCCAAGCCGTTTGAACCCTAGCCTCAAAGATAGCATAGTCTAGCAGATTGAGCTTTGTGAGTGGATTTCTACCCCTTTTCTTTTATTTCTTTGCCTTTTATTTCTTTGCAAGATCGTTGTTTCTTGAGCTTGGGGCTTGGGTAGATTGCTTGATGCTAGGCCGTGGTTGAGTTATATTGCTTGTGATGCACGTTTACATGATGATTTGCTTGAATAGTCATTTAAGCTGATTTATTGAATATTATGGGAATATGTCTAAACTAGTTTTTAAAATTCTGGAAAAATATGCTTAATATTCTACCATCTCTCTAGTTTCATGAGAAATTTTTTTGGGAATTTTATAAATTCGTTTGATATGGTTTCTGTCTAAAATTCTGAAACTGGTCATTTGGACTAGGTTAGCTTATGTTAGTAAGAAGTTGTTGTGTCATTTGGACTAGGTTAGCTTATGTTAGTAAGAAGTTGTTGTTTGATAATTCTAAGGTTAATTCTTGATCCTTTGTCATTTTTAAGATACCCTGGTATTGTTAAGGCGTGATGGTAATTAAAAGGATTGATTATAGCAATTGTAGTATGAGATTTAACATGATTAGCTCATGTTCTTGTTTGATTAAAAGGATTGATTATAGCAATTGTAGTATGAGATTTAACATGATTAGCTCATGTTCTTGTTTGATTATTGGGTTAATCTTGTTGAATCTTATAAACATTGTGATGAGTTGATCCATAATCACTACAGGTCTTGTGGTTAGAACAATGCTGAGTGTCCTGAACATATAAAGGATCAAGGTTAATCTCGTGAAGTAGTGTAATGAATCGTTAATGAAAGTAAATTGAGAAATGATGAGTTCTTGTATGATTCATTGTTTTGTGTGGCTATTGTTTGTCATTGTTGGTTAATGAATCTTGGTTGATAGTATACGGACTCTCTTGATTGAGTAATGAAAGAACCTAGATGTGATTGCCTAGGAGTAATGAACGAATTACCTTGACATTATTGATTAGTTACATTGCTTGTGTTGTTGATGAATGCTTGTTGGATACGTCCTGCCTTGTATAGTGATTGAATTATATTGTTGAATGAATATCACATGGTTGATTGCTTGATGGGTATTGAATATTGATTGGTTTGTTTGTGGCTTAATGCTTAAATAGCTAGACGTTGTTATTCCTAGCTTGTATATTTATTCCCTAGATGATAAATGCCTAGGATGTGGTTAGTAGTAACATGGTGATTATTAAAGGATTGACTGAGTGAATTTGGTTAGCTCTATATTGCTAATTTGATGTCTTGTTGTGTTGATCATTTACATATAGGGCATATAGGCTATTTCGAGATATGTCTATAGGGTATAACGATCTATCTAGCCATGTTCTTGTTTGATTGGTGACTAGATGGTATTGGACTCCATTTGCATAACCTCAGTTTAGATTCCTATACGTGGTAAATCAGTTGAACAATATAGACATGTAAATGAGTGATAGGATGGTTGTTTGCTTTGTTTGGATCATGACACTTGATTGAAGTATATATTGCTAATTTGATGTCTTGTTGTGTTGATCATTTACATATAGGGCATATAGGCTATTTCGAGATATGTCTATAGGGTATAACGATCTATCTAGCCATGTTCTTGTTTGATTGGTGACTAGATGGTATTGGACTCCATTTGCATAACCTCAGTTTAGATTCCTATACGTGGTAAATCAGTTGAACAATATAGACATGTAAATGAGTGATAGGATGGTTGTTTGCTTTGTTTGGATCATGACACTTGATTGAAGTATAAATTGTTTTGATAGCTAGAGGATATTTTCCTAGTTGAATTGTTCCCCAAGAAGTTTATGCCTAGGGTGTAGTTAATAACAATATGGATGATTGTTTGAATGTTTGATTGTTGTGTTTGTGTATTGATGAAAGAAGTATGTTTGATTGATGAAGGATATGCCTTGTTTGATGTGATTGCTTGTTTGAATTGTTTGATTGCTAAGTTACTCTTGATGTTAGAGTAATGATTGAACTGCTTGTTTGTGTTGTATAGCTAGAAGTATTGCCTAGCTTGTTGTAGAGTCTAGATGTGTAGTGCCTAAACTAGATAACCTAGATGGGTGATGCCTAGGTTGAGAATGTTGATGTGATGACTAGTTGAGTATATGTCATGGGGTAGACAATGTGTCTGGGATGAGTATGGTTGTGTGTGATCTAGGTCCAGTGTGGGATCTAGAGTCTCAATGCGTACGGGGAGACACTGATCACCCTCCTATTGATCCTTCGGTTGATCAGGGGCGCAACGTAGATAAGTCGCTAGTGGTGGAAAGGACTCGCCATCCTTCTTGACCCGGGTGGCGCAGGCGAACTACGGTTATGAGACGAGAAGAAATGGATATGGTCTTGTGACACACGGGAAATGAGTTTTTCGGAAGTTGTCTGAGACGTGTTCTATGGATCAAAGTCTATAGATGGTTCGGCTCTAGACGGTAGTTGCGGGAGCTACCTTGGTAACTTGGTGTTTTGTTCTAAAGTAGCCCCAAGCCTACTGGGACGAACAAGGAAAATAGAGTCTGTAGATGGTTGTTAAGATAAGACTAGGAATTCTAACTTGCATTGACCATGTTCTTGTCTGATTGTTGATCAATGTTAGTTGGACCTTGCTTGCATAATTGATGGCAAACTTAAATGGTTACCTAGACGTTGTACATTGTTATATGTTTTGGGTTGCGGGTAGATTCTCATTCACTCAGTGATTAGCACTAACCCACGAGCTTCATTCTTGTAGGTTAAGCGACGTGCAAAGGAAGGAAGGAAAGTATCCAGTGAGGTCTCTAGCCGGTTGGGTCGCTTGGGAGTTGTAGAATTCGAGTTTGTCTAGGGAATTTTGCTATTGTTTCAAAAGTCTGTTGGTGTAAGTAAAGTCCTTACGGTATGTAATTGAGTCATGAATGTTTTAAATAAATAAAGTTTTTGATTCTTACCTAAGTCTGTAATGATATTAGTCTATGCGCGCTAGACGTACCAACTATTTAGTCTAAACTCGATGGTACGGATCCACGAGTGCGGAGTAAGTAGGATGATCCGAGAGATTTCCCACTCGAGAGTTCAGGATGGAACCTCGAGTCGAATATCTCCCGACACTGTTTGAGTAACACGTCCTCGCCTAGGCAAGGTCGGGGTGTTACAAGGTGGTATCAAAGCATTGGTTGCTCGTAAGGACTTTGATGTTTCCAAAAGTATATTGGTTAGGTCGAGTTTGTAGAATAAGTGTTTGATTGAGTCGAGAAGGGCAACACGGCTATGAGACCCCTGGGGCTTTCCTTTCTTTTGAATGAGCTCGTTAACAAGTTTCCTGTTTTGTAGGGTCCTTTAGAGAGATCAGACTGTCCTTCCACTGACCCATACCCAAGATAAGCTGGAAGATTGTGTGCCAGGATGAGTGTGAGGTGATGGAGACGTTCTGAAG
>CM071716.1:1880359-1894407 GCA_036630335.1 Physaria fendleri | reverse complement strand
GCCTGAATAAGTATCTTAGAGTCTGATTCGAAAACAATATTGTTGCAGCTCATATTCCATAAACAAAAGACTGCCCAAACTAGGGAAGTGACCTCAGTTTCGAGCGGTGCTGACAGCTTGGGAAACGTTTTAATACCCGTGAATTTAATTAAAAAAAATTCTAAATGCATGATCTTCAGACAAGGCAAGGGTATTAGCCAAGAGTCGACCCCAAAAAAGTCGCAAGTGTACCAATGAAGTATAAAGATTCAAGGGTATATGTAGATGTTGAAAAACCTATGGGTAGCTTCAGACTTAATCCATACCAACAACATGATAATGTGACCTAACCGTTGTTCGCCTATCTATGACTTCATGTCTAAAAGTTACAATCTGGGAACCAAAATGCTAAAGAATTCTCGATTTGGGGAACAAACCCGAAAAACTTAAACTCAGTTTTCTTAAAAACATAATCTCAAATCAGGTTTGAAGTAGATACGAAGTAAGAGTGTTGTGTATGTGTTTTATTTTTACCTGCGGCTTTAGCAGCTGTGGCTTCTTGATAAACATCTGTCACAAATAGAATCTCTGATTATTTTTACCTGCGGCTTTAGCAGCTGTGGCTTCTTGATAAACATCTGTCACAAATAGAATCTCTGATGGATCATCCACCCCAATGTTTCTGTAATCTCCTTGTAGCTTCTGCTTTCTTTCTTGTTTCTGCACCCAAGTAGCATATAAGATTTTTGTATTTAGATCATATTCTTATTGAAACCGAAGC
Organism: Physaria fendleri; assembly: GCA_036630335.1. NCBI lineage: Eukaryota > Viridiplantae > Streptophyta > Magnoliopsida > Brassicales > Brassicaceae > Physaria > Physaria fendleri. The sequence continues at coordinate 1,893,647 of CM071716.1, read as the reverse complement.
CACAAGATCTTATCGAAAAATCCAGATAAATACTTGAATTTTTTATGAGATAGCATGTTTTTAGTCAAACTTATAAAGAATAGCATATTTTTTAGTCAAACTTATTTTTCGTGGTCCACATTGGTTAGTTACTAGCATATCCTCTTGTGATGCTGGTGTTCGGGACTGCTGGTGTTCATGTCTGCTGGCGTTTGAGAACCAAAATCGTGATTTTCGACAGATTATTAAACAAATCACGTGATTAAAGAATCGTGTTTGACAAAAATCGTGGGTTTTGACAGATTATTAAACAAATCATGACAGTTTATTTTCGAAAACCCTCGGTTTTCGAGAAATCACCACGTGGGTTTCGGAATACCAGCATGAAACGACGTCGTTACCTCACTGCGCCTCAGCAAACCAAAAAAATATACGGGGGTATTATGGTAAACAACCAAACCACGTGTCATCTTTTCACAGGTTGCTTTTAATTTGGCCCACATGCTTGCTATTCCTTACAAATTCCCAAAAAACTTTGCTATTTCCTAAAATAAACCCATCATTAAAATTACGAAACGACGTCGTTACCCACTGCGTCTCAGAAAACCAAAAAAATATACGGGGGTATTATGGTAAACAACCAAACCACGTGTCATCTTTTCACAGGTTGCTTTTAATTTGGCCCACATGCTTGCTATTCCTTACAAATTCCCAAAAAACTTTGCTATTTCCTAAAATAAACCCATCATTAAAATGGACTCTAACAAAGGTAAAAATAAAAATAGAGGCCTAAACTATTTTTTTGTAAAAAAAACTGAAAATTTGGGTATTTTAGTTACTTAAAAAAGTTGGAAGTTGGTAGGTCAATTGGTTGCTATAAACCTCCTATTTGCTTTTTTGACATCCACAACAGGGGTTCGAACCCGCCATTTTTGTGGTAAATCTAATATAAGTATGTAATAACCATTAACCTACTCGACAAAAAGAAAAAGTTACTTACAAAAAATAAAATAGAGCTTTAGAAGGCTCTCACTTGGACTTAATAGTGCCAAAACAATTCAAACACCATATATCATAACCATTCATGGGGTAACCCCTTTAGAAATCCGAAAAAACTTCCATCGAATTGGGATTATCTGTATTAAATGGTTCAAAACCAACTACATAAAGTCTGGTGAAGTGGACACCATCGAATTGGGATTATCTGTATTAAATGGTTCAAAACCAACTACATAAAGTCTGGTGAAGTGGACAATTGACAAAATATGGTTCTTTTGGGCAGATGGCTCAAACTCTGAAAGCGGCTACAGAAGCACAGCAACAAAGGTACGAGGATAAAATGGACATGTTTAAGTCTATTGCTGAGATGGAACGTCATATGCGTGAGCGTCAGGAAAGCCAAAATAAAATGGACATGTTTAAGTCTATTGCTGAGATGGAACGTCATATGCGTGAGCGTCAGGAAAGCCAAAATCATTTCCCGATCCCCATCCCGATGCCGGGTTGTTCCATTATGTAAAATTCCATTGCCTCTAGGCATTGTGTTTCTGATGGAAATCATCTTCTGTCTGTGCTTTCCTTTTGGCGTGAATCATGTTGCTGCTTTTGTTTCTGTTTCAGTTTGATATCAGTTATTTCCTTAAAGTGATTGGTTTGTGTTATAATAAGTGCTTCTGTGGTTTGTAAGGAGACGTTTTTTCTTAAAAAAGATTGATAAAAAGTCGAGAAATAAGTTTTTTCTCAAAAATCCCTGTTTCTAAATTACAATTGAACATCTTTGTTGTTATTAAGTTTTTCTCTGCATCTTAGATCATGCTTCAAGCAGGATCCATTTTTGTCTGTGTTGACGTGATGTAGTACCACATCTAATATTTTTTTGCAATTTTTGAAATGGATCAGCTATGGTAGCCTGTATTTTCACTGATTTTCAAAGTTTTATTTAAAAAATAAAAATAAAAATAAAAATCTGTTAGGGTTCATCACCAGCTCGTTTCTCCCTCATGTGTTTGTCGTTGCTAGTTATTTTTAACACTTCTTTTTTGGTCAGATATTAAAAAATTCTTTATTGTAAATGTACTGTATTGTATTATCTAATTTGGTGAATGTACTATTTATTGAACTATTTATTGGAAAAAAAAAATTAAGAAAAAGATAGAGAGTTGAATTTTCGACATAAAAATGACTCTTGGCCTTCCACATTTCGTCACTCATTGCAGAAAAATAAGTGACATTTTTGTGGATGCTTTTGGGTCTTTAACAAGCAAATTAAGGTGTCAATTTCGTTTGTATTAACCACAAAAGACTTGTCCATGCTCTGCTCATTTAAAATCTCTTGAAGATCAGCTCATTGTTGGATCTTTCTTGATCAGCTTTGGTGCTTTCTATGAACGCAACATCCTCCTTGCCCGAAATATCTTGAAACAACATATTAAGTATATGATCTCTTGTCACATTTTGGTCAAGTACTATGATGCAATGTCTCCGTAGGTTTTGCTGACATGATATTCATATCAAAAGCATATGCTTATTATTAAACATATATTATTACTAAATGACTTTTTATTGCCGAGGAGTTTCTAGTCAACCGTTCATTTCTGCGATTTTTTTTGTCGGCAGTTGCGTCATTCGACGTTGTACAGATTGGAATATTGGTAAAGTCTAGTCAACCTGAAATTGAATAATGTTTTAAAATATCTTGTTTTTGATTTTCATACCTGGTGTGAAAATTCGTCTGAAGAATATTGGTGAATATTGGTTTAAAATATCTTGTTTTTGATTTTCATACCTGGTGTGAAAATTCGTCTGAAGAATATTGGTAAAGTGTGGTTTTCACATCTGTTGCAAATTGTAGAAATATTGGTTATGTTGTGGAGAAAATATCTCACATCGGATAGATGTGAGGGACAATGCAGTATATAAGGGATATGGGCTAATTCACTTATTGCCAATTGGTTTTGAGTTAGAAGCCCATAAACCTTAACATAAGTGTGGATTAAAAAAAATTGTTTTTTGATTTTTAGACATGTTCTTGTAATTCAGATATGTTTATACTCGTATATCAGTAGGGATGGACAAAAGTAACTGGACCCGAAGAACCGAACTGAATCGAAAAAGTAGGAACCGAAACCGAAACCGAATTCTTCAAAAATCCGAACGGGTCTTGAATTTTAAGAACCGAAAACCCGGAATCGAATCAGAACCGAGAACCGAATGGATAACCCAAAATATCCGAAATATTTTAATAATTAGTATTTTTTTAGTGTATTAGTTATGATTAGTTATAATATTAAGTATTTATATAAGATATTTTTAATTTTTTTGTTTATATTTGGTTATTTTATCAACATATTTACGTTCAAATCTAATAATTATAATGTATTTTTTAATATTTTTAATATAGTTTTCATTTATATGGATAATTACGGGTATAAGTAACCATAAAACCTATATAAGATATTTTTAATTTTTTTGTTTATATTTGGTTATTTTATCAACATATTTACGTTCAAATCTAATAATTATAATGTATTTTTTAATATTTTTAATATAGTTTTCATTTATATGGATAATTACGGGTATAAGTAACCATAAAACCCGAACCAAATAGAATCGTTTTTTGTTTTGATTATTATATGGGTTCATTTTTTAGTTACCAAGTATTTTTAATATAGTTATCAAGTATTTTTAGTTACCAAGTATTTTTTAGTTACCAAATATTTTTAATATAATTTTCATTTTAATGTACTTTAAATATTTTTATTATAGTTTTGGTTAATATAGTTGACTGTTTTGTAAAATATTCAGATAGTTCGGTTCCATTCGGATATTTTAGTTATCAAGTAACTATTTGGAATCGATAGTGGATTAGAACCAAATATTTCGGGTAATTTTAGGTAATACCCGAATCGAACCGAACCGAGATGGAACCGAACCGAAACTACCCGAAATAATTTCGGTTTTTAAATGGGTCCTAAATATAGAGAACCGAAAGAACCGAGAACCCAAAGAACCGAACCGAAATGGAACCGAAGAACCGAATGTCCATGCCTAATATCAGATTTTTTTTTTTTTTTGGTCAAGGATACTCGTACATTAGATATTCAAATATACTCGTTTATTCTTTGTTTAGAAAATATATTAGCGGACTCTTTTACTAAATCGGTTCTCCGACTTTCTGTATCAAGATTTTTAATATCGCTTAATAGTTAATGAAAGTAATTTTTCAAAAAATATATATATTCAAATATACTTTATCACAACTATAACGAGTACAAAAATACCCGCCCTTATCATAGTTTTTTTATTCGTGACCTAATGTCTAATAACCATAATAATATGTAGGAGACCAATATTCAAGCCGCCTAACTTGAATTTTAATTTGTAAACCAACCATTAGTTTATCATTTCAGACTAAGAGAGTTTTAATTAATTGTTTAACAAGAATTTGTTTCATACAAGAGAAAAAAATCAGAATTAAATGCAGTTACATGAAGCTATAGCTGGATCTCAAATAAAACAAACTTGATATATATACAGTTTAATTAAAGATTACATATCTGCAAAAAAAAAAAAAATCAGACTACATATATATTATAATGCAACTAGAGGATTCATTGTTTAAATTATTGAAAACAAAAGAAATTCATACTTAATAAGTTATTAGTTTAAACAAAGTCCAGACAATGATCTTGGAAAAAATCAGTATTTTTAAAAATTAATATAATATAAAACAAAAGCTTCTTGTTCGAGTGAATTCATAAAAATCAATATATCAAACTTTTAAAAGTTATCTTTTTAGTAAGACTATTTGAAAAAAAAAAAAAAAAAAGTTCTAAGAAAAAAAAAAAAAAAAAAGTTCTAAGTAATCTTGGCTCTATTGACGTTACGGTCCCACTATGGCTTCGTCCATCTTTGGATCATACTCTATGATTTATTTTTAAAGGTTTAATATAATTTGGTTTTGGGAAAAAAAAAAAAAGTAATCTTGGCACATCACGCCATGATATTATATTATTGTGCAACTATAAGCAAGAAGACTTCATGCATTGATATTACATAAAACAAAGACTCGCACAAATGCAATTAAGTCTCGTTTTAAACAATTTTTTCTTCTACTATTTATCTTCTTTTATGTCACTATTTAGTTATTAGAAACTTAATTTGGTGACACAATAATCATCATCAATATCACGGCAAGCAGAATATGAACTCTAAACCTCAAGTTTACCTTTACAAATTTTGAGTGACTACTACCATTGTATCACATTAATACAATTCTATTGTTTTTTAGTTTATCTTCTTGTACATAACTATTGTTTTCACTTAGTTTAATAAAATATCACCCTTCACAGAAAAAGAAAAAACAAACTGTTTTTATAGTAAAATGAAACATTAAACTAACGAAAATAACAAAATTGGTCGGTTACCTAGAGAAATAAATTTATAACACGAGATGTATAATATAATGCAACTAAAAATATTCGTTTTTATCAGTGAAAAGAAAAGGTCACCATACTTAAAATACTTATTAATTTAAACCGAGTCCACATAATACAACTTGGAATAATCATTTAGCGAAAAACAATGGAGAAAATTACACTACTATATTACAACCAAAACAAAAACATGTAAAATATATTATCTGCCAACTAAAACAATAAGTTTTTAAACATTTGTGCGAGTCTTTGTTTAAGTATTAAACTATGAAGTAATTTTTTCGCAAGTTTTAAAAAATAAAATATTTATAATTGCATAATATCAAGACGTGGTATGTCATGATAATTTATATTATTTTAATAATAGTCTAACTAACATAATAAATTTGAAAATTTTGGTAATAGTTTTTCTTCTAAAATGCTGATAATGATTTATATTATGGTTAACGTTTAATTTTTGTAATCTTATACTACAATATTGTTTTTTATTGAATTAATGAAAAGAAAAAGAACTTCATACATAACAACTTATAAATTTGGGAGACTGTAACTTGAAAAACTTGTTTTGTCAAAAATAATGGAGAAAAAGAACTTTATATAATACACCAAAAAAAAAACTTCGTGTAATACTGCTTCTGCAGAATAAAACGAAACTTTTCTTAATTGCATTTGTGAGTCTATGATTAACTATTAATGTATGAAGTTTTTTCGCCCAAATCATTTACAAATAAAATGTTTCTTAATTGCATAATATCATGACAAGATGTGTCAAGATAACTTATAGAAATAATTAGAGAGACTGTCATCTATGTCTTTAAACCTTATAACGACTGCCATTTTCGGATCTGTCTTTTAAAATTGTCATAGACGTCTATATTACAGCATGCCATTGTCCACAAAAAAGATCAACGTGTCCCTGTAAAACGGGACGTGGTCTTGTAAAACGGTCCGTTTCGATTGTTTGTGGACAGTACAGACCGTTTTACAGGGACACACTGGTCTTTTTTGTGGACAGTGACATGCTGTAATATGGACGTCTGTGGCAGTTTTAAAAGACAGATCCGAAAATGGCAGTCGTTATAAGGTTTGAAGACATAAATGACAGTTTAAACAAGATTCCTAACTTATATTATTTATGAATAATCAAACTAGCAAAATAACATTTAAAATTTTGAAAACATTTTTTTCTTCTAAAAAATGCTGGTAATGCATTATCTAATTACCTTATATGCCATCATTTGTTTTTTGCAAACTTATTATGGTGACAATAATAATCTTCTTTTACATAGTGGAGAACAGAATCTGAATTATGAACCCCAAATTAATTATAATCTTCTTTTACATAGTGGAGAACAGAATCTGAATTATGAACCCCAAATTTAGTTCAAAATGGTTTAGTGTTATATAAAATGATTCTCACGTTACACCATTTAATGATTCTTATAAAATAAAATTATTTTTAAACTAATGAATTTTTTTTTTGTGAGTTATCTGGAGAAATAATAAATTTATAAGACGTCATATAGTATAATGCAACTAATTTTTTTTTGTTTTTATTAGTGAAAAGAAAAGGTCACCATACTTTTTTTTTTTTTGATAAAGATGATATTCATTATACTTCTAAAAGTTGTTTAATATTTACAAAGAGAAAAAAGAATTTTTTCTAAAAAAGACAACTATGAAAGGGAAAACTGATTTGAATTGTTTGTAACTTGTGACCAACGAACCCAGATTTTTGTAGCTTGTAGAACTTGTGGATTGGGCCATTGAGCTTTCAAACGGAGCGTTAGAAGATTGCAAGTAGTACGTGAAATGACATCAGCTTGAGTGCAGGGCTGGCCATGGATTCTACCATTGCGTTCCCTCCAGATATTGTATATTGATGCTTGGAACAAAAACCGAAGGAGAGTGTTTGTCTCTGAAGTGAAGCGATTTTGTAGCAGAGTCGGAATCAGAAGAGGCCAAGACGTATCCATTGCTTGACCCAGTAAGCACTCGCTTAGTTTTGACCAGAGTGTAGATGTATATGAACAGGCAAAAAATAGATGATCCCGAGACTCATCGTTTGTGCCACAAAATACACATGCTTGTGTATGACCCCATCCCGCCATTCGCACCCCTGTTGTAAGTCTATTCTGTATCGCTAACCAGGTGATAAATGAGTATCGAGGGATGGATAGAGGTGACCAAACTATTTTTGCCCAGGTTTTTGTTGCACAGTGTTTGTCTCTGAAGTGAAGCGATTTTGTAGCAGAGTCGGAATCAGAAGAGGCCAAGACGTATCCATTGCTTGACCCAGTAAGCACTCGCTTAGTTTTGACCAGAGTGTAGATGTATATGAACAGGCAAAAAATAGATGATCCCGAGACTCATCGTTTGTGCCACAAAATACACATGCTTGTGTATGACCCCATCCCGCCATTCGCACCCCTGTTGTAAGTCTATTCTGTATCGCTAACCAGGTGATAAATGAGTATCGAGGGATGGATAGAGGTGACCAAACTATTTTTGCCCAGGTTTTTGTTGCACGCTTACTACGCAGTTGGTTCCAAGTGTGCTTCAGCGAGAAAGAGTCTTTGTACTCATCATTCCCATGGTGCCAAAGAATTTCATCTTCGTGGGAGTCAGCATTAGGGACCGGGATCGTGAGGATGTGTGCGACATACTCTTTGATTAACTGGTTCCGGTGATACCTTAAATGCCATTGTCCATCTCGCGTAGCCTCAACGACACGAGCTGAACGTGGTATGCCCATGATACTAGGTCCAACCTCTCCAATTAACTGAATCAAACGTGGTATGCCCATGATACTAGGTCCAACCTCTCCAATTAACTGAATCAGGGGACCATTACCCAACCAATTATCCAACCAGAAATACGTATCTGTACCTGTTCCTATATTATACTTGATGAATGATTGTGCTAACGGTCTCAGTTTGAGGAGTTTATTCCATAAACGGTCTCAGTTTGAGGAGTTTATTCCATATCCAAGAACCACGTGTATTGCGTTTCAGATCCCAGAAAGACGAATGTCTCAAGAGATAGTGATTCGTCCATACTACCCAATAAGAGCCCGGAGAAGTGAAGAGACGCCAAATTAGGCTAAGAGAATAGGCTCTAGAAGTGTCTCGTAGGCGGCGTATGCCCAAACCGCCTTCAGCTTTTGGGAGACAGAGATCAGCCCAGGCAACCTTCGATTTAGTGGTGGTGGTAGGTGATCCAGACCATAAGAAAGCCGCACACATGCTCTCTATTTGATCTAGACAACGTTGAGGTAACCGGAACACTGAACACCAAAAATTCGCTATACTCATAATGACCGATTTGATTAACTGCAGCCGACCACTATAAGAGAGGAAACGGTTCGTCCAAGTCTGAAACCTGGTTCGGATACGATCCAAAAGAGGTTCATAATCAGTTCTGGTCATACTCTTCGTGGTGAGGGGAAGTCCAAGATACCGAATCGGTAAGTTCTCCAGTTGAAAACCATTGACCAAAATCCAGTCCAATGTTGCACCATTTATCAAACCGCCAAGAAAAATAGACGATTTTGACGGATTAATAGCTAATCCCGATATAGCCTCAAAGTTATGTAACACTCTCATAACCCCTTGCAAAGATTGTGGTGAGCCATCAGTGAATATTAGCATATCATCAGCAAAGCTTAAATGGGTGAGTCCAACCTCTTCGCAACGAGCATGGTAAGCAAACTCACCAGTTTTGACGGATTAATAGCTAATCCCGATATAGCCTCAAAGTTATGTAACACTCTCATAACCCCTTGCAAAGATTGTGGTGAGCCATCAGTGAATATTAGCATATCATCAGCAAAGCTTAAATGGGTGAGTCCAACCTCTTCGCAACGAGCATGGTAAGCAAACTCACCAGTCCGAGCAGCTCTGTTCAACATAAGAGACAAAAAGTTGTTTGCTATATCAAATAAATACGGAGAGAGTGAACAACCTTGCCGAATCCCACGAGAGCTACAGAAGAAACCATCCGTGTCCCCATTTATTGAAACCGAGAAAGCAGGAGTAGTGATACAACCCTGAATCCAAGCAATAAAAAGTTCCGGCAACTTCATCTTATGTAATACCGCCAAAATAAAATCCCATCTTAGTGTGTCAAAAGCTTTCGCTACATCAACTTTTATGGCACATCGTGATATAGTAGATGAGCGATGATAATCCGTGACGAGTTCTGTTGCCAAAAGAACATTTTCTAGTAATAATCGACCCTTGATAAATGCACTTTGATTTGGTTCAACGGCTTCAGGGAGAATTTGTTTTAACCGATTGGCCAGAATTTTTGAGATGATTTTATAGATCACGTTACAGCAGCTTATAGGACGAAAATCCTTTATAGTTTCTGGGGGATTCCAGCTTATAGGACGAAAATCCTTTATAGTTTCTGGGGGATTCTTCTTTGGGATCAAAGCAAGCAGAGTGGCGTTTGTACCCCGAGGCATAAACAGATAGGCGAAAGGTCACCATACTTAAATACTTATTTATTGAAACAATCACAAAACAAAACAAAAACATCGTACAACCAAAACAAGACTTTTGGTTAACTACAGTTGTACCATTCTTTGTTTAAATATTAATATATGAAGCATTTGTTTCCAAAATTTAAACAAAGAAAATACTTTGAATTGCATAATTTCATGAGGTGGTATGTCAAGATAATTTATTTTTTATTATATAAGAAAATATTCTAACTAACAAGATACATTTCAAAATTTTGATAAACAGTATTTCTTCTAAAAATGCTGTCACCATACAATTTTTGTAAACTTAGCCAAAGTGAAACTAACATCCTTCGTGCAATAAAATTTAAAAGTTATCAACAATAATATCACAGGATAACCATGACCACAAACAGTTAAAAAAAAATGGTATTTCTCAAAATAAACCCTATAATTATCTATATTAAAAAAAAAAAAAAAAANAAATATTGATGTAGAAAAATAGTTAAAAGAAAAGGACTTCATACTTAACAACTTATTAATTTAAACAGATTTCAAATAATGCAACTTGAAAAAATTGTTTTGTCAAATATTGATAAAGAAAAAGAACATTATATAAAAAAGACCCAGAAAAAAAAGTTCGTAAAATACTGTCTCTTCCAAATGAAATGATAGTTTTTAAACTGCATTTGTGCGAGTCTTTGTCTAAGTATTAGTCTAACTAACAAATTAACTTTGAAAGTTTGAAAACAAGTTTTCCTTCTAAAATCCTCTAATAGGCATTATCTATTTACCATTTAGCTTTTGTAAACTTAGTCGTGAAATTAATAATCATTTTTACATTATGGATAAGAGAACTTAAACTCTGAACCCCAAAATTTAGTTCAAAATTAACTAGAATTGTGTCACATGAACCAAAATGGAAAAATGAAAATTTTAAAAACTTGTAACTTATCTAGAGAATAAAATTCAAAGTTTACATATTATATAATGCAAGAAAAGTATTCATCTCAAAAAATGTGAAAAGAAAAGGACTTCATACTTAACGGTTCTTATTAATTTAAACAGAGTCCAAATAATAAAACTTGAAATAATGATTTTGTCAAAACAATGGGAAAAAAAAAAATGTTAATATGACTTTAAATAAAAACAAACTTTGGGATCAGCGATAGATCAGCAAAATGAATTAGAAACAAAGGATTTTGAATTTGGAAAAACCACTTTCTTTACTAATTTCATGTACTAATTGATTATGTTGAAAAAATAAAATACACGACATTTATGATTTATTTATAATTAATTAAATTATCGTCATTTACTGGTAAATCTCTAAAGGCTATGATAGCGTTCAAGAAGGAAATATCCTAATTTGAAATGTTTGACCTTGGAAAATTAACTTATAATCTTAGAATAAAAATTATAGAAGAGAAGGATGTGATTAATATAATCTTAGAATAAAAATTATAGAAGAGAAGGATGTGATTAAGATCACACAAGAGGCCTCGGCAAATTTTGTTCGAAGGCGGGGTTGGATGCATGTAATGCAGTCCAAGTTCCTGTTAAGATGGGACTAAAATTCTCAAAAGCCACGATAAAGCTAGAGATTAATGTCACAAGATATAGAAGGAATGTAGATTTTCTTTGCTATTTGTTACATGCGAGACCGAATTTAGCTTATTCAGTGAGAATAGCGATATATGCAAGATCCGAAGAAATCTCGTAGAGCAACTATAAAGGACATTCTAAGATATCTTAAAAGGACTTTGGCACATGGTTTGGAGTTTAGCTGAGGAAGGTTAAAAAAAACTTTTTGGCCATAGTGATAATAGTCACAATGGATCAAGATGAAAAAAGGAATACAACCAGTTACGTTTTTTACTTTGGCAAATGGGAACTCATCATCAATCTGGTGTTCATAAAAACAAACATACCGTGGCTCTCTCATCTTGTGAAGTTGAGTTTATGGCAGCTACCAAAATCGCTAAAAAACTATATCGTTGCAAAAGCTACTTATTGACAGGGGCAGATCCAGGAATGGGTGCAAAATTGATTTAAACAAGAGTTGAATTCTACACCTCTAATACTAGTGGGTGTAATTTAGACCATTTTACTGCCTTGAATACATTGTTCAAGGCTAAAATCACTAATATTTAGATCTCACTGGGGCAAGTGCCCCCACTCCTCATAATGTAGATCGGCCACTAAGATCACAAGATGGAAAATTGATAAGGTGTTGATTTCGATTGGGAATAAGTGTGCAATGGCGGTCACAGGAAAAAAAAAAAAAAAAAAAAAAAAAAAAAAAAAACAGTTTTTTCATGGTAAAAGTAAAGCGCATGCATACAGGCTACCATTTCATACGAGAGTGGGTAGAAAACAACCAAGTGGATATAGAACATGCCTGAAACCAGGTGGAGATTCTCACTAAGGCACTACAAAAGTTCAACTTGAAATAAATGAAGACATTAGTTGGAGTCAAATACTTCAAGTTAGACTAAGCTAAAAGTCTTAGTTTGGATTCCTACAAAAATCTCTTAGAGATAAGGAAAGAGTTTATTAGGATATTAGGAGTTAGTTAGAGTCCATAGTTATAGGGTTTTGTACTTTATGGCCAAGTTATGAAAGTGATTTTGTACTTTAAGTTATATTTTCCTAAGAAAACGTTATTTCTTAAAGTGTGTGATATCGATCCTTGATCTAAAGAAGAATATTTGGTGTTTCCTATAACTAGGATCATCAAACTCGTTGACACTTGACAACAATGTGCATAAAATGCTTTTGGCGAAGAGAAGAAGTGGAGGATGTCCAAGTACGACCAAGCACTACAACATTGGTTTCTGCCCATATTTTTAAACTTTCAAAACACAGTTGCATATGAAGTGATTAACAAAACTCCCTAAATATATTAAAATCACTTTTTTAAAACTCGAACTTTATATGCCCCCATGTACTTATTTATTGGACGCTTGAGTTACCTGATTGATAGCTGATTTTATATTTCTATCTAATTGATTTATGTTTGGGGCGGTCAAGTTCAAATTTTAAGGACACCGTATTAACTGATGAAGAAATAAAAGTAATTTTTGTAACTTTCATAAAAATAAAATTGGCCTTTTTCAGAAAAATATACTTTGCCACTCAATTATTATTTTGTTTTGAATTATCATATAACGAAGTCGCCGAAACCCTAGTCAACCGGCCGGTGACCTCTGGAAACAATACCGATAGAAATTGGTTCTCTTATTAGAACTTCAACCTAGAAATCTCTTTTCTCTCACTAGAAAGCAAACTCAAGTTCAAAATCAGTTTCAAAAGTTATCATATTATGTTAAGTCCTTGCTTCCTTTTTTTTTTTGAAAAAAAAAAAAACAACAGGCATCATGCACACCTTAAATTACACATATAGTGG
>CM071716.1:1842509-1852776 GCA_036630335.1 Physaria fendleri | reverse complement strand
CGCAACAATACAAGTTTAATGATATTTTTTTTTCCAGTAAAAAACACTAAAGAACAGAGTAAGTATACAAATCCCTAAGAACAGAGTTCCAGATCTTGGAAGATTCCTGGAAAACCCCAAATTTAGCGAAAGGGGTTAACTTTATATTTTATCGAAACACATAAATTAGGCGGTTGTGATGTGAAGTTTGACTGCGAGGATCAAGATCGTGTAAGCAGTGAAGAAGATGAGAGTGTGAACAGCTGATAGCTTTACCATTGGTTTTCATACCACCGAATTGGAGAGTGTTGTGATGACTGGGCAACGAGAAAAGGAGGCCTGGAGAAAGGAGCACAAATAATATATAACTCCTACGAGAACTGGAACCCAATCCGCCATTGCTGTGAACTACAAAACGCAAAACATATAGAGTTGAAACCAAGAAGAAAAGCTGAGGTAATGTAAGGTAGGCCTATTAATAAGGTAGGCTTAATTATATATATGTAGATTTTTATTTGATTGTTAAGATTTAAAATTGTTAGGATTAAACAATCTTATGTTTGACGAGACGGTGTGGGTCAGTTGGTACCGCGCCGCACCATCCAACCGAGAGGTCATGGATTCGAGTTACCGTAGTGAAAAAACATAAAAATGCGTTAAAAAAAAACAACCTTATGTTTAATTCTTCAAGGTACAGCCAAAAAAAAACCGACGGAAGCATCGGGTAACACCAGGCCCGGAGAAAGAGGCGATACATCGACATGAATCGATTTAACCTAGCACGGAAGGTGTCTAGGTCGATTTTCGAGCCCAGACTGAAGTTTTATCAAGATCCAACTCGTGAGAAACTTAATACTCCGGTGAATCACACGGGCGGTGACGACGCGGCTAATCGATAAGGAGGATCCATAGTTTAATAACAAAGGATTGCTTTGGTGTATTCGTTTTTTCTTCCGTATTTTGCTTTTGATGATTTTAACCTAGTATTTTCTAGTTTCGTTTGTCTCTCATTGCTTGGCCCTTACATCGAGTTAGATGAGGTTATATGTGCTTATTCCTCCCCTTCCACTGGTCACGGTTGCGGTGGATAGTCATTCGTCAAGTCATCTCCGGTTGAGCATGGGTCAGCAGAGACAATGTACAAGGACACCTTTTGGTACGTTAGGGTTTCGTTGAAGTTTGGGCCTTAGACCTTCATGTAATAGGCCTCGCGAAAATAATTGTTTGCGGACCCATCAATGGTTGTATCGGGCTGAAAGCCCAGTTGCTTTATAAAATTTCATCGACAAAAAAAAATTAACTTTTCATTCTAATATGTCAAAAAATGTCAAAACGGAAGTTAGGGAATTAAATTATGTATAACTAGATTTGATAGACCCGTGCATCACACGCGTTCTATTGATTCAAATGCAGCATATATCAGAGCTAACCTAACAAAAATATATTCAAATAACAATCAATTGTGAAACTCAAACGATGAGTGTGGAGATAAAAACGATAAAATGACATGCTCAAAAATCCTGTAAAATCTAAATCATCTATATTATACAGAATGTGAATTTAAAATATGAATGAGAAATATTAATTAGAAGATGAATTATTCTAAACTGTACATATTATTCTATTTATAGGCATACTGCATATATTATTAAGAAAAATTAATATTTTTAATTTAATATTTTTTATTGAACAAATCCTAAATATTATCATTCCCATTATAGAAATCTAATATATATTTATTAAATATATCAGAGCTAACCTAACAAAAATATATTCAAATAACAATCAATTGTGAAACTCAAACGATGAGTGTGGAGATAAAAACGATAAAATGACATGCTCAAAAATCCTGTAAAATCTAAATCATCTATATTATACAGAATGTGAATTTAAAATATGAATGAGAAATATTAATTAGAAGATGAATTATTCTAAACTGTACATATTATTCTATTTATAGGCATACTGCATATATTATTAAGAAAAATTAATATTTTTAATTTAATATTTTTTATTGAACAAATCCTAAATATTATCATTCCCATTATAGAAATCTAATATATATTTATTAATATTACCATTATATTAACATTACCATTATATTAACATTACCATTTTATTGAACGGTTAAATATTACAATTATAGAAAGCTAATATACATCTCTGAATATTACCATTTTATTCATATGAGTTTATAACTATATTAACATTACCATATTAACATTACCATTATATAAACTACTAAATTTCTTAGTTCTAATAAACGTTAATTTTGTATTTTATTCAAATATTAAAATTATTATATTTTGGAAATTAGAAATCAACGGTTAGATTTAATTAAACTGACACGTGTCAAAATCTTGTAATGTATCCACTTGACACGTGTCGAGCTCACGTTAAACGCCTTCTCTTTTATATAATAAGATTGACATATTTTTTAAAAAAGTTTGGGATGTAAATTGGATACATGATAGTTTGTGATTTAATCCGATATATTTTTGAAAGTTAGAGATTTTTTTTGGCATTTTTATATTTTCCTTTAATGGACGCACAATAATGGTCCGTTAATTTTTTTCACAACAAGTAGACATGACCAGAACGCAACCGTAACCGTAATTCGGACCGTAACCGTTTCGTTTATAATCGTAACCAGACCGTAACCGTATGAAATGGTTAATATCCGTAACTTTAAAATTTTTTATGGTTAACGGTTACAAAAGTTATTAACCGTAATCGTATAAAAATAAATATTAACCGTACGGTTAAAATCATAAAAAAACCTTAACCGTTTATAAAAATAAATAAACTAAAAAATATTTAATGTGTTATATTAACACTAATAATATGTTATTAGGAAAATATTATATGTATAAATGTTAGAAAATATATATTTTTAAAAATATAAAATTATTTGAACTTAAATCATTTATTGACTAATTTGTTTTCAAATTATTTGAACTTAAATCATTTATTGACTAATTTGTTTTCAAATTGTTGATTAGCAATATTACAAAAATAATATACTATTTACAATTGAATTAATTTTAAAATATAATGGAATTTATAAAATTAATTAATACACTAACTAATTAATATATTAGTCAACTTAATAAATGAATGTTCATATTTTTTAGTAAAGTAAAAAACATTCTATTTCTAAAAATTTTGGGCTTTTTGAATGAAGAATCTTTTTATTTTTGTGTTGAAAAAAAAAATTATTTATTTTGTTAACCGTTTAAATAACCGTAATTATGATTAATTTTTATTTTATTTATTAATTAACCATTTATAACCGTAATTATTATTAATTAACCGTTTCAACCGTAATTTTTATCAATAACCATTATAACTGTAACCGTATTTAACCTTAACCGTTTTAACCGTAACCGTTTTAACTGGATCTTTAATGGTTAAGATTAAGGCTAAAATAAAATTATAACCATAATCGGGGGTTAATTAACCGTAACCGTAATAACCGTAACCGTGGTCATGCTTAACAGCAAGCTTTTTTGGTAAAGTCAACGCTCAAAAGAAACCTCAATTTTCACAAAAACGCTGATTAAAGCACAAACTATCATGTACACCATTTAAATCACAAACTTTTAAGTTGATCGTCTTTTAAAGCATGAACTTCCGTTGACTTTACAAAAAAAAAAAACATGTTGTTAAAAAGTTTAACGGACTGTTATTGTGCCGATAATGGTCCGTTAAAGAAAAAAATAAAAATGCCAAAAAATCCCCAACTTTAAAAAATGTACCTATTAAAGCACAACCTATCGTGCACCCAATTTAAATCTCAAATTTTTTGAAAAATTAAAGCATGAACTATTGCATACATAATTTATTTCTCTAACTTATGTTGATAAGTCGTTAATTTTAGTAATTCATCGTTAATTCAAGCTCTAAATCTTCGATTTTTCTCTTCAATTCGGTATGGTATTTTTGGTATTTGGTTTTGTTATGGTATATTATTTTAAATTATAACTAAACATAGCCAAAATATAATAAATAACAATTTAATTTAATACTTCATATACCCATTCGGTTCTGGTTATGCTCGGATTTGGTTTCCGTTCTAAAAGTTTAGAAACATTCGGTTATATTAAGTTATAATATGAAATATTTATATAAAATACCTGCTCACTTGTTTTGAAAACCAAAATACCTTATACACAACTATGCGATGATATGTTTATATGAATTTATTATGGAGGACGTTATGTAGTAGTGAGTCTGTTAAAATCTTAATAACTTCCTTGATAATAAATTTATATAAACATATCATCGTCTTAGTTACGTATTAGGTTTTTTTTCTCAAAATCATGTACAAAAATTATCTTATATTTCATACTATACTTAAATATAATTGAATTTTTTTTTTTTTCTCAAAATCATGTACAAAAATTATCTTATATTTCATACTATACTTAAATATAATTGAATTTTTCTAAATTTTTAGAATGAAATTCAAATCCGAACATAACCAAAAATCGAATAGATACCTGAAATATTAAATTAGTTTGTATTTATTGTATTTTGTTACATCTAATCATAATTATAAATAACATATAAATACCATACTGAACTAAACGATATAAAACTCTAAAGAAACAGAGAAACTTGACAAAGAAGAAAGATGAAATGATTCTCGATAATCTTCAAAATGTGTGGTACATACAATATATAGAAGCAAAATGATCTTCTAGACTAAGAACATGTCATAAAGCAAAGCAAATATTTACCAAATCAAAACATTAATGAAATCTATAGAGAGGAGAGGCTGAATCCGTACTCTTCACGCAGGAACATTACGAGAACGGTGTGAGGTGATGACTCAACAAATGAGACTTTCGTTTCTTACTTAATGGGCTTGAATTAAGGCCATGCTACTAACATCCCCTCGCAAACTTAAGGTGGGAGAATGCCTACATTAAGTTTGATCCTCAAATCAGTAAAAGGTTGTCTAGATAAGGCTTTGGTGAAGATGTCTGCAGTTTTATTTGTGGCAGAAACATGACGAGTTTCCAAAAACCAAGAGCTACTTGTTCTCTTAATTACATAATGATAGTCAATCTCCATGTGTGTTGAACGGCTATGAAGAATAGGATTGATTGTAAGATGCACAGCTGAAAGATTGTCACATCTTAATGTGGGAGGTTGATTCTGTTTGACTCCAATGTCTCGGAGAATGTGAGAAATCCAAGTTAGTTCAGTTGCAGCAGAGGCCATGGCACGATATTCCGCCTCTGTAGAGGATCTAGACACTGTTAGTTGTCTTTTTGCACACCAGCTAAGAAGATTGGTTCCAAGAAAGATGCAAAAACCAGTTGTAGAACGTCTAGTCTATCTACATCCAGCCCAATCAGAGTCACTAAAGGCATGAAGATTAAGTGAACTCTGATTAGAAATATGTAGGCCAAACTGAGAAGTCCCTTTGAGATATCTAAGAACTCGTTTGAGGTTGGCAAAATCTGCATTTGTTGGCTTGTGCATTCTTTGACAAACCAGAATAACTGCATATTGCAGGTCAGGTCTTGTGATAGTCAGATACTGAAGTTTTCCAGCCAATTTCTGAAAATAAGTAACATCCTCAAATGGCTCAGAATCTCTTGACTTTGCTGAAGTAGGTAAAGGAAGAAGATTAGCCATAGAGTTGCAATCAGACATACCAGATAAGTGTAGAATCTCTTCAGTATACTTAGACTGATGCAGGAACAGTCCCTTTTCATGGAAATCTGCCTGTACTCAAAGAAAATAGTGCAGAACTCCCAAATCCTTCATCATAAACTCATTTCTTAGCTTGTCAACCAAAATCTTGATTTGATCATTGTTACTTCCTGTAAGAATAATGTCATCTACATAGAGGATAAGAGCAATGGTGTCACCTGAGTGATGATAAGTAAATAATGATGGATCAGCCTTACTACATTGAAATCCCAAGTCAAGAATGTAGTTACTAAAGCGATCAAACTATGCTCTTGGAGCTTGTTTAAGCCCATAAATAGCCTTTTTTAATCTGCACACATAAGATGGTGTCTCTGAACTGATAAATCCTGGAGGTTGTTCCATAAAAACAAGTTCACTTAACTCTCCATGTAGAAAGGCATTCTTCACATCCAGTTGAGTAATAGACCACCATTTAGACACTGCAATACTGAGAACAATTCTGATAGTTGCAGTACGAACTACAGGACTGTAAGTTTCCAAAAAATCAACCCCTTCTGCTTGTTGAAAACCCTTGGCTACTAGCCTAGCTCTCAATCTATCAAGATTTCCATTAGACTTCAGCTTTTTTTTAAAACACCCAACGACATCCTAGAATATTCATATCTTGTGTTGGAGGGACTAAATCATATGTCTCAGTAACATATAGAGAATCTAATTCCTCCAAACAAGCTTCTGTCCAGCCTTGATCCTGTAAAGCTTCCTCCACAGTTTCAGGTTCATGCACATTCTTCAAATCAGAAAAGAGTATGTGCCTAGGATTTGGCTTTGTGATCCCAGATTTTGCTCTTGTCTGTATAGGATGGGCATTTTCAGGTTCTGGTGGACTAGAGGTTGAATCAGAAGAAGATGGTGATGATGCAGAGGAGTTAGAGGAACTTATCTCAGAGCTCAGAGAACCTATTGACCCATCAGAATAGTCTTGATCATCTTCAAGAATAGGAAGAGTTGCAGGTTTGTTGAAGACTATAGGATCTTGAGCAGGTACTAAAATAGGTATAGGGGAAGGATACCTTCCTTGATACCTTCCTTGCCATGAATGAAGTAATGTTGAGTTATATTTTGAAATCAGTTCTTTGTACTGATCCTTGAAAGGAAATAGGTCTTCATCAAAGATAGCATTCCGAGTGATGAACACTCTTCTTGTGGGAGGATACAAACATCTATAACCTTTATATTTGTTGTTATAGCCAAGAAAAACACACAAAAGTGACCTTGGTTCTAACTTGTGAACATCATAAGGTCGTAGACAAGGATAGACTGCACAGCCAAACACTCTTAAGTGATGATATTCTGGTATTTCTTGTAGTAGCGGCTCATGAGGAGACTTTTTGTCTAGAATCTGAGATGGCAGAATATTGATGATGTGATTAGCTGTGAAGAAGGCTTCAACCCAGTAATGAAGAGGGACTTGACTGTGAAACAACATAGATAATCCAATTTCAACAAGATGTATGTGTCTCCTTTCAACAAAACCATTTTGTTGTGGTGTATGTGGACAAGAAAGTTGATGTTTAATCCCATTATTTGTTAGATGTTTCAGAAACGGTTTGTTTGTAAATTCTCCTCCTCCATCAGATTGAAAGCCTTTGATTTTCTTTGAAAATTGATTCTCAACTAGTGTCTGAAACTGAGTAAAAATTCCAAGAAAATCAGATTTGAGCTTCATGGGAAAGATCCAAGAGTATCTTGTGAAGTCATCAACAAAAACAGCATAATATTTAAGACCTTGAAAAGATGTGATGGGAGATGGTCTCCAAAGATCACAATGTATCAAAGACAAAGATTCTAAACTTCTTGAATCAGAAATAAGATAAGGTAAACTAGAGTTTTTTCCCATCTGGCATGCTTCACAGATAACAGAATGAGAGAGCTTCTTATTAGCAGAGATAAACTTTGATTGTAGAAGTTGCTGAATGACTTGAAAATTAGCATGCCCCAGTATATTGTGCCAGAGAGTGGGAGAGACAATACTCTGGCGATTTGAGTACAAGGCAATAAATTCTGAGTCATGCAGCACATAGAGTCCATTACGCTTGTTTCCCCTTGCCATGATCTTGGATGTTTCTTTGTCCAAGACAAGAACTGTAATACCCGTAGTCTCAGTTTAATTTTGATCGGTGTTTTGTGGAGACAGTCAAGTTGTGATCGACAGATTTTCTCGACTTCAGTACAGTTATAATCAGTAAATGGACTCTGCACGGTTTAGTAAATTTCAAAATACAAAGCTTGGTTATGGAATGGTTTAAGGTACAATTACGAGTGGGAATCTTGTGGTGGTGAGATGTGATTGGATGCTTAAGACTTAACACCCATACTAGCTATAAAACCGCCACTTAACTTCTCCATTTTAGGTGTCATTTGCTTGGTTAATCATGCTCCTAAAACTCGACACATAAGCCTAGTACTTGTTCATGATTTCCTTAATGAAACCCACTAAGTTTTGCTTATAAATAGAGAACTCTAGTTCCCCATTTTCGCAACCTTAAGAGCTTAAGGGAAACTCTGCCAAAATCTCGAGAGAAAGCCGAGTAAAACCATTGATCGTGCAAGTCTTGAGAGCATAGGAGATCACCGAGCATTTGTAGAAGAGTTAGGAGAAAGATCAAGTCAAGTTTTAAGCATAGATCATTCGAAACCTCAAGGTGAGTGGGTCGATAACTCTTCTTCTTCATTTTCGCAAGTTGTTGATCCTTAAAGCTCGGGGATTTGGGTAGTATGAGTGTTGATCATGCTTGTTGATTGATTGTGAAATGATTCATGTTTGCATATTGATATTGTGATGATTGATATTGAGACTTTGTTGATTATTTGCTTGCGGATTGTTGATATCATGTTCTATGTTTGTTTGATTGATATGGGCGATGAATTGTTTAGAAGATGGGTAGTTTACAAATAGACTTGCATCTTAGAATGTTGTTTATGTATCTTGAAGTTTGTTTGTGGTTCATATTAGTTGAATAGAGTCATTAGACTTGATAAAGTCTAGATTACCCGATTTTACAAGGTTTTGTATGAATTTTCATAAATGGTTGGATTATGATTCTCAAGCTGGTCCTTCAATTATATTAGGTAATATAAATTACCTATTTTTGGAGATTGGTCTCGAGGTCTAGTCCTAAGTTTTTGAATTGATATTGAATTTTTGGTGATTTTGAACTGTTTTCATGATAAAAGCCAAATTGGTATTTGAATTTGATTGAAATGTTTTTCGAGCAATTTGATTTGAAACTAGACTCTTAAAGGAAGCTTTTGAAAGTGGTTTCACGAATTTTGGTCAAGTATTTTGAAAGATATGATTTATGAAAGATGATTGTCATGTTCTATTTTTGAAAAGTACCTGCGATGAATTTTTTAGAAGATGGGTAGTTTACAAATACATTTGCATCTTAGAATATTGTTTATGCATCTTGAAGTTTGTTTGTGGTTCATATTAGTTGAATAGAGTCATTAGACTTGATATAGTCTAGATTACCCGATTTTACAAGGTTTTGTATTAATTTTCATAAATGGTTGGATTATGATTCTTGAGCTGGTCCTTCAATTATATTAGGTAATATAAATTACCTATTTTTGGAGATTGGTCTCGAGGTCTAGTCCTAAGTTTTTGAATTGATATTGAATTTTTGGTGATTTTGAACTGTTTTCATGATAAAAGCCAAATTGGTATTTGAATTTGATTGAAATGTTTTTCGAGCAATTTGATTTGAAACTAGACTCTTAAAGGAAGCTTTTGAAAGTGGTTTCACGAATTTTGGTCAAGTATTTTGAAAGATATGATTTATGAAAGATGATTGTCATGTTCTATTTTTGAAAAGTACCTGATTTGAAAGATGAACTTGAAAATATTAGCTATGGAGTTTGACGTACTTTGAACGTACTTTTCCTCTAAAGTAGACCCTATGAGGTTTCTGAATTGCTAAAGATCTTGAGATTTGATGAAGTACTCTATGAGTTATGAATTTCCAAAGTAAAAGCATTTCTTGAGTATGTCCTGTTTTTGTGATAAAACCGGTTTGGTAAATGATCTTGAAAATGTTATCTCTAAGGTTTGACGTATCTTGAACATATTTTTCCTATAAAATAGACTCCATAAGGTTTCTGAAACACTAAGAATCTTGGGATTTGAATAAGTATATTGTGAGATATGATTTTTCAAAATATGCCAATTTCTCAAACAGGTTTTGTTTTCCGAGTTTAAGGCTTTGCGAATTGATTTATGTTTGAAAACCTTATGAAGGCGTTTTGCTAAATATTAAGGACTGAGTAGAATCTAGAATAGAAGGTTAATGATTTGAACGAAGTCCTGAACTGAATTGAATACCTATAAGCATGTAAATGAGAAGTGTTCATGAGTTAGCTAAGTATAGNCAGGTTCTGTTTTCCGAGTTTAAGGCTTTGCGAATTGATTTATGTTTGAAAATCTTATGAAGACGTTTTGATAAATATTAAGGACTGAGTAGAATCTAGAATAGAAGGTTAATGATTTGAACGAAATCCTGAACTGAATTGAATACCTATAAGCATGTAAATGAGAAGTGTTCATGAGTTAGCTAAGTATAGC
>CM071716.1:1801096-1811817 GCA_036630335.1 Physaria fendleri | reverse complement strand
TGAAGCGGACGCCCTAGCTCGAGGAGCTCGAAGCAATTCAATCACCGCTCGTTATATTAGTGATGTTTCCCCGGCTTGGTTGACTAGTTTGGGGTGATTTGTCTTTTTTTCTGTTGACAAAAAAATAAAAAAAACATTAACCTGTATTTAATTACTTAAGTTAATTCATTTTCTTTTTTAAGTTATTTTAGTTCTTTAATAATAAATACAATAAAAAAAATTAAATATGATTTAAATTATTTTATTATTATTTTTTTTCATGAATTATATAAATTATTTATGTATTAGTTTACACACAAAAAACATTATATAATGTCTTCAATTGAATATAAATAAAAAATGTGATGTTAATCTTTAGTTAGTTCACCCAGTTTTTTTAAATTATATTTATACCCATGCACGTAAAGTTTAAGTATAATTTTAAATTCTATAAATCTTTTTTTATTTTTTTGTCAACAAATCTTTTCATATTTGATAAATATATTTATAATATAAATGCCTATAAATGGTTTATGTGTTAAAAATTTTGAATATAACTTTTTTATTACTATAAGTTTTTGAATGTATTTGTAATATACCAACATATTTGTATATCGGTAGACAACAAGCTTTGCACGTTTTATAGCGTGAAATTGAAAGAGTTTGGATTTAAAAATAAAGATTTTTAAGGAACAAAAATAAATACCCATTTAAAGATATATATATATATGTATATAAGAATTTTTTCTTCTCAAAATTTATAATTAACTTCAAAATCATATATGTAAAATATGAAAATAAATGGTCCAAATACCTTTTCATTGTTAATATATGAATAACTTTTATGGAAAAAACTCGCACGTAAATGGACCATCATAATAAAGCATGGGCTTGGAAGATATTTATTATCTTCATAATAAAATTGATTGATTGAAATCTCTATTCCAAGGGACGAGGAACAGGTTGAGGACGAGGATGAAGACGAGTAAGAGGACGAGGATGAAGACGAGTAAGAGGACGAGAAATTGTGTTATGTATAATCGAATATTTTTATAGAATTCAAAAAAATCATTTTAAGAACTTAATATATATTTACATAAAAATGTTTTTTAAAAAATAAAAAAATGCGTAGTATTTTAAATCCTCAAAGTTCTAACAAACAATACAAAGTACATTTAAAAAAAAAATTAAAAAATATTTTTATAATGGCTTTTTTATATGTAATAATTTGGATATATAAAGGGTTCGAAGAAGAGGAAAAGGACAAGGAAGAGGATGTGGAAGAGGATGAGGACAAGGAAGAAGAAGCAGAAGAGGATGAGGAAGAGGAAGAGGACAAGAAGAGAGTGAGGAAGAGGAAGAAGAAGACGAGGAAGAAGAAGAAGAAGAAGAGGAAGAGGACGAGGACGAGGAAGAGGATGAGGGAGAGGAGGAGAAAGAGAACGAGGGAAAGAATGAGGAAGAGGACGAGGATGAGGATGAGGGAGAGGACGAGGAAGTGACGAAGAAGAGGACGAATAAGCGGATGAGGATGAGGGCGAACAAGAGGATGATGAAGAGGAAGAGGAATAGAACGAGGACGAGGAAGAGGACGAAGAAGACGAAGCAGAGGAAGAGGACGATAAAGAGCAAGAACAGGACGAGGAAGAGGAAAACGAAGAAAAGGACGAGGAAGTGGATGCGGAAGAAAACAAGGAAGAAGAAGAGGAAGGGAACGAGGAAGAGAAAGAGAGAGAGGACGAAGAAGAGGAAGAGGACGAAGACGAGACAATGAAAAAGAAGAGGACAGGGATGAGAAATTATGTTATGTATAATAGAATTATTTTGAAGAATTTTAACAAATTCATTCTAAAAACTTAAAAATATTTTTAAATAAAAAATACAAGTTTTTTTTGTCAAGAAAATACAAGTTCTTTTAAAACCTCAAGATTCTAACCAAAAATATAAAATACATTTAATAAATATAATAATATATTTTTATAATGATATTTACATGTAATAATTTGGATATTAAAGGGTCCAAGGAAAATGAAGAGGAATAGGAAGAAGAAGAAGAGTACGAGAAAGAGGAAAAGGAAGAAAAAGAAGACGAGAAAGAGGAAAAGGAAGAAAAAGAAGACGAGTAAGAGGATGAGGACGAGAATGGGAACGAGGAAGAGAACGAGTAAGATGATGAGGAAGAGGATGAGGAGGAAGAAGAGGACGAGAAAGAGGAAAAAGATGAGAAAAGGACGAGGAAGAGAACGAGGTAGCAGACGAGGAAAATGATGAGGAAGCGGGCGGAGGAAATGATGAGGAAGAGGAAGATGAAAAGGAAAAGGAAAAAGACAAGGATGAGGAAGAGGAAGAATATGACGAAGAAGAAGAAGAGAGGAAGAAGGGGACGATGAAAAGGACAAGGAAGATGACAAAGAAGAGTACGAGTAAGAGGAAAAGGAAGAGGACGAGGACGAGGAAGAATAGGACAAGGAAGAGGAGGAAGAAGAAGACGACGGAAGAATAGGACAAGGAAGAGGAGGAAGAAGAAGACGACGAGGAAGAGACAAAGGAAGAGGAAAAGGACGAGGAAGAGTACGAAAATAGGACAATGATGAGGACGAGGAAGAGGAAGAAGACGAGAAAGAAGAAGAGGAGGAAGAAGAATGGGACGAGGAAGAGGACGAGGAAGTGCAGGAGAATGAGGACGAGGAAGAGTACAAGGAAGAGGGCGAGGACGAGGAAGAAGACGATGACGATGAAGAGTACAAGGACGAAAATTTTTGTTATGTATAATAATAGCGTATCTACAAATTACATGGGTATCTACTTTTAATTTCCAATTACTGTGTATAATATGAACATGGAAAATGTGTGTGTCTATAATATTTTTAAAGTTTTTTTTTGATGTTAAACAAACTTAGATCTATGTTTTTGGTTATATAATATGTTCTCGCCAAATAAAAAAATAACAAAATTCGATAATAGTTAGATACGAAACTATGATTATGATTCGATAAAACTTAGATCTATGTTTTTGGTTATATAATATGTTCTCGCCAAATAAAAAAATAACAAAATTCGATAATAGTTAGATACGAAACTATGATTATGATTCGATATTGTCTAATGTTAAAAATCTACCCCTAAACAAAAATCAAGTTATTTTTGGTGAGTTAAAAATTGACTGATTGATGTTTTCCGCAGCCTCCCAACACTCATTGCTTATGATATTGAGTTATCAATTTCAAAGTATGTTCTTGAGTATTTTTAAAAACACGAGTAATGAGAGGATCAATGACTCCAAAAGAATTGAAAACAAAACCACCAAAAAGTGAAACTCACCTCCACAATTCTATAGGATGGTAGAAAGAGTGACTTATTTCGTTATCACTCATAAAACACCAAAATTTACAATTTCACGGGTATCACCCACAATTCTATAGGATGGTAGAAAGAGTGACTTATTTCGTTATCACTCATAAAACACCAAAATTTACAATTTCACGGGTATCACTGGAAAACACCAAATTTTACAATTTCACGAGTATCACCGTGTGTAACGCGTGCTTTGTCCTAGTTTAAGTATATTTTAATGGAGAGATATATTTATATATTTTTCAGTGACTTTTAAGCTTCATATGTTTGCGATTTTGTGAAACTGATTTCCAGAATTCATTATTAACAATTAGATATAAATTAACTAATTTTAAAAAATATCTTTTAATAAAAAAAAAATAGTTGATGATGTGGACACCCTAACTTGAGAATAAACTCCTCTGTTATATATAGATGAGTACTCCCTCTGTTCCAAGTTATTTAATTTTTTGGAGTTTTGCACACATATTAAGGAGACTATCATTATCCCTATTTTATCTATTTTTTAAGCAAATTTTATTAACTAAACACTCTAAGGGGGGTGTATTCAACTTAGAATTGTATATGATTGGTGCGATTGAAGATTTTTATAATTTCAAGAGATTTGAGTGAGATTTTAGGATATCTGGTAGATTTGTTTATATTTTTTAATTAAAGAAAAAAAACTTTTGTGATTTGGTGAGATTCTTACAATCAAAAAGGAAAAACACTCTTGTGATTTTGAGAGATTTTTGGGGAAAAAAATATTTTTGTAGATTTAACATAACATTAATTTCCTTTCTAATTTTTCTTTCCTCATCATCGGCCTTATTGGTCTTATCGTATGAACCAAAACAAGTTACAATAATTAGAGTTCTTGTAACATGTTTTGTTCAAGAGGATGATGAAACCGGCAGAAAAATATTCATTGCATGCTCCATCTGAATGTTGACCCAAGAACACTATAAGAAAGCGATAAAAAATTTCAGAAAAATGTAGTTTCAGAACAACCTGAAACGTGACAGGTCACTTTGAATATGATAAGGACCGAGATTTCTAAGAACAATCACATGGTCTTATTGTAGTTTACTCAGAGAAGATGTACATATCCTAATCAATTTATGCAACATACTGGACACAAAAATTCTATTGTTCTTCAGAAGAATGTATCTGACATGACAAGACGTCAAAGAAAGATCAAGGAATAATTGGAGAAATTGTTTTTTTTTCCCTTGGAGTTAACTAACGTGAATTTTTTTTAATGTGAAGGTTTCCAGTTTTTCAAATACCAAGTATAGAGGTGTGATTCTTTTCCTTCATAATTTCAACTAAAAACTTATACAAAATCTTCCAAAATCACACATGTTCTTTTATTTTAAAAACTTGTTCCATTTTGAATAACATCAGATTTGGTATTACTTAAATAACTTTTTATTTGAATAACATGATATTATAAGTGATTTTAGAATCTTTTAAATGAATATCAAGTACAATAACATATTATAAGTGATTTTAGAATCATATTATAAGTGATTTTAGAATCTTTTAAATGAATATCAAGTACAATAACATGAAATTTGATAAGTTATTTTAAAATCACAAGTTCAATAACACTTGATTTTAATAAAAAAAAATCAAAATCTCTTAGAATTCTAAGTTAAATACACCCCCTAAGTCTCGAAAGTAACGTGATTCTATATATTTTTTTCTGTAATCATTACCCCTCTCTGCAACTAATTAACTAAACACTCTAGATATTGTGATTATAAAAAAACATTAAATAATTGTAAAAAAATTAATCAATATGGAACAACAAAAAGAATCTAAAAAATCAAATAATTAGGAACGGAGGGACTATATTATAAGAAATAGCACAAAAATTTTAAAGTTTGTAAGGGATAGCAAATGAGGTTTTTTGTGCAATATCATAGCATAAAAAGACAAAATTAACCCTGCATACTTGATATATGTGCCAAATTTTGTTTTTTTCTAAAAAATTCATTGCACACGGGAAAGTGTGTTTTTCTCTCTCCTATTTTGCATGTCGGTCCACAAATTTGTTTTTGGTCCACAATTATATACATTCTATTTCATATGGTATTGGTGAACAACTTTTGAGTATTTTTTCTACAATTTTTGATTTCGGTGTTAATTGTCTTTAGTTTCGGTTTTTTGTCAATAGTTTCTTCATTTGTCGATAATTCTTTTTTTGATCAACATATATTTTTTTTTTTTTTTGTATTTGTCCACAATTATTTTTTTTTGTCTACATATTGTGTTTATTTGTGTGGTATGTGTCCACAAATTATTATTTTTTATCCACATATTTTTTTGTGGTATTTGTCCACAACTATTTTTTTGGTCCACATATTTTTTTTTTGTGGTATTCGTCCATAAATTATTATTTGTCCAGATATTCACATATTTGTCCATCTTTTTCAAAAATCTTTTTCGCATTGATTATTACTCCATAAATTCACTGAGTAATTTTGTTGTTTTTATGTCTTCGTCCATACTATACGTTAACGTATTCTTAAAATAGTATTTTTATATGATGATGTACACAACGTTCACAATATAGATATATATACGACGCCCACAACATATTTTATTATATCTCAGTCCACACTCCACACAAAGAGTCATTCTGGGATAGGCGGCTAATACTAATCCCATGACAATGTACATATTGCAAGACATGCCTTCTTGTACTGGCTGGTTCATCTAGACAGATTACCTACGAGAGATCGTTTATCATCATGGGGAATGAATGTTTCACCAACATGCCTTCTGTGTAACAAAGATAATGAATCTAGGGACCATCTGTTTGTTCGTTGCAACTATGTTAGACAGATTTGGAACACTGCTTTCTTGAGAATTAGAGAATCGGGGTTCAATTTGCTTTCATGGCAAGAGGTTCTTAGCTGGCTCAAGATTAGCACAACATCTGCTCCTTCGACACTGAGGAAAATTGTAAGTCAAGCTATAGTCTATGCTACTTGGAACGAAAGAAACAACCTTCTACATAACCAGATTCAAATACCGTCAAAGACGGTATATAGGGTGGTTCACAAGGAGGTACGAAATGTTATAACCGCAAATAGCGTTCGACTTCATTTCAAAAATTTGATGCAGCTTTGGGTATAACTTCTTAGGCTTGTTAAGAGTCTTCAATTATACATCCTTGTTTTTCTCCATTTTTTGGCAAGGATCGTATTGTTCATAGTTATTTTTGTAACAAAACCTTCATATTTAATGATATTTACATTTTTATCAAAAGAAAAAAAAAAAAAAAAACTGTACGTGGTCCATACAAAAGAAGAGTCAAAACCTCAAAAAAAAAAAAAAAAAAAAAAAAACTGTACGTGGTCCATACAAAAGAAGAGTCAAAACCTCAAATGACTTTAATGAATCAAAAAAGGTATACATAACCTTCATGTAACTTACATGCCTCTCTTTATAATTTCTCCCAAATTTGCCCTTCCTTTTATATTATTAAATATTTAATAAATTTATTTATTTGTTTTTTTTTCTTTCTCTCTTCTTTCTCTTAAAACACCATTGAAACACCATCATTTCCGGCAAGTTTTCCGATGGATTTTCCGGTCGTTTGTTTATCTCCGGCGAGTTTGTTTCCATCCTTCTTTCATTTTGAGTTGTTTCAAGAGATTTGTAACTCTTTTGTTCTTTTTTTCTGAATTGAATCCATTTTTGATTTTTGATTTTTGATTTAGAATATGTGTATATAGCTTTGGTTTTAGGTTTATGATAGGATTTCTCATAGTTATCGTTATATATGTGATTAAATGTGTTTAATTTCAATGATTGTAGCTTCAATTTCATTGGGTTTCTTCCATATCCCGGAAAAAAAATTGGGATTCAGATATGATAATACTAGTAATACATGCAAAACTACTCGCATGTGTAATACTAGAAATACTGGAAAAACCATACACCGATGTAATACTAGCAATACCTGCAATACCTCACATAAGTAATACTTAACAATACCTGCAATAACTCACATATGTAATACTTTCAATGAAATATCTGGCATATGTAATACAAAGAATACGTACAAAATTATGCATGCAAAACTGATTTTGCTTATTTACTAATGTTTATGTTTTTTCAAGGGACGATGAATCACATCAGTTTTTAGTACGGAGGAAAGTACTCATGGAATGGAAATGATATAAAATGAAATTTAAAAATGGTCAAAACTAAACGCTACTCCCTCCGTTCTACTATATTTGGAGTTTTAGGTTTTTATCTTTGTTCCATATTATTTGATTTTTAGATTTTTTCTATTTATTTTTTCACTTAATTTGTATATTTCGAGAAAAGATAAATATAATGATTAAGCTTTTACAAATAATATTGGTTGGTTTTGGTCGACAATGATTAATATTTTGATGGTAAATATAATGATTAGTAATCAATTACATAAATATAATGATTAGTAATCAATTACAAAATAATATTGGTTGGTTTTGGTCGACAATGATTAATATTTTGATGGTAAATATAATGATTAGTAATCAATTACATATTCTTAATACGTGTGAATTGATCAAAACATCAAATATAGTGGAACGGAAGGGAGTATATAGCTAGGAGGCGAGGGATTTGACACCAGAGCAATTTGAGAGACTAGAGCATCGTGTTAGAGGAAACACTCCTCACAGTCAAGATCCCATAAAGCAAATTTTGACTGACGGTTCTCAATTAAGAAATATTGTAATTAAGAAATGATAGAACACCAACTGAAATTATATAGATGTTTTCGATCTCGAAATATGTTTAACCTTTCCTCTGTGGATTTAGTTATACCCTACTCTCGCCTGTCTATTAAAATCAAATATGGAACTGGGACTTCGGTTAGATTTTTGCCAATGCGCTTATCTTATATCACTTGAGATTGAACAAGTGAATCTATATCCAAAGTTTTAATGTTTGCAATACTAGAAAAACTATGTAAAACTATGTATATGTCGTAAAATTTGCAAAACATGTAAATTATTGAAAACCATGTATAAAATTTCCACTAAATTATTTATATCACAAGAAATAAATTCATATTCCGACTTGATTAATAATCTTATAAAAAATTGTAAGTTTATTTCATATCACTTTTATTATCCCTTTATATGCTTTATAATACCAAGATTACTTACGAAATAAACAAACTAAACAGCCAACACAATGTAAAATGATGAATTTTCAAAAATAAATTCACAACAAGATTCTAAATGGTTGTTTACATATATTTTTATCTGCAATACCAAAAAAAATATCGGGCATCTTTGTGCAATACTGAAAATTACCGAAATTCTATATTTTCATCATTTTGTAAAACTATGTACAATCTTGTAATACTGTAATACTAGGTGTAAAACTACGTAATGACAAAGCAAATAGTGGTGCCAAAAACTATGTACAATCTTGTAATACTGTAATACTAGGTGTAAAACTACGTAATGACAAAGCAAATAGTGGTGCCACGTGTCACAATTAGAACAAAATGCGGCACCACGTGTCATTACCAGACCAAATGGCGGCGCCACATGTCATTTTTTTTTTGAATTTATGATAATACTCATAATACTGGTAATACTAGTAATACTATAAATAATTAAAAAAATACTGGTAATGCTGAGTAATTAATAATACATATCGATAATATCCAATTCTGTCTTTGAAAATATATTACAAATTACAAAAACAAAAAGTAATACTGAAGTAACTAATATAACTACACTTAAATCACAAGTCATGTGCTTTTCAACTTCTTTGCTTTTCTCTAAAACCTCAACTCACAAAACCTTAGTGGTCAACTTGCTCTTCATGAACGTTCCCATGAGTTCTGAAATACAAAGAAAACGAGAAATAAGTACCTGAAGATCCCTCAATTCTATTACCTCAAGATGCTAATTTTTAGATTGTTAGGCATTATTCAGTATATTAAAAGATAAAATAGAAGAGGTCAATGAGTTTGCTGCACAAACCTGGAAAATAAAGCATTTTATCCTCTTGTGTTGTCTAAGTGGAAATCATGCGTTATGGCTTCAAACAAAAGACTCCATTTCAGATATGTAGAAAGAATCTGGGAAAAAATGTAGTACATTAATTAAATTTTATGCTAAACTGAACTGACTAAAAATGAACAAATGTAGTACATTAGCTAAAATTACATAAACTCAAAACATTTGGTAACTTTGGAAACATCCAAATGAAATAACATAAAATCCTATTCTTACTTACACATTATGAATAGGGTACTTATGTGGTAACTTTGGAAACATCCAAATGAAATAACATAAAATCCTATTCTTACTTACACATTATGAATAGGGTACTTATGTTATTACAATGAGTCACAAAAGATATTTCCTAGCCAAAAGCAATAGTCTTTTTTTAAACCAAACCATCCAACAAAGAACAGAAAGAGCTACTTACAATGATGATATAGATAAACAACTTACAATGTTTGACTTTAATTGATTATAATCACTAGCTAGACAAATAGATGATATACATAAACTACTTACAATGTTTGGCTTTAGTTGATTATAATCACTAGCAAGTAGCTGCAATTTCCTCCAAGAGAGACTCCACAAACTGCCTTCNCGAACCTGAGAGAGTGATAGTACATGTAGTTGCATACAAAATGTCGTGCATCATCTGATTGAACAACATCGAAGAATTTCTTCCTTAATAACTAGAAAATGGACTCCGTCGAGCATGAGGTCTGTTCGATATTCAACAAACGATATTCGAATCCAAATTAGAATGTCTTGGAAAAGGCGCAAAGAAAACTTGAGCTTTGTGGTATAACATTATATGTATCTTACCTCTTTTTTTTGGTCAAGATGTATGTTACCTCTTTTCCCTTTGAAATGCCTCTATCTTCAACAACTATGGGAATCCGATGCGTAAAGAAGTGATAATGAGAGGTAAGAAAATGCAAAATTAGTGTCTTTTTCGGAATGCATATCGGTTCATACATCATAGTGGAGTGACTTCATAAGCAATACTATTGTTTTACATGTGGTTACCAGCCTAATTCATCGGAACAACAAAGATTAACTTCGTTCATTGCCTGTTTTTCAATGGCAATTTTTTTCGCACTGCTGTTCACCCCAAGATGAAGCTAAAGAACAACCAGAATCAAGAGAAAATGTGGTAATTAGATTTTTAAACAATCAGAAAACACTCAAATCTCAAGAATAAAACGAGTTAAGATCTCATATATTTGCACTAACCGTGAGGGAGAGCAAGAGCACGACTCTTGTTTATAATCAAAGATCGAGTTATAAGAAATGTCTCTTCTTATTAATAGTCAAGGAAATATAACTCAAAAACCTTAAGTACAATGAACTCTCTCTTAACATAGTCATAGCTCAACT
>CM071716.1:1669115-1680184 GCA_036630335.1 Physaria fendleri | reverse complement strand
AATAAAACTCTGTATGTGAATCTTAGGTAAATCGGTAAAAACATACCCAGACAATAACCCCGTATGGAAATATATACATGAACCCGACAGTCGTGTTTTAACATTCCCATAAATCCATTCCGTCTATTCCATCATACCCATAAATATGTCGGTTGGGTTTTAGTTTCGTTGACCCGTCTAATTGCGGTCAAACTAACAGAACCAGCCGTTAGTGACGTTTGTGTCCTAAAACAATGTCGGTTCAATTAAATTTTCGTTATTAACTTTGCTTAAAACGACAATTTATTGAATTGGGATTAAATTAGGTTTTGCTCCCAAAAATAGATTTTATCGATTTCATCTCCTCTTCTGCAAATCTATTTCTCTCAATATGTTTCTTTTCTCTCCAAATCCATTTCTCTCAAATCAAAATCTATTTCTCTCATGATCTCTCTTTCTAGACATTCTGTTAAATTTATTTGCGAGGGAATAAACATCTTCAGTCGTTTATATTGTAAAAGTGAAATAAGAACAAGGGAATAAACATCTTCAGTCGTTTATATTGTAAAAGTGAAATAAGAACCAATGAGTATAAACTGGTCCAATTGGTTTGGGCTGTCGTTCTGACCACTTGTGATCCCAGGATCGACTCATCTCAGCCTCACTCGCTTACTTGGACCGTTCTGATTCTTTATCAATAATTGAGGTAATCTAAATTACCTTCCCGGTTTTTGAAGCTAATAATAGTCGACTAAGAAGAGGAGATTTCGGAGCAAGTTTGTTAGGCGATTATTTTGGTGATTTTTCTTTTTCTCGTTCGTCGGCTGCCGTGGGAAGATGAGCTCTCGTCCGCCGGATTGTTCTGGTGATGGGGGTGCTGTGGTTTTGGAGACAGAGATGAGTTTAGGAGGCGATGGTGTGGCTGGGGACAAATCGAAGGAAGTGTTCTCGGTTGCATCAGGTACAGAGTCGCGATCGGAAGAGGCTACGGCTGAATCTGGTGGTGTTGTTGGAGGAGCAAAGCCGACTTTCTCTGCTGTGGTTTCTCGTCGTACCACTCCTGGTCGATGTCAGGTTGTGGTGGAGGAGGGAGCGGATGGTCCTTTTAGTATGGTTCCTGATGATGTATTTCAGGATGCGAAACCGATCTGGGGATGGTCCTTTTAGTATGGTTCCTGATGATGTATTTCAGGATGCGAAACCGATCTGGTCGGAGTTGTTAGTTGGCAGATTTGTGGATAAAGCACCTTATGTGGGTGTTATTCACAAGATTGTCAAGAATATTTGGCGATTTGGACAGGAGAAAGTAAAGATAGAAGTGTTTTCTGTGGGATTCTCAACTGTTAAGTTCAGAATTAAGAATCAAGCTGTCCGGAACAAGGTTTTGAACAGACGATCATGGAATATTGCGGGTATCCCGATGGTTATTTGAACAGACGATCATGGAATATTGCGGGTATCCCGATGGTTATTGAGAAGTGGGCTCCTAAATCTGAGGTCGAGGATGAGGTTGTGCGCGTCATGCCTCTTTGGGTGACAATGAAGAACGTTCCACGTGACTTGTATCATGAGAAAGGGCTTTGGTATATAGCAAGTCGAGTGGGCGAGCCAAAGAAGCTTCATATGGATACTGAATTGTGTTCAAAGTTTGATGAAGCAAAAATACTTGTCCATGTTAACTTACAGGATGAGTTACCTGTCTCTCATCGGTTTAAATCGAAGGAAGGGTTGGATGTTAACATTGAGTTCGTCTATCCTTGGTTGCCTTATAAGTGCACAAATTGTCATAAATGGGGTCACTCGCACAGTTTGTGTAAGAAAGGAGTGGCTACGGAGAAGACAGGATCGGATGGTGCATTGGAGAATGATCTCCCTTCAATCCAAGATACTCTACCAGCCGATGTGGTGGAGACTGATCGGGTAGAAGTGAATGATCGGGTTCAGGAAGTGGGTGGTGATCAGGTGTTGGGACAAGAGAAAGAGGCAGGTGTGGATCCAGCACAGGAAGGTGCTGATTCTGCAACAAGGGTTAAACAAACGGTCTCTAATCCGTTGTTTGTACGGTGTCCTGGTGATGAGATGGTCGATGAACTCGATACTGGCTGGACGTTAGCAGGTTCACCATCGCGGCGGGGTCCTCGAGCTAATGTAGTCGAGACGCGTGGTGGTGGCTTTGAATCTCCGAGCAAGTTTGATTGTTTGCGCGATCATCCGGAGGAAGGAGAAATAAGGGAGGGAGTTGCTAGTAGCGTGGAGGAGAGTGGAGGAAAAGGAGTTACGGGTGTGGATGGGAGAAAGCAAAATGATGAAGTTGCTGCGCGGGCTACACGTTCATCTAGTAGAGGCCGTGGAGCTAAGACAAATTCAGTAGGAGTTGGTCGTGGGAGGGGGAAGAAACATCTTTGATGGTTGGGTTCTTTTGGAACATGAGAGGACTAAATCAGTCCTTTAAGCAGCAGTTGGTTAAAGATTTGCTGCGGGATAATAATATGAAGTTTGGGTGTTTTTTAGAGACGAAATTTTTTGAGTCTGGAGCTTCTGGAATATGTGATCAGATTGGTAGAGAGCTCTCCTTTCTTGCCAATTATGAGTATCTATGTTATGTGATCAGATTGGTAGAGAGCTCTCCTTTCTTGCCAATTATGAGTATCATGTTTATGGAAGAATCTGGGTTTTGTGGAAAAAGGAGGTTCAGTTGACTCCTATTTCTAAAAGTTCGCAGCATATCACTTGTTCTATTGAGTGGCCGGGGGTTCCTCGGTTTCTTTGTACATTTGTTTATGCTCTGAATACGGAGGTAGAGCGTCGAGAGCTTTGGCTCGAGATCTCTAATCAGTGTCGTGGTCTGGGTGGAGTGTCGTGGATAATAGGTGGTGATTTCAATGAGGTTCTGAGTGTTGAGGAACATTCTAATCTTCAGCCACTTCATGGTTTATCTGGGATGAGGGAGTTTCAGAGTTTGGTTAATAGCTGTGAGTTAATGGACTTGCAGTATCAAGGTCCAGTTTTTACTTGGAGTAATAGACGAGAAGAAGGTTTGATCTGCAAGAAACTTGATCGATGGTTGATAAATTCGGCTTGGTCTGATGCTTTTCCTCTGTCGTACTCAGTTTTTGAGGCGGGTGGGGTTTCTGATCACCTACGAGGTCGGTTGGTATTGAGCTCGATCTCGGATAATGGGAACAAGCCATTTAAGTTCTCGAATGTTTTGACAGAATGTCCTGAATTTATCTCGGTTGTTGAGCGGGAATGGGGTTCGAATCCGCCTCTATTTATCTCCACTACTTCTTTATTTCGTTTTTCGAAATACTTGAAGCAATTAAAGGGTCCTCTTCGTGCGCTAGGGAAGACTCATTTACATGATATTTCTAAGCGAAAGAAGGATGCATATGAGGAGCTTTGTCGGGTTCAGCAAATTTCATTGGCTAATCCGTCGACTGAAGCTGCTAGAGACGAAGCTGAGGCTGTCACTCGATGGGAGAAACTTGCTGGTATTGAAGAGAAATTTTTGAAGCAAAGGTCTAAGTTGCATTGGTTGAAGGTAGGGGATAGGAATAATATTTATTTCTATAACTCTCTACGTACGAGACGAAGCACCAATACTATTGTGGAGTTGGTGGGGGATCACGAAATTTACACACTTCCTGCGGACATTAGACGAGAGGCAGTGTTGCATTTCCAATCTTTACTTCCTGCGGACATTAGACGAGAGGCAGTGTTGCATTTCCAATCTTTTCTGAACTTTTCGCCAGCTTCTTATACTGATCCTCAGGTGGACGAGTTGAGGGAATTTGTTACGTTTCGATGTGGACCTATGGAATCCCAGGGTCTTGTAGCGGAAGTGACAGATGAGGAGATAAAGAATACCTTATTTGCAATGCCTAGTAATAAAGCGCCGGGTCCGGATGGGTTTACATCGGAATTCTTTAAGGCATCTTGGGGTGTTCTTGGTCGAGACTTCATAGTGGCTATTCGATCGTTTTTCAAAACTGGGTTTCTACCTAAAGGTGTTAATTCGACGATTTTAGCGCTGGTTCCAAAGAAGGTTGATGCGCACTCTATAAAGGACTATCGCCCAATTTCTTGTTGTAATGTGCTGTACAAAGTAATCTCGAGGATTCTGGCAAGGCGTTTGAAGGTAATACTGCCGGGTATGATAGCTAAAATCAGTCTGCTTTTGTGGCTAATCGTCTTCTTATGGAGAATGTTTTCTTGGCTTCTGAAATTGTAAAAGATTATCACAAAAGCTCGCTGACTCCGAGGTGTGCACTGATGCTAGATATGGCTAAGGCATTTGATTCAGTTCAATGGTCTTTTATACTGGGTATATTACGAGTTATGGAGGTTCCAGGGGAATTTATTAGATGGATAGAGATGTGTATTACTACTGCTTCGTTCTCTGTTCAGGTGAATGGATCATTGGCTGGATATTTTGGCAGCGCTAGGGGTCTTCGCCAGGGTTGCTCTTTATCGCCTTATTTGTTTGTTATCTGCATGAATGTCTTGTCTACAATGTTGGATAGAGCTGCTCGTGCGGGTGACATAGGGTATCATCCTCGTTGTACAGAAATGGGTCTCACTCATCTATGCTTTGCAGATGATTTGCTGGTTTTCATGGAGGGAAGTCGACACTCTATAGATGGTTTCTTGGCTGTTTTGCAGCGCTTTGAGAGTCTATCGGGTCTTGGAGTAAATTTGCAGAAAAGCACGATCTTTCCGGCGGGATTGGGAGATTCGACTTGGAGGGATGTCTGTGTCTTTCCGGCGGGATTGGGAGATTCGACTTGGAGGGATGTCTGTGAGACTCTTCCTTTTTCCGTTGGTTCTCTTCCGGTTCGTTATCTAGGATTGCCCTTATTGACGAAGAATATTGCCTTTGTGGATTACTCTCCTCTTATAGAGAGAATTAGGACAAAAATGCAAAGCTGGACAACTCGGTTTCTCTCTTATGCAGGACGTTTGCAACTCATATCTTCTGTTATATACGGGTTAGTAAATTTCTGGTTGTCTGCTTACTATCTGCCAGCTCGTTGTCTTCATGATATAGAGTCACTTTGTGGGGCCTTTCTATGGGATGGTCCGCAGCTTAATACTAGGCGTGCGTGGGTGGCTTGGGAAAATGTGTGTTCTCCTAAGGCTGAAGGTGGGCTGGGGTTACGATCATTCAAGGAAATAAGGAAGGTGAATAGCTTGAAGCTTAGTGATTCGTTATGGGTTAATTGGGTCTACAATCATATTATTAAATCGGAGAGTTTCTGGTCCATACGGGAGAGTGCGGTTGGTTCTTGGAGGTTCAAGAAGTTGCTGAAACTTCGAGATATTGGACACACTTTCCATCGAGTTTCTCCTCGGTCGGGTACAGATGTGTCCTTTTGGTTTGATGTGTGGAGCGATTTGGGAGTTCTGTTGGATCTGGTAGGTACACGGGGTATCATTGATCTTGGGATCTCTTTGTATTCGAAGTTGGATGTGGTTCTGGATAATAGGAGGAGGAGACATCATAGACAAGATATCTATAATATGATAAAGGGTGAGATATGCAAGCTGCAAGGACAACGAGACCAATTAGGTGCAGAGAGAGATGTGCAACGTTGGAGGAGTGGTGTTGACTCTTTCTCCGGTCACTTCAACTCCAAAAGGACGTGGCAGCTACTGCGATGGGAGAGGCCGCTGATAGCTTGGTGCTCACTGGTTTGGTTTCGTTATTCGATTCCAAAACACTCTTTCATCCATTGGTTGGCATTCTTGAATCGCCTACCAACTATGGATACGATTCGAGTTTGGAACTCTTCAGCTGTTACAACTTGTGTTCTGTGTAAATCAAGGGAAGAGACTCGTTCACATCTCTTCTTTAGTTGCTCTTATGCTTCTCAGGTATGGGGTACATTGGCGAGTCGTTTATTAGGAGGCATGTTTACTACGGGGGGTACATTGGCGAGTCGTTTATTAGGAGGCATGTTTACTACGGACTGGGGGCGTCTTGCACAGCTACCATCTCGAGCTTCTATGCCATTTATGCAGCGGTTTTTGTTTCGTTCTCTTTTCCAAATATCAGTTTACATGCTGTGGGGGGAACGTAATAAGCGACGACATGGTCACCAAGATATGGTTCCGGAGAGGTTGGCTCAAATAATTCGAAGGATGGTTATTAATAGATTATCATCAATAGATCAGATGGGGGATGTGCGTTATCGGGGTTCTTTACAACAATGGCTGTCTTATGATTAATGTTTTTGAGGAGGATTAATTAATTCTCTAAAATTATGTTCGAAACAATGGTTTTGATATGGTTTTTTTGTGAATAAAGTTTAACATTCATACAAAAAAAAAAAACCCGAAACAATGGTTTTGATATGGTTTTTTTGTGAATAAAGTTTAACATTCATACAAAAAAAAAAAACCATCGTACTAGCAGCTACTGATGGATGTCACATATTGAATTTTATACATAAAAAAAAAAAACGCCCCGCCCCTGTTCCGCATAATTTTTTTTTTCAAATTTTAAGTCTGTACCGTTCTGCAAAATATCCATAGGTATCCGTAAACCCGCAAGCACGCAATATAAAAATCTGCAAATCTGTAACTCGCAAACCTGAAAATTCAAAATATGCAACGGTAAACCTCTGATTTGTAACTTGAAAACCAAAAGAATATATATATTTTTTTTTACAAGGTCCATAGAACCTACTCTGCAAATCCGTAAAAACTTTGAACCCGCCGTAACTATAGTTACGCAAATCTGCAAAGATTTTTAATAAGCGTGTACTTATTTTACCACCACGTACCAAAAATTGCGGAACCGTGGTTCAAATTACCACCTTTACACTGAACAAGTACAGTTTTGATTTTTGGAAGTTAAGTGTTTTAGTGCTCTTCTAGGAAAACATTCAAAAACTATCTGTATTTTTCCAATCAGTATTTTCATCTCCGAACTATTATATTAGGCAAAATTTAATCTGACTAGCTTATAAATTCAAATTTTTATCTGAACGACCAAATTTTTGTTAATTTCAACTTAACTGTTAACACCATTGTTAAACCGTTAAATAATACTGATTAGGAGGCCACGTTGTTTGATTATATGTCTAATTTATTAGAGAAAAACGATATCGTTTTGAGACAAACAAAATTAAAAGAAAAAATTACCCAAAACGTCATTGTTTCATCGTCATTAAAATGTTAAATGATTTTAATTTCCTCCAAATCGGAGAAACGACGACGTTTCGGAATTTTTATAAAAGGCCAAGTCGTATTATTATTCGATTTTTTTATTATAAATTCTAACCGATTAAAATTAAAATTAAAATTCTGGCATTTCTCTTACATGCAAAAGTGTACCTCGGGTTTTAGTCCCAAGCTCGGCTCTGCTTGGCACCACACAATCGAGCTAGTAGAAAACTTCCATTTTTTTTTTTTTTTGTCATGGAGAAAACTTCCATTTATCTTGTACAATCGAGCTAGTAGAAAACTTCCATTTTTTTTTTTTTTTGTCATGGAGAAAACTTCCATTTATCTTGTCACTTTTAGGGTTTAAACTTTAAAGTATTGATAGAGTCTCTATCATTCCGATATGTGTTGGCAAGTCTTCTTCTCGATTGTTATTTTCCTCTATTCATGTTTGTTTCTATAACGCTTAATTTTTTTCTTTCAGATTTCGGAAATTGCAGCAACCAGCAAAAGTGGAACCGAGAGAGAAGGCACCAAACCATGATTTAGGTACGGACTCTTCCTCTCCCTTTGGTACACTTTTTTTTTGGGGGAAAAATATACTTTTTATTCGAATTCATGGTCTGGATTTGATTTTGGGGGAAAAATATACTTTTTATTCGAATTCATGGTCTGGATTTGATTCCCTGTCTTTAATAGAAAGATTGGATTTAGCGATTAATCTTAGGTGTTCTTGTTTCCTAAAAATTTGAAGCTTAATTTGTCTTTTAGGTTAGAAAATCGCAAGAAACAGAAAACATGTCAAAACCTGAAACGGAGAAAATGAAATCGCCGCTAGACTGCTCTCCTCTCCTCGAAGAGCTACCTTACAGTTCCAATACTGTACGAATTCGAGTTCGATTATTTGATTTGATTCTATGTATTGAAAATTTGTTGGCAGTGTAGTTTGGTGTATGTATGTATGATATGTGTTTCCATCGTTCCCTTTTTTTCTTTTAGGTTTCAAATTCACAGCCATCAACAAAAATGACACAACCTACTACGAAAGATGATACATTGTCAAAGCAAGACTGGTCTCTTCTTCCTCAAGAACTACTTCACATTATCTCCGAGAAACTGAATGATTGTTTTGATGTGATTCATGCTCGGTCTGTTTGTCACCTATGGCGATCCATCTTTCGCTTTCCTTCTTGCCTATTACGTACAAGTTATTCTCTTCCCTCGTTCTCCCAGTACAATCGGCCTATTACGTACAAGTTATTCTCTTCCCTCGTTCTCCCAGTACAATCGTAGAAGGGAAGGCACAAGCAAAAGCTTCTGCACCCTTGAGAAGTTCCCTATGTTCTTCTTTAGAGTACGAGCTCCTGTTCCTGTTGATGGTTTGCCTTCTGAGTTTTACGTCGGAGGAATAAACCAAGATAAATCGGAGGGTTATATGGAGCTTCAATCTCCCTTGCAATGTTCTGTGAAAGTGAGGATCCCAAAATCTGAGCCAATCCTACTGAACGTTCTTGACTGTCAGATTCTCCATATGGGCTATCAGTTCAGAATGGTTGGTTGTTTGTGATACTGATGGACTCGATCTTAGCAAGTTACCATGTAGAGTGTGTAGGCTAGATGAGGATACTGGTGAATGGGTTGTGGTCACCGATTTGGGAGACCGAGTATTGATAATTGGACAACCGGTAAATAACTCGTGCTTAGCTAAGGAGCTTCCTGATGGTTGTGGTGTGAGTGGGAACTCATTTTTGTTCATCAATGAGTTTGTGGTTGACGGTAAAACATACTTCTATAAATGTGGAGTAGATACAGGAATTGGAAATGCAGAAGACAACCTCAATCTTTGGAGATACTCAAGAGAGATACTCAAGAGAGATTGTTGTGAGAGTCCTTAATACATGGCTGGCAGTGGTTCTCCGGGCTGCGAGCTCAATGCCGTAAAATCTTACTTTGGATGCCCGAGTTATCTGTGTGCTTTGACTTTATTAGATCAGACAATTGGATGCCCGAGTTATCTGTGTGCTTTGACTTTATTAGATCAGACAAATATATCTTTCTTTATGATCTCCAGTAAAGATTTTGTGATCTCTGATGTTAGGGTGATATTGTAGTTCTAATTATAAACCTTGTTGTTATGTGTCATGAAGTCGCAAAATGTCGTATGTGGTTGTGGTCTTGGTATCAAATGGTCGTGTGATTGACCATTTTCCCTGACGTAAGAAACCCACCACTAGAGAGATAATCATAGCAACCCTGTCTGAGTTCCTAGTATGGTCATCGTCGCTGACATTGGCTTCACCATTCAAAAACCAATAAAACGAATGCTTAATTTTCAAGAGCTTATTTGCTCGTCAATCAAACCAATAAAACGATGCTTAATTTTCTCTATTCAATTCAAAACCAATAAAACGATGCTTAATTTTCTCTATTCATTTGCTCGTCAATCAAACCAATAAAACGATGCTTAATTTTCTCTATTCACGTTTGAGATTATAT
Source organism: Physaria fendleri (assembly GCA_036630335.1). Classification (NCBI taxonomy): domain Eukaryota; kingdom Viridiplantae; phylum Streptophyta; class Magnoliopsida; order Brassicales; family Brassicaceae; genus Physaria; species Physaria fendleri. The sequence goes on along the minus strand of CM071716.1, from coordinate 1,670,542 downwards.
ATCGACCATTTGATGAAATGCGGGCTTGTACCCCAGAAGCAGATGTTGTTTTTACAAGCACAGCCGCTGAGACACCATTGTTCTTAAAAGAGCATGTAGAGACTCTCCCTCTTGCTTGTCCAGAGGTAGGAGGACTAAGGCTTTTTGTTGTCATCTCTGTTCCAAGAAATGTCAAGTCTTGTGTTAGTGAAACAGAAACTGCTCGGGTTTACGATGTATAGACGATCTCAAGGAGGTTGTAGCTGCCAATAAAGAAGACAGGTTGATGAGAAAAGAAATGGAAGCTCAAACCATAATAACAAAAGAATCAAAACAGTTTGAAGCATGGAGAGATTCAATAGAGACAGTTTCAACAATCAATAAGTTAAGAGCTTATGCACAGAGAATCAGAGTTGCAGAACTCGAGAAGTGTATATCGAAGAAAATGAGAGATGACATGAACAAAAAGACAATAAGAGCTGTAGATGACTTGAGCAAAGGTATAGTAAACAGATTCTTACATGGTCCAATACAGCATTTGAGATGGGATGGGAGTGATAGTAGAACATTGAGTGAGACGCTTGAGAATATACATACTTTGAAATAGAATGTATGGGCTTGAGAATAATATTTTGAAGGAGAAACTTAAGGCTATGTGGCACAACAGAAGTAAAAGAAGATAAGGTATTTCTCTGGAAACAAACTAAACACCAAGGATCACAGAGATACAAGGACAATCAAATCATTGATGACAGACACTAAAGGCTCCATCTATTAGCCTAATTAGAACTCGTCATAAAATTGAGATTTTAGTGGAAAATATCAATCAAATAATTGTATACATATCAATCAAATCATTGTATAACGGAAACAAATATTTCCATTGACCAAAAAAATTCCTCTTAATTATTTCTATTTTTACGGTTTCTCTGTCGAGTATATATGATCCCGTACATTTCTCATTCTAAGAATATCAATAAAACTCTTTACTTACTTACTTACATATAGAGCAGTTTCAGCCCAAAAAAAAAAAAAACATATAGAGCAGTTATTCGCCTCTGCTTGGCTCCACGACGAGATAGAAGAAAACTTGCATTCCTTTTGGGTTTAAAGTTTCGGTAGAGCCTCTGTCATTACAATATCTGTTGTTAATTCTTCTTCTCGATGCTTAATTTTCTCTATTCATGTTTGTTTACAGTACTCTAACCCTAGAAAAGCTTAAATTTTTCGTTCAGATTCGCAGCAACCACCAAACATGGCACCGGGAAAGAAGAGATCAGCCATGTTTTGGGTACATGACTCTTTCTCTCCTTTCTGTTCCAACTCTTTATTTCGATTTTGATTCCCTGTTTTCAATTGCAAGATTGTCTATAAGGATTAATCTTCACTGTTCAATGTTTCCTAAATCCTTAAAGCTTAATTTGTCTTTTAGGTTAGGAAATCTCCAC
>CM071716.1:1640090-1650590 GCA_036630335.1 Physaria fendleri | reverse complement strand
TTCCCCCCCCCCCCCCCCCACTAGTTACCATCTAGACCTAGTACTCTAGACGTGTACCAAATTTCCTCGTGGATCGATCCCGCTCTATGCTACAAGTGATTATATCGTGCACTTGCGGTTTTGAACGGGTTTAAACTCAGGTCTACTCTCTAGTACTCATGAGTGAAACCTGATTAGTCCACGTGTTCAAAAAGGACGACATCAGTCCTCAGGATTTTATCTGTACAATTTAATCGTTTAGTTTAGTTTTGATAATTGCATTCATATTCGCAACAAAAACCATCTTAGTTTCATCTTAACTCCTATCCATTTCACAAAATTTTTGAAGTGAAACCTTGATCTATGATATTTAATCCTGGTCCTGACAAAAAAGTATATTTAATCCCGAAGTATTAGTAAAACAACATGCAATTGGGTTAAAAATAGGATATACCACAGTGTTTGAGTTGATTTTCAATTAGCCAAAGTGAAAAACAACAAAACATCTGCAACTAGCAAGTGAAAGACGGCTAGTCCTCGATTTTTTTTTTTCATTCCTTAGAATTTCCTTGTTTCTTCCGCATTTAATATAAGGTGGGATAATACTTTTGCAAAAAGGATAAATAAGTATGGCGAAAATGGATCACCCTACCATATTCCTCTGATGTCACATATGGTGTACCATTAATAAGAATCGAATAACTAACGAACTTTCAACAAATCCTTGGGACGCATCATCCTCATTAAATTTTTTTATTCTAGTCGATTATACATCCTTTTGATATCCGTTTTTACCGTCATATATAATTTGAATTGGAATGTTCTAACTGATCGGGCTTCTCTGTTTGTCGAACACAATGAATTCATTCCATCTAATCCAGTCAAGAGGTATTTCACCAGTTGTTGGCTGTTGCTCCCATCTATTGGTGTTTCTCCAGTCTTTCCTTAACCGTTTCATAGTTTCTCATCATTCTTTAGTAAGGTGGTCTCTATGATCTTGTTTGGTTTGTATTCAATCTTCCAAGGTGAGGTGGTTTTAATGATCTTCTTTGGTTTGTCTTCGATCTCCAAAGGTACTCTTAGTCACAAAGAGTTGTCCCATCATCTTTAGATCTGATGCTTGTTTCTGAATTTTGGGTTGGTGTGTTTGGTCTCTCATTCCTGTTGCATCATAGGTTATCTGATTTACACTGCTTTGGAGATGTGGATAATAACAATCCAAAATTATAATATATATATATATATATATATAATAGGAATAAGCATCTCACAATCTAAGGCATCCACGTCAGATCAAACCCCTCTCAGCCTATCCACGTCATTTGTGGAGAAATTTTTTTTGTGAATAAGAATCTATGAAGGAAAAAATAGCTTTCAATCTCTCAAAGAAATCGGTTCGTCTTCATCTCCGAAGAACGTTTCTCATCCTCCATTACCATCATCAGCTTTAACGAGTACATGTAATTCATCTCCCTCTAGCCGTTGTCATTATTCCAAAAAGGTTTGGTTCGATCCCAATAGATTGAATCTTTATTAATCTTACTTAAATCAAAATCTTAGTACTGAAGCTTTCTTTTAATGGTGTCAAATTCAGAAAATCTAGAGTAAGAAAAGTGGTTAGAGTTCTCTGCGGCAAGCACCAAAATTGCTGATGTAACATTAGATGAGGTCTCATGGCGACAGTATGGTAAAAAAACCAATCAAAGGCTCACCTCATCCTCAGTTAGTCCTACATTTATTAATATTTATTTTGGGAATTCTTTGAACGAGAATTTCTTGGTTTCGTTGTTGTGTATACTTAGAGTAATTTCTTGGTTTCGTTGTTGTGTATACTTAGAGTGGCTGATCAAAGTGCTGTGAAGTGGAAAAGAAGAAATTTTAACGTCGAGCATACTTCCCTAAGTTCAATGTCATTGTTGCTTATCACATAGCTATTTTTCTCGCTAATTATGAATAAGTTTCTTATTTCTATAGCTTGAAATCTAAATGGTTGTGCCTTGAATATTTGTAAATTAGCTCCAGTAAAAGATCAAACTTTTGATTAGTGAAAGTTATAAATCCAAATTCAATTTTATGGCTTTGGACTAAGATTTCCGGGTTATATGCTTGCCAAGTGGATTTTCAAAATGTTTGAATATTATTAGGAACTTCAATTCTTTCGTGAACCTGTTTGTGTCAAAGTTGAATCTTAAAAGCGTATCAATATGTTTTTGTAAATATTAAATTTTTCCAGCCTTGTGTTCTTTTAAACTGACATGATAAAAGGTGTCAGCCAAGATCTTTTTCAGAAGCTAATCGAGATGGAGTGAAAGGAATGTATCGAGTTGACATTGATGCTCCTTCAAAAGAATGGATAAACATCACTAGCTTATACGATGTTCTAATTTTTAACTCTGGCCAAATGTAAATAAATTTTATCTTTGACCCATTGGATTTTCTGTTTTTCCGACTATGCTTACAACAACTTATGAAAAATTTGTTCAGGGTATTCATGTGTGAATTTTGGGTTTAGGTGGGTTTATGTTATGTTTCTTAAAGAGACACCTTTTATTAACCTGAAAAATTACATTGTAGAATTGGTTGTATTATTGATTAGCACATAATGCATATATATAGTAGGATGATACAATAAATATGAGATATTTAGAAAAAAAATCATATAAACTCAGATACAATCATATCACAATTATGATAATCATATCAATCTGTTGATATCTTCTACACCTTTTGTCTTCTACCGAAATGGGAAAGATGATAAATCCTTCTCTTGACATATTGCAAGAATTTGAAGTTGTTATCTAACATATGGTTTCTTATATCCAGAGAAAAGTCCCTTAAAAGACCCTCAAGTTCTGACGTTTGCAATCACCAAGGCAATTCTATGGTGGTGATTGGAACCAAAATGGAAGTTGTTTCCTATATAAGCCACTCGAAGAAAACCAGGTAAGATAACGAGCTTTACTAAGCAAGTCTAGTTTCTCACTCTCATTCCATGTGGAAAATGTATTTGTTTTCAATTGAATCCTATTCCATTCTGGTGAAGAGATTTGAAAATTTATCTATTTAAGATTTGAGAGAAGGAGCACTATTTTCTGATTTCAAATTGGTGTTTTCTCTGAGGAAGAAAAAGGAGCTCCTACATTTCCATCTAACTCAAAAACTGAATTAAAAGATAAGGACAGGAAACATAAGAAACAAAAGGACCAGGATAAGGAAAAAGATAGAGGGCATAAGAAGCACAAACACAAACATAAAGATAGAAGCAAAGATAAAGATAAAAAAGGATCGGGACAGAAAGAAGGACAAAAATGGTCACCATAACTCTGGTGATAATTATAAGAAACATCATGATAGTGTAAAAACATGTATATTTGTCATCCCAAAGAAGAATATCTTGATTTATTGTTTTGTATTTGTTGTCATGGAGTTTTGCTACTTTCCTGACATGTTAGCTTGACAAGATTTTAGTAGATATAGAGACTGCTCTATAACAACTTTATTTAATATTTGATTTAAGTTTTTTATTTTATTTTATGAAGCATTTTCACTAATATTTCAAAAAAGGAAACATGATGGAGATGAAGATATTGATAACAATCAGAGGCACACAAAAAAAAAAATCCAAGGTAATGGTAATGAAGTAGTAATATGTGTTTAGTAAATTGTATATTAGGCTCTTGGTTTAACTTGTATACATTATATTGTTAAATAGAAATATTGAACAACCGAAGAGAATACGAGAAGCCATCTTGGGTTTTTTTCTATTTGTTCCAAGTGTTTACTCATGGCCACCAAAGATGAAAAAAGTTGTGATGGTCCCACCGTTATCCCCATGACCATGCTACGGAATTTATTAGCCTCGAGCCTCAACGAGGATTACTATATTTTCTAAGTTATCGTGTTATGTCCATTTGGATTGAAATCAGAGCTAACTCTTTGAAACTACAGTGCAGTAATAAGAAAAGTTAGGTTATGTTGGATGAATTAGATTTTGAAATGTTATAAATATATTAATATCTGTCGAGCCAGAAGCTTTTTACTTTTTTTTTTGTGTGTTGAGATCATTTGTTTTATGATGTGTTAGAATCTAGATGATCAGTGAGACAGACTCTAATACTAACAAAGAATAAGACTTTCTACTCTTTTTTTTTGTTTTGTTAAGTGTGAAGATTTTGAGTCATTTTGTTCTGTTTTGTATGTAAATTGGTGTGTTTTGTTATTGATTTCTAAACATATATTTTTTATTATTCGTAGCAGAGCATTTGAAGTTAATGTAAAATTTTCTGACAGGTGACATCCATATTTTGGAAGGATAACGAAATTAACATGGTAGACACACGTCACACACTTGGTCATGGAGATTTTGGTCGTGAGGTATGAGACTGATCCCTCTTAAAATGGTTACTTTTTAGGTATTATTGATTCTCATGCTCTATTTGAGTGGAGTTTCATATATCACAGTAAATGCCGATAAATTTTGGAAAGTTAAGGCTATCTTTCGAAATCCCCAAGTCACTAGCTGGCATACTGGCATATGTTATCACTTATTTGTGCTAATTTGACATGAGATAAATTAGTTAGGATTTTTTCAATACCTAACATGGGTTTAGTGATAGATTTCAAACTATTTGTTATCTTGAAGAATGAACCATGAGTTTTTCTCCAACGTTCGGACGTTCCTGACTGTATATATAACATTTTTGGTCTACACTGTATATATAACATAGGTGATATCTTTGTGACTGTTTCTGCATTTGAATTTAGGTTGAACGAGTTGTTGGTGTGGTTGAAGGAGCTATTTTAGTTGTTGATGCTGGAGAAGGCCCTCTTCCACAGACTAAGTTTGTTCTTGCCAAAGCGTTGAAGTATAGGCTACGACATATTCATCTCTCAGACAGGGTTGATCGACCTTCAGGTATGCATTGTATTCACTCCTTTTTGTAGAAAACTTATTTGTCTCATTTATTTTGTTTAGCTTCTCTTTTTTATTTACGTTTTTTTCCAAATGTTTCATGTCTTCCAATTGCATTCAATGAGAGAGGTGTGATGAAATGGAGAGTTTGGTGCCACCGGTAATGTTGGTGCTAAGCTATAATCTCTTCTTGGCTACAACATTTTAATCATATAAAATGAAGAATTTTAGGAGAAGCTTATATTCCCTTGAAAAAAAGGAAATGCGTATAGAAGTATTTGTCTTCTCCTCGTACTTTTCTTAAAGCTAATAGCGCTAAAATATATTAGTTCTCTTGATATATTAGTTCTCTTAGAGAACGACACACAAAGATATTAACGATTAAAAGAAACCCTAAAGATCTGAAGTTATTTAGTTATAAATTGTTTTCTAATTCATTTGATATTTGCATTTATGTTTTTTTCCAATGTACTTATGAATAACATTTGCACCTGCGGATTGGGAAGCTTCTAAAGAAATTGTTTGAAGATGGCGTAGTGAAGCGTGAGAAGCTATTCATCACATCTAAAGATATGGTATTTTGTTGATGAAGTTTCTTTTGTCTTTATATATTTCTTACGCTTTTCAGTTTCTCTCGCGTTTGCTTAGCCTAAAACATATGCCATGACAGGTTGACTGACCTTGATCCTCCAGATGTGGAGGGGGCATTGAACAGAACTGTACATGATCTGCAGCTTGATTACATCGATTTGTATCTTGTAAGAACTTTCAAGATGTGTTCATTTGTTTGATATCTAGGTTGAATAGTATTAGATTAGATCTCTGGAATTGGAACTTATGATACATGGTTATACTTCAGTGATCTTTCAAGATGCAGTGGCCTGTTGAAGAAAGGCACAATTGAATCTAAGCTTGAGAACATTGTGCCTTTCAATATTCCTAGCACATAGAAAGCAATGGAAGCACTATATGATTCACGCAAGGTACGACCCATCTTGGAAAGCAATGGAAGCACTATATGATTCAGGCAAGTGTAATGATCTATTTCAGCTCACTTAAATGCTTTCCATATTTTCCAGCAAATTCAAGTGGTCTTGAAAAGCAAATACGCTTACTGATTTAGAAATCGAACTAAAGCTTCCATTGTGGAAAATATTTGGGAGGTCATGCAAAGGTTGTAATTTTACATGCTTTTGTAGTTCAACTAAGGTTCTTGTTTACTTTCCGTTTGGAATTTTTCTAAAAAATGTGTTCGTTCTTTTTCTTGCAAGAACATAAACTCTATTTCATTCAGAAAAAAAAAGAAACTTTTGCACAAATATTTGGGAATTTTTTTTTCAAAAAGATCAAAGTAATACCGATTTGAAGACATATATATGTGTTTTGTTCTCAAAATTTATAATTAAATACCATATTTTACCAACCATTAGTTTAAAATCATAGTTTTTATACGTGAATAGTCATTAGTGTATGTTTCATAGGCTGAATAACCATATGAAAATAAATCTAAACGTAGTGCGGGTAAGCTTCCTAGTCCTAATTAGTGTATCTTTCCCTTTTGTGACAAAAATATACACGATTTATGATGATTCACTAAAAAAAAAATCAGCAACTATTTATTCAATTGTGACAAGATTGCTTACTCATATAAGCAGGTGTACCACATATTTAACAAGTTGATAGAATCAAACATACAAATTTTCTAAAATGTGAAGAAAATAAGAAATCGAAAACATACACACTACTAAAAACTTGTTAACAAATTAACAAAAATCAAAATAGAACATCTAAAAGAACCTTTTTTTGGTCTTATGCACATAAGTGAATCTAAAACACTAACTCTTAATTTTTTTTATTTTTGTTTTTTTTTTGTAGACGACTTGAACCGTCTGTACAAACATATGTATATCAACTCGTATATCTTTTGTAAATTCAACTATTAGTGTATTCTTACCCATTTTTCCCCTTTCTTTCAAGTCTCTTTTGCTTTTCACCAGTTTCTTTGTTTTGGAGACAACGAGAATCAAACATTCTACGTACTTGGAAGCTGCTAATCGAGAGGAGATTCAAATATCATTTCCTGCAAGACATATAGTTCCGCTTAGACAAATACCGGTAAGTCTAAACGAGTATGTTAACAAATATAACAGAGAGTAATCACTATGATTTACAAGATTATAGAGTTCTAGAATTTTTAGGCATGTGCAAGAGAAAAGATAATGGAAAGAATGTACCTTATTGCAGACCGGGCAGGCTTCACTTCTTTCCATCCATTCCAGAATGCATGCGAGGTGAAAATGGTGATCACATTTGGCTAGAAGTTTTGGGTTCTCGATATCATATTCTGAATCAGAAACAACGACAAAATGATAAACAAACTTTCACAAGTCATAATGTATGGCTTCCTTCAAGTCTTTTGCTTAGTAGGAAAGGAAAATATCTTTACCTTCCAAACATATGGGACAGTCCTCTTCCTCTATTGGTACAAAGGCGGCTTTTGATAGCTTTGGGTCTATATATTCTGCAGAATCAAGATCAATCTCTGTTTGGATTTTGCAATCAGTTTCTTTAGGCAAGCACATAGATGGAACCCCGAGAGTAATACTGTCCACTGTTTCTTGAACAGGGTCGGTATTAGCAGCCTCCAGTGGAACCTCTCTTACATCAACACAAGTAGCTTCTTCTCCAATTCCTGGTGTTTGAGGAACCCCTATAGCAACATCGAAAGGAATGGGTGGTGGCGGTGGTACATAAGCATCAGGAGATGATGTCTCTAAGTTTGTGTCTACAGCTACGACACCCGTAGAGACAGTAGAGATTGCTGAGGAAGTCCTGTCAGGGGCGGAAGATAACGGCACACGCTCTTCTGTTGCCCTCGGGTACTGCACAGAAGAGTCAGATAAAGAATGAGTAACAATAATCATTATTAAACAAAAAAATCATCCTTGCAATGAAAAACTCATTCAGTCCCATATGAATCTTTAAATGATACGTATCAGAAACATAGCAAGATTAAGTAATTTGCGGACTATCTTTGCAACATCGCAGAAACCAAAATTTGAGAATGGTTAAAGATGGAATAAGGAAATGGGAGAAGCATCACACTAACATAGTAGTATGCAGGTCTGTCATCTACATCACCTCTTCGTGAAGAAGCACAACAACAGCATCCTCCCATGTCTTCTGTTTTTCCTGATTTTATCACAAAATAGAAAAACCGTAGACTCTTCATATATGATAACGTACAAGATACAATATTACAATCTTGAACTCCATAAGAGTAAAACTGAGTATGCATCACATATATGCAGAAAACTGAAACAAGCTATTTGGTTTTGAATATAAGTTTCAGGTATCTACTAAATTCTGATTAGTTATAACACGTTAAAAACAATAACTACCTTTACACCTTTATAAAACCATATCCATAAAGCAGGGCACTTGACTTACTTCAGCTACTCAACAGTCTAATTTCAACAACTCTAACATCAGTTGTGACACACCATTAACCTCTTCTATAAACGGATTAAATTCAGGAGGAATGCAAGTATGCAGTGTCTTTAAGCACAATCTAGACACAACTACAGTGAACAATTCAACTCGGAAATTAAACTCCACAAAAGAAATACCTAAAAGTTTCACTGAGAGCAAGCTAATACTTTCCACAATTCCCCAGCTCCATAAAATCCTAAACTGAAACTTATCATAGCAACAATAAACATCAGAATTCTCAGAACCTACCATAAACAAAACGAAGAAGAACGGATTACAATACTTAGAATTTTCACACGAAAAAAAACATCAAGCTAATAAAAAGCACAAAAAAGAAAAACCTCAAGAACAACGATCACTACCAAGATCAGAAACAACACAAGAATCGATCATCCTCTCGAGATTGAATCAGGAAGAAAAATTGAAAATCCAGAAATCAAAGAGAAAATTTTACTTTTCGTCTTGGGAGGAGCTTTTTCTCGTGGGGGGGGTTTTTTTTTTTTTTTCCTAATTTCTCTTCGGTGTCTCTGCTTTTGTACTTTTCGCGGTGCTGTTTATCGTGCGCTCTGACAAAATACAAGAAAATACACAGACTCGACTCGAATATTATATTGAAACTTACCTTACTCATAAATTCGTTATTAATATTTTAATTGTTTCTTTTTTGAGTAACGGTAATACTTTTTTTTCACCGCCAACCTAAAAATTACCATATTCAAAAGAGATCAAATTCTCAATCACATTTCGTATGATTGTTTGAAGTTTTAGATTTTTATAAACCTATTTTTCTACTGAAATCTTAAATAATTAATTTTTATAAAGTTTTGAATTTAAAGTAATTAACAAATATTTTGAAAAACTATAAACCAATTTAAAAAAGTCAAAGCCAATTTAAAGATTTTCTTACCTTTTATAGAATAAAATTCTAAATTTACAAATTTTTGGTTTAGGATTAGGAAAAAATAACAATATTTTTCGGAAAGAAATTGATTGTTATCCTATGAGAGTCGTCGAGCCGCAGGTAAAATCCTCCGCCGTCGTCTTTGGCGGTCGGAGCTCCTCCTCTCTCACTCTTTTTTCTTTTCTTTCCTTCTCTTTTTCTTCTTCTTCTCGGTCTTTTGGTTGGTTGAATTTTTTTTTGACCAAGGTGGTTGAGATCTGGAATCTTGATGATGGTTATTATCTTTTCTTCTCGGACATGATTCTGGTTCAAAGGGCTTTCGGTTTAGCCTTTAATCATGTCACAAGGGTGCTTGATTTTATATATCGGCGTATGTATTGGTTCTTCATTTTAAAGGAAAGGGTTTCCAGGTCTCTAAAGATGGTGATATGCTGGCTTTACATGTCTTCACTAGGGTTAGTTTGGAAAAGGGGAAACAATTGTTTCTCGTTATATAGATCTCACGATATTACCATCACTAGAAAAAGTGGGTTTTCAATTGTTATAGTGATAAGTAAGATTATACAACGGATATGCAAGGCTTTGTTAGTTTGGAAAAGGGGAAACAATTGTTTCTCGTTATATAGATCTCACGATATTACCATCACTAGAAAAAGTGGGTTTTCAATTGTTATAGTGATAAGTAAGATTATACAACGGATATGCAAGGCTTTGTTGATGGATATGATTATAGCGGAATCATCTCTGTCAAGCAATTACAAGCGGATTTGGCAAACATGGTGGATCTCGGGTTTAATTTCTCAATCTTCAATCATCTCTTTAATAATTTTCATAGTTGAGATATTTGACTTGGGTGAATGCTCGTGTTACGTGATGATAGGAAGTTGTCACGGGAGGTGTCTTAGCCAGAATCAAACAGATTTTTCGGATTCAATTTCCTCAGTTTGGAAACAAAGGTGTTTATGGAGAATCACAATTTTTAATTGTTTCCAAATTTGTTATAACGGGTTCTTTACATTTTTGGAATTAGGAAAGTTTTTATGTGGTGATTTATTCTTAATTGATTCGACATTTATGTTAGTGGATTTGAATTTTCAAAAGAATTTTATTTTTTCATGGTTGTTTTCATTGTTATATGGGTCAGCCCATTTGTGTTTTTGGCTTTGTAGGGTGAGGTTTTCACCATATTTTTGTTTTATGAATAAATTACCTTCTC
>CM071716.1:1505722-1516552 GCA_036630335.1 Physaria fendleri | reverse complement strand
CTCTCCAAACAACGCTTTTCGGAACCAGAAGTCGTCTTACTCCTTGTTTCATCATCTCCAATGCATCGATCAACCTTGCAGTATATACAGATAAAGGCATGGAACACTTGGATATAAAACAGTATGTCAAATCCAGTTAGTCATAGGATCACATATCAAGAAACTTTAAGCTATGACCCTTTTCACTAAATAGATTGAAATTCAAGAAACTGTAACTAAAAATCAGGTCCTGACAGAGTTTGAAGACAAAATCACAGTACCTTGTTCCAGGATCAACCTGTTTAAGAAGAGTATTGTCGGGAGAAACAATCTCAGAGACAGGAATCTTTAAAGCTTTCTCTTCTTCCAAACACTCATTCTTAGCCAAAAACGCAACAATGTCTAAAGAATTCAAAATCCCCACGAATCTTTGTTGTCTCATTTCACTATTCTCCACGAAACCAGGAAGATTAGGCGTCGATCTCTTCCGCCAAACCGGAATCCCACACTCTGTAGACTCTCCCATCGCTTGAATTGCACTCCCATCGCTTGAATTGCAGATTCAATCGTCTCTGTTTCGTAGAACTCAACCATTTCTGGCTTTCCTACAGTTAGATCTCCCACTACGTGGTACAAGAACACAGACGCCATTAGAGAGATCAATAGATCTGCAAATTGTGGATAATTCGAAGAAGGATCAAGAGGAGATGAAGAGAATTCGCCATGGAAGTCCCATGAAGCGATCAGAGCTTTTGTGGATAGAGATTGAGTTTGTGTCCGTATAGTTCGGTCGTTAGAAGAAACAGCCATAACTGTATGAGAAGTTTGAAAACATAAGTTAGGACGAATCTTATGTACCCATTGTTTGACCAAAAGAATGCAAAAATCTTATAAAGACACGTGGTAAGATGGATATGAATATGTATTATCCATTTTTGGGTATTAAAAGTTATTAGGAAACGGTCCCATTATGGACAGAAGAGATGATAAACCAAGCTCTCGTAGCTTGTATGGTTTGCGTAAGCCGTAAGTACTCTAAAATACTAACGTGTAGGGCAAGTCATGGAGATAGAAATGGAGCAAGATGAAGATAACTCAATTTTATATACAGATCATTTTACATTACGTTCAAGGCTTTTAGATATTTACGGGTCAGTACTAGATCTGAAATATTCAGAACCAAATGGGTGTTAACTATGAGTCTATGAACTAAAACCGATTCGAATATTGGTTTTCTATTCGGTTGTGGTCGGGCTTTTGGTTCTTGTAAAATAGTTCATGGCTAGGTTTATCATATTATTTCTGAAAATGCAAGATGAATTACAGAAACAATAGCTATATAGAAAATAACTCAAGAATGGTTTTACAGACTTCTCTCTTATTTTCTATACTCTCTCAAACCCACTTATGATTCCTAACTCTCGTTTTTCTCACAGAGAAATTAAGAAAACCTTAAGCTCACACACACACCCCAGAAACAATTCTTACGCCTCTCAGAATTATTTTTGACCTAGACACACCCTCTCCTTCTTTATTGTGAAGAGAACGTATCAACACTCAAGGGAACTTTCCTTTTTCACTCAAATTCAATCAAATCAGATTTTCCTTCTTTTTGCTCAATCAAGATCTCTTTAGGAATTCCAGTGATATCATAGAGATACTTGATTCTTGCTCCTGTGCTTTCCATTTTAGCCATCCTTCATTCCTTATCTTGCATCACATCGTTTAACTCTTTGCTGAGACCGATACTCTGTTTTGTTTTTGCTGCTCTCACAATTTCTAGGTGATCAATAATCCTTAGCCTACCAAAGTCGACGTTAAGGATAATTGTGAACATATTGGATCTAATATGAAAGTTCAATTAGGATAGTTGGTATCAACGAAAACGGTGTTAGGGCAGATTAAACGATTAGATCACTAGACTTAGTAATCGATGTCACCACAATGTATTAGTTAGACATTTCTATCCAAGTTGTTTAATCAGGGATTTTCAAGATCCTGTTGACTTTCCGTAAACCTAGCATTTTTTCTCTAGAATCATTCACAATACAAATTTTGTATTCTTTCTTAGCTTAAATCGATTCTTATATTTGTTGTGTAACTGTGGTCTTTGTGAATTCGATCCTATAAATCCTACTAACCTCGTGTGCTTGCAATATTATTTTGACAAATAATCTGGTCCAGGCTTCTACTAACCTCGTGTGCTTGCAATATTATTTTGACAAATAATCTGGTCCAGGCTTAAAGTTTCTTCTAATTTTAACTTTTTGTAAAGTGTTTTTTTTTTCGGTCTTTCAACCACAACAATATGAAAAATCTTTGTAATTTTTTTTCATCTAATTTTTCTGGGTTTAAGAATTCAAATTCTTTTTTATCAGTGGAATAATATTAATTTAAAGACAACAATATGACAAATCTTTGTAATTTTTTTACATCTATTTTTTTTGGGTTTAAGAATTCAAATTCTTTTTTTTATCAGTGGAATAATATTAATTTGCGTTGGTCAGGTCGGAAAAACATAGTTTACATAATAAAAGAGAGTTGAGAGGAATCAAGCTTCACAAACTAGAGAGTCTATTTCATATTTAAAGAGCGAGGTATATACGAAATTGAGAAATCGGCAATTATAATTGCCCTTTTCAGTCTTTCCACTTCGTGGAGATAAAATGAAAAAAATGGTCAGTTCTCCGGAGTCGACACCATCTTCACTAACTCCAAAGTATACGAATGGAAACCAACCAAGACTTCATTCTTGAAGGCCATCCATTCTATTGTCTATAATAGCGCTTCCATTTCTGCATGTATAGGAGCAGGGCCGGTATTTAGCATGTGTTATATGGGATACGTCACAAGGCCCAAAAAATTTTAATTTATTTTTGTAAAGATTAAAGGGCCCATTTTTGTGTATTTTTTGTTTTTGTTAAAGATAAAAGGGTTCATTTTTATTTTTGGTGAATATTAAAGGGCCCAATATTTTTATAAATTCGGTTTTAAAAGTAAATTTTTAAAATTTAATGTTTTATTTTTCGGGTTAGCACAGGTTCTTCAATCCGTCCGGAACGGTCCTGTATAGGAGATTCACTGCTTCAAATAGTCTTTGCACTCAACATCATATTTTCCGTCGCACCTGTAATGCTAACCTAACCAAGAACACCAAAGAGTCAGACTGTTTCCAAGAGCCATCCACAAAACACTTAATAGCATCAAAGTTGACTCAGCTGAAAGAGTCACTGTGCCTTAATTCCCATGTTTGAGTCTCGAAATCTATCATTTTTAAAATTATCCTTGGGTCTGGTTTTATATTAGAAAAAACTTTATCATTTCTTGATTTCCATATGTACCATAGTAACTACGCATAAACTTTAATGTGGTGATTCTCTGGTTGTCGCTAGAATAAATAATCCATATTTGAATACAATAGGAGCGTAGGGAAAGTATCTCCCTAAAGATTCTGAACCGATGACAGTAGCTATATTTAGCGGGTTGGTGAACATTCAAAAAGCGCATAATTTGCCGTTTTCATATCGTGAGTACACCACAAACACAATGTATCACACTTAACACTACGATGCCGCATAAAATATTTTAATATTTGTAGCTTAAAATAAGTTTAAAATTTTGGGCATAATCGTGACAAATTCTGTCAAAATTTGACATATGAAATGTTTTAAAATTTTGGAGTATAAAAGTAATTTTCTCTTGACAAAATGAAATGTTTTAAAATTTTGGAGTATAAAAGTAATTTTCTCTTGACAAAAAAAAAAAAGAAGTAATTTTCATACGGTTCTACAATATACTACTACACAAAACCATAATTAGTATATCTTAATAAATATTGTCATACTTAATTAGTATATCTTAATAAATATTGTCATACTTGTTAATCTAAGATTCTAGAGATCTCATGCCAAAAAAATGTAAGAGAATTTTCCCAATTTCCTATCTTAAACATACCTTTACAATATCATATACAAATCAGAAATGTATACCTTTGTGTATTAACAAATCCATTTGCAAACACAAAACCATAATTAGAATATATAAATATATATTTTCATATATAGAGATTTCAATTTTCTTTTTGCTTTCAAAGGTCAAAAATATAGAGATTCCATGCCAAAAATGAAATTATGAAAAATAAGTTTATTCTTCTTTTCATTTCAATATTTTATTTTTTAAAAAATATTGGTTTTTGGTAAACAGAAAGAGATATGAGAATTTCCGAATTTCCTATCATAACATCAAATACAAATCATCAAATACAAATCAGAAATATACACGTTTGTGTAATGAGAATGATTCTTGTTATTGGAAACAAATCCATTTGCATATATATATACACATTTGTCTAGTGAGAACCAACTCTATCAGAAATGGAGAAAAAGATGTGTACGAAAGTTGTGTTTCTTGCCTTCTTGATATCCCTCTCATGTGAGTCCATCCATCTTTCAGATGTGTACGAAAGTTGTGTTTCTTGCCTTCTTGATATCCCTCTCATGTGAGTCCATCCATCTTTCAACTTTAAATTTTAAGTTCATCAAAATTTTCATCATTTATCTTAGTTTTACATTGATAACTATTGTCCAAATGCAAGTTAAATCTTAGTTTTACATTGATAACTATTGTCCAAATGCAAGTTAACTGTTTGTTCCCTTATTTTTGTTTGTCTTTAATAAGAAAGAAACAAAATGCTTTTTATCATATTTTTATTTATATAATCTTGTTGACTGAAACATGATTATGTGTGATTAGGTTTGATGGAGGGAGAAGCAAGAACTGAAACATGATTATGTGTGATTAGGTTTGATGGAGGGAGAAGCAAGATTTAGTGGAGAAATGAAAGATGTAAGGATACAGCGTGGAGGATCTTGCACCAATGACAATATTTGTCATAATCATTGTCCTGGCTGTAAGAACACACAATGTGTTTTTAACCAATGTGTTTGTTCTGATTGTTACACTCCCCCTTCTAGGTTATAGTATCAAATCTCATATCTAAACTTGTTTCTATCAATTTTGTGATGACAAAACATTATTAATAATAATTCAATTCTTATTTTTTTAATGTCAGTGTATTTTCCTGTTTACAAAATTCAAAAATTCAGCTATAAGTCTATCATACTTTTAAGGGAAAATCAAACTTTCTTATTTAGCATCTTAGACAGGCCAGTCTTTACAAGATACTACCAATCAAACTTTCTTATTTAGCATCTTAGACAGGCCAGTCTTTACAAGATACTACCTCAAATTAAGAAAAATAATTATTACCTTACCTTTTAGATATATTAACATTTTAAATTATTTTATTAATTATTCAATAACCAATAGAAATCAGTCTACGTAATGATTTTTCGATTTATAATGCAAATACGTTATCCAGAACTAATTAATTACTAAAAAATCAAATACTGTAGAACAGATGGAAAATTGTTTAAGAGATGTTGCAATTAATAATTTCAAAAGCAGAAAGGAAGAATAATGTATTTAGCCTCGAAACTATCGACATCACGTCATATACCCGTGGATCTTTATAATTTTGTAATTTTCCCTCGCGTGAACTTTGTCATTCCAATTGACCTCAAATTGAAAGTAGGACAATAGTTTCACCCTTATTCAAAACTTAATATGACATTTCGCCTCGTATTGGTTTATCGAAAATCAAACAAAACCGAACAAAACGAAGTCCGAGGACCAAATTGCCGTCGAAAATTTCAATTGGGGCCAACGTGCAAGATAGCAAAGTTTCAGGGTTATATGGCGTGATGTCGATAGTTTCAGAGGTTAAATACATCGTTTTTCCAAACAGAAATGAAAACATTGTATCCAACAACAAACAATTTAAACATTAAGATATGAAAATTAGTTGAGTTAGATGATTAAGTTGACTTCTTTACTGTCGTTATTAGAATCATACATATCAAAATATATATGAATATAAATAATATACACGTTAAACGCATTGATTTTTATAACATATATACACGTACTATATGCTGATCTAAAGAATTATTTACTATATTTTTCAATGATTTTTATAAAGTTCTAAAACTCCTGCAATTATTTATATGCTTTTAGAAATTACAATTTACTATAATTATTAAATGGTAATCAGTCACAAATTTAGTAGTTGAGCAGCAAAACATTATAAAAGAGCGTCCAAGATAACTTCTCAACAAACCTAGATCAGAGCTGTATCTGTAGTCAACGCAGCTGAGAGGCGGGCCAATACGAGTTCAGCGTTGATAATAGCATTAGTGGTTGTGAGAATCAGCCACTGGCTTTACAGATGGTCAAACCCAAAGTGTAATGGCAAGTTACCACCCGGATCTATGGGGTTTCCAATTATTGGAGAGACTCTTGATTTCTTTAAACCCTTGTGGATTCCAAGATATCCCAATCTTTGTTAAGAAGAGGATGATAAGGTTTGATTTCAATTTTTTTTTCTTTTATGTATATTGAACTATGTATATGGTAAGTTGTATGTATGAATCTTTTCAGATATGGACCGATATTTCGGACAAACTTATTTGGTTCCAAGACCGTGGTCTCGACGGATCCAGATGTAAACATGCAAATTCAGACAAGAGAATACGTCTTTTGAGTTTGGCTATCCGGACACATTTGCCAAAGTATTTGGAGATAGTTTGTTCTTGAAGGATGTGTTCATCCAGAAGTACTTACATGGAATCACTTCGCAAATTATTGGAGCCAAGGGTTTGAAAAAAAATGATAGGAAACATGGACAAAGCGATTGGCGACCTTTTTAGATTGAAGGCTAGCCAGGGTGGGAGCTTTGATGTTATAAATGAAGGTCAAAAGGTGAATTTTTATACATCTTCATCTGTGTGTTGATGAGCAATTTCTGCTTGAATCAATAAAGGCTTCCTTTTGATTGCAGTTGGTGGTAACTTACTTGACACCGAAACTGATAAGTAACCTCAAATCAGAGACTCAATCCAAGCTTATCGATAATATGAACGCCATCAATGTTGATCGGTATCGGTCCTTTCTTAGGTTCTCTACTTGTAAAGCTCTCTTCACAAACGTCAAGGTAATTTCAAAATAATAGTCAATATTAAAAAAAGCTAGCTACTAATTGGTTTGTTGTACACAGTCACGCAGAGAAGCGATGCAGGTGATGAGAGAGGTAATCGGGATGAGAAAAGAGTCAAGAGAGAAGCAACAAGACTTCATGAACCCGATGATAGAAGAATTGGAGAAAGATGGTACCATTTTTGACAAAGAATCGGAGAATTGGAGAAAGATGGTACCATTTTTGACAAAGAATCGGCTATAAACCTTATCTTCCTGTTGGCATTTGTCGGTAGAGAAGGTACCGCTAGCGCTGTGGTCCTGAAATTCATAACCAAATACCCCAAAGTGATAGCAGAGCTCAAGGTAATATATATAGAGTCTATACCTTACGCTACAAGAAAAAGTTACGATAGATATGGTGGATTTTAGTTTATATAGTTAATGGTGTATTTTGTGGCAGAGCGTGAGCATAAGGCAATTGTAGAGAACCAAAAAGATAAGGAAGCTGGAGTCACCTGGGAAGAATACACAAACAACATGCCTTTCACTAACATGGTCCGTAATCTCCATCTACACATATCTTTCGGACATTCACTGGATTATAATGAGATCTTCACAAGTTTAAGAGATACCATTAATCTGTAGGTTATCAATGAAGCGCTTCGCCTGGCAAACACAACCCCTTTATTGTTTCGAAAGGCAGTGCACGATGTTAAGATCAAAGGCAAGTAGTACTCTTGGAGTTTAAATATGTGTAGTACTCAGTACTCACTCTCTGAATAACTAGTACAAGATTTTGATTCTTGCAGAATACACAATTCCCGCGGGTTGGATTGTGGCAGTGGCACCTTCACCAGTTCATCATGATCCTGCAATTTACCCCGCGGGTTGGATTGTGGCAGTGGCACCTTCACCAGTTCATCATGATCCTGCAATTTACGAAAACCCATTAGAGTTTAATCCATGGAGATGGGAGGGGAAAGAAATGGTTTGGGGGTCTAAAACGTTCATGGCGTTTGGAGGTGGAGTAAGACTTTGTGTAGGTGCACAGTTTGCACGGTTTCAAATTGCAATCTTCCTTCATCATCTTGTTGCTTACTACGATTGCTCATTGGTCCAAGATGCCGAGATCATTCGTGCACCACTCCTTCAATTCACCAAGCGTCTGCTTATAAACATCTCCCCATCTGATCCCACCATGTGAACCATATGAAATCTCCAAATCTTAACCACCATATACTTATTTGCAATAATGTCTCCTCTCTTGCTTCTCTGTGGCAGCTCTTTTGGTGCTCACCAGCCAGTAAAGAGCCTATCTTGTAAAAAACGTTGATTTCAACATCTTCTAAGGGTTTAAACTATAAACTCTGAATCTGGAACTTAGTGTGAGGTATTCAGAAGTAGTTATCATTATGTCAACACCTGTCTTATATCTTCGCTTGTAAAGTCTTTTGTCTCATCAGAACTCCAGAGATTCTTATAACTATTTACAAGACACAAGATTCACTCCTACAAGACACTGAATTCATAACAATAAACCCAATTCAAGATTTGAAATTGAAACCAGGATAAGGGACTAGAACTGAACACCTTCAGTCTCAAACCAGTTAGATATCTAATTCAACAATCACAAACAGACACTCAACTTAAAACATTAAGTTGTTCCAGTGGTTAGAACAATAGTATCAAATGTATATATATACACACACAAACATTGCTCATCTAGTAGAAGAGAAAGAAAGGATCATTATATTTTAACTACCCAACTTGAAAGCATCAACAAAGAGACCTAAACAAACACCAGCTTTCCAGAAATTCATAAACACAACAAAAGACTGCAACTTCCCTGAAAACATTGTTGAAGAAGAAGAAGAAGAAGGTTTCTTATACATAAGCATACCAATTCCTTCAATCGCAGCCACAACGATTCCTGCAACAAGAACATCCCAATCATTGAAGAAGAAGAAGAAGAAGGTTTCTTATACATAAGCATACCAATTCCTTCAATCGCAGCCACAACGATTCCTGCAACAAGAACATCCCAATCACCTGTCTGTCCAAGAATCGTAGCCAATGCATTTGCAGTATAGAAACCAAGAAGCAGCAGAAATATCTTCATTGGGAAGTTTTTTCTTGCAGAGTTTATCTTTCCCAGTAACTGTTTGCTTCCTGCAATTGCAATTCATTGGGAAGTTTTTTCTTGCAGAGTTTATCTTTCCCAGTAACTGTTTGCTTCCTGCAATTGCAATTCTTCCCAATCTAGTGCTACCTAGACCAGTTGTGTCTCCATTCGTCTCTTGCCCTCCACCATTGTCTCCAGGAACTGAAGAACCTGTGTCTAACGCAAACGATATTTGCCGGTTTACTCGTCTCATCTGAAAACTATTGGGAAAATGAAGAATTGGGCCAAATTCAGTAAGCAGAGGCCAAAAATTCAATGAGCAAACCAATGAATACTCCAAATTTAACCATAAACATCCAGATTCAACGCAATCGCTACCTTTTCATGGGATAAGGAAATGGAGTGAGACTAATGGACCAATCGCTACCTTTTCATGGGATAAGGAAATGGAGTGAGACTAATGGACGAAGCTCTTATTCTCCTATGGAGGGCATTTACAATGAAGGAGAGACCTTTTTCAATTTCCAAAATTGGGAAGACACGTGAAGCTTTAATTTGACATGCCATTAGAATCAGAGTCGAATCTCCTGAGATTTAGGGTTCTTACGTAACACAGATATATACTATAGTCGAAATACGATATACAGAAGGACTGCGAGAGAACCAATTGATCTAAGAGGGCAAAAACAAGAAACTTGAGTCAAATGAAACAATGGAAATTGGAGAAGAAGATGACTGAGATTCGAGAGTCGATGAGGATAAAAACTAAGAAAAAAACAAAGGCGTCCAAGTTTTTTTCTAAAGTTCTTTTTTTTCCACAGTAGATTATAAAACAAAGGGCTAATCACGTATTTTCATATCAGAACTTATAATCCAAAAGTTAAACCCATAATTTGGTATCTATTTATTGATTAATTTGTTTGGTATGAATTTAAAATTATACTGTCATTATTATTTGGTTAACTATATTACCAAAAACAGTTTATGATTAAACCAAACGTTCAATGATTGAAAAAAAAAAAGAAAAAAACAAATCGGAAGAATTATGATTAAACCAAACGTTCAATGATTGAAAAAAAAAAAGAAAAAAACAAATCGGAAGAACAAAGAGTAGCAAAGTCAAGTAAACATAGCACTAAACGCAAAACCAATAAAGAATAAGCTGCCTTAGTTTTTTACTACCTTCCCATAAGCAGCCATTCTATTAGGAGGAAGCTTCTTCTCTGCTTTACGCCTTCTTCTCTTCGCCTTCTTCGATAGTTTACTCTCATCAGCTTCTTCTTCTTCCACCTTTGGCTTCTGTGTTGGGCCTTCTTCGATAGTTTACTCTCATCAGCTTCTTCTTCTTCCACCTTTGGCTTCTGTGTTGGTTCTATCTCATTCTTCTTTCTCTTCTTCTTGCTTTTCATCTCATCGTGTTTGCCCTCCAATATCTCTTTAATCTTATGTTTCTGTTCCTTGACCTTGTGTTTATTCACTTCCCAATCTTTTTCCACATAAGGAGCCATCTTCTTCAATGGTACATACTGGTTCAGCTCTGTATCATCTAAAGTGAGTATCTCTTCTGTCTCTAGTTCGTATTTGTTTGGTTGTACTTTTGCATACTTGAACCTTGTTTTCAAATCTCCAATTGTATCTTCATAATCTAGCTTGTAGTACTCCTCCATCATAGCTTCTTTGGCTCTTTGTACCAG
>CM071716.1:1413682-1434747 GCA_036630335.1 Physaria fendleri | reverse complement strand
AAATTAAATTAAAGAAGATTAACAATCAATAAATGATATTTAGAATTTTAATTTATTAGATAATCGAATTTTTAAAAAAATCAGAATTCATAAAATATGTAACTTTATAATTAATTAGTGATTAATTATAGTTAAATTATTTCATGAATTATTTTCTCTCGCTTCTCTCTCTTCTCTCTCCTAATCTCCTCCGCCGCCGGCTTCTTCGTTCCCGGCGCTTTCTCCTGATCCCCCCCCGTGCTCTTCTTTTTCCTTGATAATCTCGCTTTCTCCTTTCTTTTTCTTACCTAAATCCAATCTTATCCTGCAAATCCTCTCCTTTGCCTTTTCGAAACTGCTTACCCAATCAATCCCGATCTAGCTTTTAGATTCTACCCTAATCCTTCTAAATCCTCTCTCGAAACTGCTTACCCAATCAATCCCGATCTAGCTTTTAGATTCTACCCTAATCCTTCTAAATCCTCTCAATACCTTCCTAATCATTACTCTCTAAATTCGCTTTATACCTATGCCCCAGTTTTCTCTTTTTCCCTTTAGTAGATCATCATCATTCCAAATTCTTCTAATCTCGCAAAACCCCTCGATTACTAAGCCTAGATACTGCCTATCTCATTTCCTTTTTCTCTTCTTGCCCTATCATATTCGTTTGCCGCTTCGATCTCTTCATTTTTTCGCTTCTTCTCAAGAAGCACACTTTTTTGCCTCTCGGATTAACCCTAGTTTCTTCCAATCCTTCCTCTATAAATCATGTCTCTTCCACCTCATTGCCTTCTCACATCTCCCTCGCAGCATTTACAGATCACTCTTATCCCTCCCCCGAGTTTTTACCATGGCTGATCCCTTGACTCGTGCTATTTCTCATATGCGGCTTGGTGCTGATGACCCGCCTCGATCTCTTTCCGTTGAAGCTATGGATTTCTCGTTTCATCAGGCTAACAACAGCCTTGTTGTCCGTCGTTTACACCACTCTCAGCCGGCAGACAAGCTTCGTAACTTGCTGGTGGACCTCTGGAAGCTCTCTGACCGTAGTTCTGCAATTGTCCAGGACGATGGGACAATTCTGGTAACCTTTCCAAATGAAGTGAGACTGCTTGATGTTCTTGATCATGAGCCATGGAACTATAATGGCTGGACTTTGGCCATTGATCACTGGTCAAATCGCTTCCAAGATAACTATCTCCAGGAGTACATGGTCTGGGTTCGTGTGTTGAATGTACCATCGGGATTCCGTAACCACAAGGCTTTAATGGATATTGGCAAATGTGTCGGGAAACCTGATGATACTAAGTTGAGGCAAGCCCCATGGAATAGGTCCACGGACTGTCTTGTTCGTGTTAAGAAAAACATAGGTGATAAGCTCAAGTTTGCTCAGAGACATTTCTTCCCAGGATATGCGCAACCGATTCTGCTTCATTTTGTCTATGAGCGCATCAGGAATTTTTGTACCTATTGTGGCTCTATCTTGCACAGTGTGGAAGAATGTGAGCTTCATGCTGAAGCTATAAGGCAACAAAGGCGTAATGCCCCTGGTTCCCCTCTGCCACCTTATCCAGGACCAGCTCTCAACCCCCAACCTGATGTCCCTCGCTTCAGAGGCCCCGCTGCTCAAGGTCCCAACCCTGCTGGTATTTTACCAACACCTTTGTACCCGCCTTCTCTTCCTAATCTGGTGCCCTCTGAGATTTTGCAAAACGTAAGATACGCCCCAGACCCTCTCTGGGATTTTCACTCTCGTGGATCTGGTCTTAGTGGCTTACCTAGGTTCTCACAGCCAGCTTTCCTTCATGAGGGAGGTGCCCATCCGCCTATTACTTCTCAGGCACCCTCACTTCACGCTCATCCCCTCCAAGCTATTTTTCCGCAGAGCTCTCACCACCCTGCTTCAACTCCTGCTTTCCGTGTCCGTGTCCCATCTCCTATGTCTTCTTCAAGCTCAGACATCCAGATACTCATGGAAAGTGATTTTCCAGACCTACCAGATCTCCCTCTTCCTCCTCTGCGCATTCCCTCACCTCGCATTACTCCATCTCCTTCCCAGAAATCCTCTCCGGTTGCTAATGAGGACCCTAATGCAGTCTCTAATGGGAGTCCTAAAGATGGTAGTGTTGAGTCTGGGGATAGTTCCCATCCTTCTGCCATGCCTGCAGTGAATCTCAATATCAATCCCGCTGCTGCTGCTGAACCATCTGAAGCCCCATCCAATGAAGATCCTAACTCTTACTTGAACCTGTCCCTTGCTCCAAACAAAAAGAGAAAGGTTCAAGAAGCCTCCTCCAGCTCTGTAGCACGCTATGTTAGGCGTAAGAAGGACAAAGCTGCTATCAACAAAGGAAAGGGAGTGGTGGTCTCCCCAAGGCCACCATATGAGGAACCTGTCCCTTGCTCCAAACAAAAAGAGAAAGGTTCAAGAAGCCTCCTCCAGCTCTGTAGCACGCTATGTTAGGCGTAAGAAGGACAAAGCTGCTATCAACAAAGGAAAGGGAGTGGTGGTCTCCCCAAGGCCACCATATGAGATGTTAGGCGTAAGAAGGACAAAGCTGCTATCAACAAAGGAAAGGGAGTGGTGGTCTCCCCAAGGCCACCATATGAGCCATGATCGTCCTTCATTGGAACTGTCAAGGCCTCCGGAGCCCTCTGACAGTTCCGTACCTCAGACAGCTATGTCGCCAAAATAATCCGGATTTAGTTGTTCTAGAGCTATGTCGCCAAAATAATCCGGATTTAGTTGTTCTAGTCGAAACCAAGAATAATTGTTCGTATGTCGAGTCTGTAGTTCGCTCTTTATCTTTTGAAAACTTCTTTATCATTCCTGCTGTAGGGTCTAGTGGGGGTGCTGTGTTCCTTTGGAATTCTTCCATCAGTGTGTCCTTTCTCTATCCCCCCACTTTGAATTTGACAATAATGAAAGTTGTTAGTGCGTCTTCTTCTTGCTTGCCCTTTAATATTTGTTATGTGTATGGTCCTCCTAAATACTCCTCTCGAAAGGAACTTTGGCAACACTTAATCCACAGAGCTAGTAATGATGATGCGTTCAACTCACCATGCTTGATCCTTGGAGACTTTAACGAGCTGGCTCACCCGAAGGATAAGAGAGGAGGACCTCCCAGGACGTTTGCGAGCTGTAAACTCTTCAATGATATGCTTTCTACTCTTTCCCTGCAACAAATCAAAACCTTTGGAGGCAAGTTCACTTGGTATGGTACAAGATACTCCCACCAGGTTCAAACTTCTATTGACAAAGCGTATGCCAACCAAAGCTGGAATAATCTATTTCCCTCGGCCTTTGCCAAAAATTTGGATTGGATCGGCTCGGACCATAAACCTTTGCTTGTGTATACGCATAGTCAGAATTTTAGACCCAAGAGGACCTTTATATTTAATAGTGCATTATCAAAGAGCCAAAAATTTAAGGAGTTTCTAGCTGCCTCTTGGGACGATCTTGAGCATCAATTGCCTGGTCAGTCAATTGCTTCCTTCTTGCCAAAAATTTGTCAGGCTATCTCTTCATGGCAGGAAAGTAATGCTCCCCACAATGCCAAGTGGATTGAATCTCTTCAAAAAGATAGTTGAGACCAAGAATAATAGTTCGTATGTTGAGTCTGTAGTTCGTTCGTTATCCTTTGCAAACTTTTTTATCATTCCTGCTCTAGGGTCAAGTGGGGGAGCTGTTTTCCTTTGGAATTCTTCCATCAATATGTCCTTTCTCTACCCGCCCACTTTGAATTTGACAATAATGAGAGTCGTTAGTTTGTCTTCTTCTTGCTTGCCTTTTAATATTTGTTATGTTTATGGACCGCCTCAATACTCATCCCGCAAAGAATTTTGGAATCAGTTAATCCACAGGGCTAGCTCTGATGTTGCATTCAACGAACCGTGTTTGATTTTAGGAGACTTTAATGAGCTGGTTCATCCCAAAGATAAAAGAGGAGGACCTCTCAGGACAGTAGCAAGCTGTAGACTATTCAATGACTTGCTTTCTTCTCTTTCCCTACACTAGCTCAAAACAGCTCAAAACGTTTAGAGGCAAATTCACTTGGCATGGTAATAGTTACTCCCACCAGATCCAAACTGCTATCGACAAAGCATATGCTAATCAAAACTGGAACAATCTTTTCCCCTCGGCCTTTGTCAAAAATCTGGACTGGATTGGATTGGCTCGGATCATAAGCCTTTGCTTGTGCATACACATAGTCAAGCCTTTAGACCAAAGAAGACCTTTATATATAATAGTGCCTTATCAAGGAACCAAAAGTTTAAGGATTATTATATAATAGTGCCTTATCAAGGAACCAAAAGTTTAAGGATTATCTTGCAGCCTCATGGAATGATCTTGAGCTTCAATCTCCTGGCCAATCACTTGCCCTCTTCTTGCCAAAGATTTGTCAAGCTATCTCCTCTTGGCAGGAAAATAACGCTCCACACAATGCCAAGTGGATCGAGTCGCTTCAAAAAGAACTGCTGATTCTTCATCAGGCCTTCCCATTAGATCTCCCTCGCGTCAAAGAAACTAAACAAGCGTTGGAGTATTTTGTCTTGCAGGAAGAAGCATATTGGCGGGATAAAAGTAGAGCCTTGTGGCTCAAGTATGGAGATAAAAAAAAAGTAGAGCCTTGTGGCTCAAGTATGGAGATAAAAATACACGTTTTTTTTCACGCCAAAACGAAGCAACAAAGACATAGAAATTCAATTCTTGCGCTACAAGCTCCTGATGGAAGTGTCACTCATGATCAGAGCACAATGAAATCTTTACTCAATGCTCATTACAGCTCCATCTTTACGGACTCGACTATGTGGCAAATTGATGACCCATTATCATCTTTGACACCACGAGTTTCGGATGAAATTAACTCCTCCCTGCTAGCTCCTGTAACGCCAGATGAGGTTCGCCGTGCCGCTTTTAGTATGCACCCTAATAAGTCCCCTGGACCTGACGGTCTATCACCTGCATTTTACCAACAACATTGGAGTCTCATTGGTGAGAAGGTCATGCGGTTTGTCCAAGATTTCTTAAAGAATGGTAAGTTTGAAAATGGCTTTAACCACACTCTAATCTGTCTCATCCCGAAAGTTAATCCTGCTATCTTGCCATCGCACTATTAACTCCTCCCTGCTAGCTCCTGTAACGCCAGATGAGGTTCGCCGTGCCGCTTTTAGTATGCACCCTAATAAGTCCCCTGGACCTGACGGTCTATCACCTGCATTTTACCAACAACATTGGAGTCTCATTGGTGAGAAGGTCATGCGGTTTGTCCAAGATTTCTTAAAGAATGGTAAGTTTGAAAATGGCTTTAACCACACTCTAATCTGTCTCATCCCGAAAGTTAATCCTGCTATCTTGCCATCGCACTACGCCCTATTAGCCTCTGTAACGTTATTTATAGAAGCCTCGCAAAGGTCATGGCTAATCGTCTCAAATCTTGCCTTCCCTCTATTATCTCTCCCAATCAATCCGCATTCTTACCTGGTCGCAGCATAACAGATAATGTAATGATTGCACATGAACTTTTTACACTCACTTAGAACCAGGAGAAGGAAGACGACTTTCATGGCACTCAAGTTGGATATTACAAAAGCGTTTGTTAAGATTAGCTGGAAATACTTGAATTATATCCTTCTTAAGTTAGGATTTAACAATCGTTGGGTTAACCTCATTATGGAATGTGTAAGCTCTGTCTCTTATTCCATTCTGGTTAATGGCATTCCGGGAGATTCTATAAAACCCACGTGTGGTATCCGTCAAGGAGATCCACTTTTCCCGTACCTCTATCTTCTCTGTTCTGAAGGTCTATCCTTTCTGCTCTCTCCTGTTGCGGCACAGTCCCAAATTACAGGCTACAAAGCAGCTTTATCAGCCCCACCGATTACTCATCTTTTCTTCGCGGATGACTCGCTACTTTTCTGTCAAGCAACTCATGTTGAAGGCCAAAGAGTTAAAGCTCTACTTGATCTTTATGCTAGCTTCTCAGGTCAGGTGGTTAATTTCTCCAAGTGAGCCATCTCCTTTAGCTATAAGCCTTCTGCAGTTGAACGACAAGCTCTTGCTGATTTGATGGGTATTCCAAATGTGGGTGGTATTGGGCTTTACCTTGGCCTTCCATACTTTATTGGTAAATCTCTTTGGTCTTGCTTTTCCTTATCTTATAGACAAAGTGAAAGCTAGGACGAATGATTGGTCCAATAAACTTTTAAATCAAGATGGAAAGTGATTCTTATCAAAGCAGTTATTCAATATATTCCCACTTATGCCATGCAATGTTTTAAATTGCCTGCTTCAATTATTAACGCCATTCAGAAGCTTACTAAACAGTTTTGGTGGAAGAAAAAGGATAGTAGTTCTCGTATGGCATGGATCAAATGGTCAACTGTTGCTTCTCCAAAATTCTTGAGAGGTCTTGGTTTCAGAGAGCTGTCCAACTTTAACTCTGCCCTCCTAGCTAAGCAGGTATGGAGATTAGTTACCCAACCAGATTCTCTGCTCTCGAAGGTTTACCAAGCAAAGTACTATAAGAGCAGCCACATACTACAAGCTTCTGCAAATAGATCGGCTAGTTACGCATGGAAGAGTATCTCTGCAACTATACCCCTAA
Organism: Physaria fendleri; assembly: GCA_036630335.1. Taxonomy (NCBI): domain Eukaryota; kingdom Viridiplantae; phylum Streptophyta; class Magnoliopsida; order Brassicales; family Brassicaceae; genus Physaria; species Physaria fendleri. The sequence continues at coordinate 1,428,160 of CM071716.1, read as the reverse complement.
TCAAGAGGCACTTACGTTTTTCAAATAGATCGGCTAGTTACGCATGGAAGAGTATCTCTGCAACTATACCCCTAATCAAGAGGCACTTACGTTTTTGTGTGGGACCTGGCACATCCATCAGAGTTTGGGAAGACTGTTGGCTGCCTTCATCCACGCCAAGATCCCCCCGCCCAGCTCCTAATGCTCCATCTTGGTTGCTTACTCATCCTAACCAACTTATGATTCCTCATACGCGTGTTTGGGATTTGAGCAATATCCGAAAATTTATCCACCACCAAGATATACCTCTTATCTTATGCATCCGACCTAGTGCACATGCTCGTTGCGATAAACCCATCTGGACTCTCACAGCCAATGCCCAATACTCGACTCGGTCTGGTTATAACGCATTGCAAAGACTTTCGATTCAACAAGCTGCGTCGTCCTCCTCCTCTCCAAACATCATCTCTAGACTATGTAAAAGGCTATGGACCTTATCTTGTCCCCCAAAGATCAAACTCTTTTGGTGGAAACTCTTACATAATGGACTGCCTACCATGAGAAATCTACAGCAGAGGAGAGTACCTGTCAACGATAGCTGTATACTATGTGGCTCTGCAATGAGAAATCTACAGCAGAGGAGAGTACCTGTCAACGATAGCTGTATACTATGTGGCTCTGCAGCTGAAAGTATATTCCATCTCATGGGTTCTTGCCCGGTGTCTAAAGAGGTTTGGACTATGCTACTTCCGAATGCACATAGTAAGACACACTTATCTCACTTGGATTTTGTTGATCACCTTTGGGACTCTCATCGTTCCGGCGATTCTCCTTTATGTCTATTCATTGGTTAGTCGTTATGGAAAGCTAGAAATGACCTCATCTTCACCCAAACAAGAACTCCCATCCCCATCATTTTAAATCTAGCTATCGCTGATCACTCACTATGGATTTCATGTGGCCGCCCGGTGGCGGGTTCATTGAACCAAGAACCCCCAAACTACCCTCGTTTCATCCCACCACATCACCCCGCTGAGGAAGACTTTCAGTATCAATGTTTTGTTGATGCTTCTTGGATAAAATCTGTTTCTTGTGTAGGTTTTGGGTGGATCATGATAGACAAAAATCAAAAACCCATGCTTGAAGGCATTGGTCACTTACCACCAACATCTTCTTCAAGAGATGCTGAAGCCGCTGCATTGCACCAAGCAGTCCAGTCTATAGCAAATCTCAACTACCAGAAGGTTCTATTTTGCTCAGATCCTAAGGCTGTTATTGACCAAGTTCTTCGTATTATCTCGAACCCAAGCTCTCTTACAGAAGACTCTGCCTTCGGTCTCTCAAACACTATCCTTGTTGAGGATATTTGTAGTATTGCAATCTCTTCTTTATGCAGGTTCTCTTTCCAATCAACCCCGAGAAACCAGAATCACACCGCCGATTCACTAGCAAAAAAGGTAGGGAGTTACAAATTCCTTGTACTATCAAATGAAAAAAGGTAGGGAGTTACAAATTCCTTGTACTATCAAATGGCTCTGTTAAACTTCCCCTCTCAAAGATCATTGTACCCATATTATCAATATTAATATAGGGAAAATGACATTAAATTCCTCAAGTATTTCAAATATGCAAATTAATTCCTCAATTTACTCATGTGCAGATTTATTCCCAAAGTTCAGTTTGACTTAGCAATTGTAATCCTCTGATTTTCAACTTTAACTTTCCGTTTAATTATCGTTACTTTTTCATTTAATGGCGATTAGGAAAAAAAAGACAAATAAAACACGACTATCATCTCGTTTCTTAGTTCACCAAAATCAGATCTCCAAATCAAAGCAAATTGAATTCGAGAAGCAACATAGACCGAAGGAAGAAGATGGATTTTACGAAAAATCATTAAAGCCAGCATAATTAGCAGCTCTTGAAGAAGAAATCAAGCCAACCGAAGAAACCTGACCAACATATGAAATCGAGAGAATAGATGGAATCAATTCAGATGCTGAAAGTGATGATTTTCCTCAATAATTAAGGTTTTATACAAGTTGAAATGAAAACAGAATCGTAACAAACTCTTCACACGTGTCGACGGCTCATTGGATCTTATTTGAATTTTATTAAATCTAGCTTGCTCTGTGCTGTTACGTATCTGATCAACTTGCCTTGATGAAGAAGCTTCATTATATCCAATAGTTTTATGGAAAAAAAAGGTTCTTTACAGTAGAGGTGATGAGGTTTCTTTGAGAAACTCGTTGATATTATCTTTTTATTTCCTGTTTCTTTTCTACATTTACGTTTCATTATTCTTGTGAGTGAGAGAGATTTAGAACTTTGGATCTCTTTTTGATAGTTTCTTATTTGAATCTAAGTATTTCTTCTTGAGCAAACAGCTTGGTTAGTAACTTAGTATCAAAAGAGAGACTTACAAGGATAACATACAGAATTTGAGAGAAGAACACGTTAAGACTACTTAGAAGCTTAACAAGATGATGATAGCTGCACAAAACCTGCAGTTTTTGAAGACTAAAAACATGCACTTTCAACATAAACCTTCAATTTTTAACATAAAAAGACATCAAGTGTTTTAAAAACCTCCAATTTCATCTTCATGTTGTATAACCTTGGATCTACATTTGAGTCACTACAACATAAAATGTCTTACACCAAAACATCATAAAGTCTTCCAACACAATAACACCAAAACTTAGGCCTTAAACGTTAGAAACATTACAAACAAAGCTAAAGCACAAAAGAATCTCATTAGCACCATGTTCTTCATTTTCAACTTCTCTATTTCCCATGACGAGCTTTTATCTTTTGCTCCAATGAAACGTAAACAAGTCCTTTTTGTTGTCTAATGTCAAACTATGCTTTGTATAATAAGATCCGCAATTGGCTAAGAAGTTAGATTCAAACTATGCTTTGTATAATAAGATCCGCAATTGGCTAAGAAGTTAGATGTTTATCGTGAAGATTCTCTGCAAGGCTTCCTCTTGAGATATAATTATATACTGGTAAAGGTTATGGTGTTCAAAGCAATAACCTAAGAGGGAAATAACGTTATTGTGGCATGGAGAGTTAGAAGCTACAATTCCAAATGAGGTGAGCCAGAATAGTAGAAATAGAAAATTGTTTATATAGGTCTCACAGTCCACTCAGTATCAGAACTGAACTTCTGAAACATCTCATCTTGCAAGCTGTAAGCAAATAAACAGTACTGTGAAGCATCTTTCAGTGACGATATTATTCAAAAAATTCGATTAGTGCAAAGTGCATAATATCACCGAAACTTAGAATTGCCCCTTTAGTCATTTGATTTCTTCAAACACAACACATGGCAAATGTAATGTCTATTTCCATTCCATCCGGCTCTAACCCTTCATGATGACGAATCATCTCCTTCAATTTTGTCTACCTGTTCTCAAATTCGATTTGTTCTGATCAAGGGTTCTCATCTGGGAAAGAGAACAAGATGTTCTTCGTGTTTATTTGAGTTTTTTTTTTATGTTTTTAATCTCAAATAATTAAAAGACTAACGACAAGTAAACGGACCGTTAAAATTGACAATGTGAACCTTAAAATTGCTAAGTCAAACTAAATTTGGGGAATAAATCTGCACATAGTTAAATTGAGGAATTAATTTGCATATTTGACATACTTGAGGAATTTTATGCTCATTTTCCCTATTAATATATCACCTTATTGGCAAAAAAAAATAAAAAAAAAATGAAGTTAGTTAACGATTAGAATAAATGTCCTGTTTATTTTGCCATCTTAGACTCTAATGTTCCAATGTGGTTATCCCCTTTTGTGGGAACCGATCAGCCATAACTTGGCTCTTGTAAGGTCTTTAAACCGATCAGCCATAACTTGGCTCTTGTAAGGTCTTTATGGACCCTTAATCTTTATATAGAATGAAGTTTGAGTTAAAAAAAAAAAAAACGATTAGGATTAAATATTAAAGAGAGTGGAACACGCGAAATTAAAATATTCAGACAAAGAGTCACATAAATTGTTAATAACATGGGTTCTGAATCTCATCTTTGTTTATCTCCGATGGATCCCACCACGAATCAGACTCCAACTCCAAGCTTCCCAGGCGACGGTGTATTTACCAACGAATTCACCAACCTTTCTTCAGACTCGCCACTCGGCTGCGAAAATGACGATGGCGTTGACTTCACCAACCTTTCTTCAGTCTCGCCACTCGGCTGCGAAAATGACGATGGCGTTGACTTCAGCCAGGAACAAGGTCTGAGAATTACATGTAATTCTGATTAGTTACTTACTTATAATAGTTCGTATATATTCGGTCTTTTCAGGTTTGATACCATCAATTAACAAAAATATATATTTATGAAGTACTACTAATGGCTAATCCCACATATTTTTTTGAATGCTCATCAAACTTTTACCCGCAGGATCGAAGCCAAATGAAGCTATTGACACTGAGAATGGTTCAAGATCCGTAGAAAATAACCAATACTCTGAAACTGAAGATGTAGTTAGCGCCAAAGATTTACAGACAGAACCTGATTCACTAGACGATGATGTAGAGACTGTGATCAGGAACCAACATGAGTATTACTTTTACTGCCCTTGCTGTGGTGAAGATATCACCAACACCAAAACAGTCAAGCTCGTGAAGATATCAGATCCCCAACCCACAAAAAACCATGATCCTGAGCATAAAGCTATAGAGAGTGAGACTGATAATGGTTCAACGTACAAACACAAGAAGACAAAGACTCCATCATGGTTCCCTGATTTTCTTCAGCCGCTGTCTCCTTCTGTCTATGGTCTCATCAAAGATAAAGGTAACCCTTTCTTTACCCGTCTTCTTTCGGTATCGTTGTATTGACAGTTATGATTGACGTTGGTTTCTTAGATATTCAAGACGAGAAAGGGGTTGATTCAAAGTCACCAGGAACTTACAACGATCTTGATATCCATGGTGGGAAACCGAGCAGTGATGTCAGTAACGAGAAAGACAGGCAAAGCTTTCCTAAGTGGAACATTAATGTTTTTGTTTGGTTGTTCCTTTGTATTGTTTTAGCTCTCTCTGTTCTTCCAACTTCTCCACCTACTTTAATTCAACCACATCTGCAACTTCCTTCTATACCTTCACTGCATCTGCAACTTCCTTCTATGCTTTCACTGCATCTCCCTTTGGCTTCTGTAATTTGGTTACTTCCCATGTTTGCTGTGTTGCTTCTCTTCATTATGTCATTGAGGTCCCGTTTCAGTCCAGAATATCATAACCAGAAAGGTGTTTGCTCTTTCTCCCCCTTCTTTTGTCTTTGTCACTTTAATGTTTAACGGAGTTATTCTCTTTTTCAACACTCTGATTTTACTCTTTTCCGAACTATTCCAGGCGACAAGAAGACCGATTCCGAGCCTACTTATACCACTAGTGAAGAACCAGGAAAAACTCAATATCAGGATGACCAAGCTGCAAATCCTGACCAAGATTTTGGCCAGAAAACAGGTTTGTTCTGAATTTTGATATGAATCCTAATGAAGTTTGGTTCTTAACAAAGATTCTTGATCATGCTAGACAACCCAAATAACCATCTAACTCCTATCTAAAGACCGATTCCGAGCCTACTTATACCACTAGTGAAGAACCAGGAAAAACTCAATATCAGGATGACCAAGCTGCAAATCCTGACCAAGATTTTGGCCAGAAAACAGGTTTGTTCTGAATTTTGATATGAATCCTAATGAAGTTTGGTTCTTAACAAAGATTCTTGATCATGCTAGACAACCCAAATAACCATCTAACTCCTATCTATCCTTCACCATCAGAGAAACCTTCCACGCAAAGTGTCTATAAGGAAAATCAATATGACAAAGCTGCAGATCATGATCAAGATCAGGACAAGAAAAAAGGTCTGTTCTGAATTTTGATTCTGAGATGAATCCTAATTAAGTTTGATTTTTACAAGAAAAAAGGTCTGTTCTGAATTTTGATTCTGAGATGAATCCTAATTAAGTTTGATTTTTGACAAAGATTCTTAATTATGCTAGACAACCAAAAATCCCACCTAACTCCCATATACCCTTCACCACTGAAGCAACCTGGGTTGCAACCAAAGATTCCAGAAAGTACTGAACCTCAGAAAGACGGTAGTAAAATCGAAATCCTGAAAAGTATTGTGTATGGAGGTCTTACAGAATCCATCTCTAGCCTTTGCACCGTTACATCTGCAGCCGCGTCTGGTGCTTCAACTCGTAAGTAATCCCCATTTCTTTGAGTTATTTCGTCGAACAGTTTGAACGCATAAAACAATGCAAATGTCTTTACTTGAAATTCAGTGAACATTTTGGCCTTGGGAGTCGCCAATTTATCAAGCGGTCTTCTTCTGACCGTCCACAGTGTAAGTTATCTTTCTGCTCTGATACATCTGCATGTAACACTCATAGAACTTAAAAATGACCTCAAATCTTTGCAGCTCCAAGAACTAATAAACGAAAAACCCAGAAAACGAACCGACACCGATTATTCGGAAGGAGGTCAAGGAGAAGAAGAATATCGGTACGAGGAAGTTCTCGGAAGAAGAGAGTATTCGAGGCTTCACAAACTGATTACGAGGAAGTTCTCGGAAGAAGAGAGTATTCGAGGCTTCACAAACTGATCGTAATCTCTTCTTTCAAAATTCGAGAAGACAAAAAATAGACTTTGTTTAAGGGTCAAACTTACAAACAATAAACTTACTAATCGATCGGAAGATTCGATTTAACATCTCAATGCTACTAGTACTAGCTGTCGTGGCTCACTCGAAACGCACAACTTTTGACCGTATGGACTCTCTTTTGTCTTCTTCTCAAAGACAGCTAGCTACCTTTGAGTTAAAGTAATAGACAAAGATTTGTGAATGTTTCTGTTTATTTCACTATACAAAAGACGTGTGATATATATACAAGCAAATCATATCAAAGAAGATTAACTTACAGAGATTACAAAACACATAAGGTAAGTGTATAATGTAAGAAAGAAAAGACGATTCATTGATTTTTGAATCGAACATTGACCATATCTCATCACCCTCTTTCAAGTTGGAGCAGCATAAGGATTGATGATGCCTAACTTGAAGTTATGAGCTTGGAGTTCTCGTTCACCAAGCGCTTTCGTAAAGATATCAGCATTTTGCATATGTGTAGAAACATGAGTTGTAGAAATCGTACCACTTACAAGTTCATCACGAATGAAGTGACAATCAATACCAATATGTTTGGTGCGTTCGTGATGAATCGGATTAGCATCAAGGTCCATTTGCTGTCAGTGTAAATGCTCATCGAACTGTCATGTGAATAACTAAGAACATGTAGCAACCGTTTTAACCATAACAATTCCTGAGTGAAGATAGCCATTACGCGATACTCAGCTTCAGCGAAAGACCTACTGACCTTTGTTTGTTTCTTAGTTTTCCATGCAATAGGCGAGTTACCCAGTTGAACCACATAGCCAGAAAGTGATTTCCGCGTGAGAAGACATGTAGCCCAATCAGAATCACACCAACCAGTCAAATGAAAATCATTTTCTGCACTAAGAAGAATACCTTGGCCTGGAGCATTCTTAATGTATCTAATGACTTTCAGAGCATCATGTAACAACTGCAATCCTGGTTGCGTTCGGATGTTGTACAAACCTCGGGAATAAGGTCTTTTAATGTCATGTACTTTATTTTAGGCAGTTTAACTACGGTTGAAATAGTAAGACCAACGTTTATGTAATAAATTCGCTTAAAGCTATGGATTAAAAAAGTTATTATTTTGGGTGAAGACTTGACATGTATGGTTCATTATTGTTCTTATGAAATTCATGGGCTAAATAACAAGTTAGGATCCACTTAAAAAAAAAAGATCCAAAGACTAAAAGATCAATTGGTAAGAATGGATAAGCCAATGGCCAAAGACTAAAAGATCAATTGGTAAGAATGGATAAGCCAATGGGCTAAGTGCCAAATAAGTTTAATGGGCTAAGTGCCAACTAGACTTAATGGGCTAAGTTTTAATAGGTCTAAAAGGTTGTGGGCTATTGGGCCAAAAGGGTGTTAGTTCTTAAGGAGAATTAGCAAATGGGCAAAGTTAATCCATACAGAAGTTATGGTGTGGTCAGATGTACGGTAGACTAGAGTTAATCCATACAGAAGTTATGGTGTGGTCAGATGTACGGTAGACTAGGATTAAGTCTGACAGACCATGGTTAAGAAAGGTAGAGCATGTTAAGGCAAGGCGAGTTAGGGATGAGCCGTTAACGCAATAGGGCTGATCTAAGAGTCGAGCGTGAGCGGATATGGTAATAAGCATGGCCGAACCACCGAGTCGAATCATCGAGACACTGGAAAAACCCTAATATCCGTTACGATTCTCTGTGAAGATTACGACTTGGGCATCAAGGCATTGATTTCCCTTAATCTTCCATAAAAGGAAAGAGAATATTGGAGTAATGATGAAGATTGTGATTTGATTACGATTTGATCACGATTTTGCAATAAATGGCCGGATATGGCATTAAGGGAGATGATTCTCTCAGACTCTATAAAAGGAGGAACTCATTCTCAGTAAAAAATTACTCACAGTTTTTCTCTCTACTTATCTCTCTAAGAATTTCTCTCTCTAAAAGACAACGGTCTAGGAAAGGAAGGGAAAATGAGAGCAGTTCTAAGTGAACTAGTCGACAGGAGCACTACCGAGGTAATGATGGTTTGTATTTTACCCCACCTTTGTCTTTAGTTATTCATGGGGTTGGTTGGTTGTAGATACCTAAAGCCACTGTGTCGATTCTAAGTGAGTCATGGTAGTTGGTCTCTTTACCTAAAGCCACTGTGTCGATTCTAAGTGAGTCATGGTAGTTGGTCTCTTGCATGTGTTTCTCGGGGACTAGCTACTGGTTGTGTTGAATGTGGGAAAGGATAATGATAAGGGTAATGAGGAAAATATGCATGATCTACCGTGGGAAAAGGGTGATGATAAGTTGCTAGTATTATTCGAAATTGATAAGTTGTATGCTTAGTTTGCTTTATTATTTCCGCTAATATTACATTAATGAGTATACTGATAAGTATTGCAGTTAATCTATTAGTTCGAAAATAGGCGAGAGAACCTCGAGTGAGCGGGGTAAGGTGTTACACATCATCCCAACGGTCTAGACACGATGTTTGCATAAATTGCACGAGAATGTGAACTGAATACGCAAGATCAGGTCGCGTGTTAGATAGAAAATTGCACGAGAATGTGAACTGAATACGCAAGATCAGGTCGCGTGTTAGATAGATATATGAGTTTTCCAACGAGTCGTCAATAGGAAGTAGGATCAGCTATAGGTAGTGATGTTGTGGTAGCAAGCTGATGGTGTTGTCGGAGAGGTACGACACACGGCTTAGCGCCAAGGAGACCAGTTTCTGTCAAAGAGATCAATGGCATACTTCCTTTGACATAAAAAGAAACCATTTATGTTATGAGCCACCTCGATTCCCAAAAAATACTTTAGCTGACCTAGGTCTTTCATGTGGAAAGTGGTTGACAAATAAGTTTTAAATTCAGCAACAACAACTTCTGAATTGCCTGCAATAATTAAATCATCTATATAAACCAAAATTCGTATAGAGACGTGCTGATGATGATAGAACCCATATATTTTTAACAAAACTCTATCAACTTATATAGAAATAATAATATATATTGTTATTGAATTTTAAAATACAGTGTTAATTTGCATTTAACTCAGGTCAGTAATAAATATACAAATTTTTAGTATGTTTTTTTTTTTAACTCAAACTTCATTCCATATAAAGATAAGAGTCACAAAAGACCTTACAAAGAGCCAATTATGGCTTGTCGGTTCCAACTAAATTGGATAACCAAGCAGGGGTTTCATTTACAAGAGTAGCAAAATACCCTTGTCGGTTCCAACTAAATTGGATAACCAAGCAGGGGTTTCATTTACAAGAGTAGCAAAATACCTAGGAAAAGAGGCAACAACCTTAGCAATTAGATCAGCGCAAGAATTACCAATCCTTCCAAAATGACAAAAAGAGAACCCCATTTGCAAGGAAGAGGCTACAATATCTGAGAGAAGATGAGAGAGATTAGGGTGGAGTGAAGGAGCTTCAATGGCTTCTATTAGTGATTTGAGAGAAGATGAGAGAGATTAGGGTGGAGTGAAGGAGCTTCAATGGCTTCTATTAGTGATTTACAATCACTTTCCATAATCACATTTCTGAAACCCATATTGGTGAGACACGAGGAAGCCCAAGACATTGCAACAGCTTCTGCATAAAGCGGATTTAAAAGCCGGGGATAGTTCTTTGCTCCAATCCATCTAACATCTCCATTTTCATTCCTAAGAATCCAGCCCACTCCACAAGATTTACCTTCTTTGGACCAAGTAGCATCAATTTTGCACTTGAGTCTCCCTGTTGGTGGCGCTTTCCATTTTTTATGATGCTACGCCTGAGAATTAATGGGCTTCGGGGGTATTGGTGGCTGACTTGTTCTCCAATTGGAATATTCATGAGTTGATGCTGTCAGAATTTGATTAACCTCACGATCAAACCCAGAGAATAATAAATCGTTCCGCGCTTTCCATAGCTTCCATAAGATCCATGGCCAAGCTTCAAATTGGTCAATGTCTTTGAAACTCTCCAAGCCTATTCTGTATAGGCATCCTGCAATGTTCTCGTAAAGAGAATCTGAGGGATAAGGGAAGAAGAGTGAAGCCATAGGGGTTAAGGCCCATGTTAGACGAGCATAAGGGCAGACAAAAAGCATGTGGTTTATTGTCTCCATCGGATGGTTACAGCGGGGGCATGCACTCGAATGAGTGAGTTTTTTCTTATGAAGATTGGCTCCCACCGTAAGATTATTCGAAAGACACCTCCATAAGAAATTTCTTATTCTTGGGACCGTTTTGATCTTCCATATGTCCGAGAATAATTTGTGAACTGAAGGACCCTGAAGCTCTTTCTCGACAGGATACTTCATGTGCTCCATCCATAGCCAATATGAAGATTTAACAGTATAAAGACCCTTAGGGTTGTGAGTCTAGCTGTAGGTAATTGGAGCCGGAGCAATTGATGGCTTGATGCTGGTAATTAAGTCTACTTCGTGCTGAGGGAAAGCAAAAAGAAGTCTCTGTATTTTCCATTGATCAGAGCCTCTGTCCTTGAAATAGCCGAGTTCTACACTTGATGGATCGATATCATCTTTGATTTTAGGCGCTCTTGGGAAGCCGTCCAGTACCCACGGGTCCTTTAGCATATCAATCCCATCTCCATTACCAAATTCTTTAATCATACCTTTCTTCATAAGGTCCTGTGAAGATAGTATACTCTTCATAAGGTCCTGTGAAGATAGTATACTACGCCAAACATAGGATGGCCGAGACCCCATTTTAGCTGAAAGTGGCGATCCATGTGGATAATATCTTGCCTTGAAGCTTTTTGCTAGAAGAGAGTCTCTGTTGTTAGATAACCTCCACAACTGTTTCCCGAGTAATGCGGCATTAAAGCCTTCCAAGTCTCTAAACCCAAGGCCTCCAAAGTCCTTATGAATTGTAAGTTTGTCCCATGTTTGCCAATTGATGCCCTTGTTGTTTGATCCTTTCTTCCACCAAAAATTATTGAGCAGCTGCATATATAATTCTTTTGAGAAGTGTTTTTGGAAGAAGAAAACATGACATGGTATAATAGGAAGGGCTTGGAGCACAGCCTTTATTAACACTTCCTTACCACCCTGAGATAAAAAGTTGGATTTCCAGGAGCTAATGGTATTTGAAATTCTGTCCTCGAGGAAGCTTAAAATCTGAACCTTGGAACCCATCCTTATGAATTGTAAGTTTGTCCCATGTTTGCCAATTGATGCCCTTGTTGTTTGATCCTTTCTTCCACCAAAAATTATTGAGCAGCTGCATATATAATTCTTTTGAGAAGTGTTTTTGGAAGAAGAAAACATGACATGGTATAATAGGAAGGGCTTGGAGCACAGCCTTTATTAACACTTCCTTACCACCCTGAGATAAAAAGTTGGATTTCCAGGAGCTAATGGTATTTGAAATTCTGTCCTCGAGGAAGCTTAAAATCTGAACCTTGGAACCCACCATACATTCTGGGAGACCCAAATAAACCCCTTTCCCACCTGTGTTCTCAATTTTCAGCAGATCTTTTATACTGTCTTTGAGTTCCGCAGACATATTTGAGCCATAAGTTATAGAAGATTTGCTCAAATTAATCTTCTGTCCTGAGATTGCTTGATAAGCTTCAAGCAAATAGTTGACCGCTGAGAGTTCTTCCCGTGAAGCTTTGCAGAAAAACAAACTGTCGTCGGCGAAGAGAAGATGTGAAATCGGAGGAGCCCCACTAGCAATGGTTATTCCAGTGATTTCATTATTTATCTCCGCTTGCTTGAAAGATGCTGCCAACACTTCCGCGCAAATAATGAAAAGGAAAGGGGAAAGAGGGTCCCCTTGCCTCCCCTTGCCTTATTCCACGGGTTGGAGAAAAGGACATTGAAGGTGTGCCATTTATTAGAACCCTATAAGTAACTGACGTAAGACAGTTCATGATCCAATCCGTCCATGTTTCTGAGAAACCAAAATTCATAAGCGCAGCTTGAATAAACAGCCATTCTAGTCTATCGAAGGCTTTTGTCATATCCGTTTTGATGCCAATGAATTCCGTGGATGGTCCAGCTTTTGTTCTCATTGAATGAAACACTTCTTGTGCTATGAGGATGTTATCAGAAATAAGCCTATCTCGAACAAACGCTGCTTGATGCTAAGATATAATGGATGGAAGCACCTCTTTCAGCCTTGAGGACAGCACTTTTGACAAGATCTTGTAAGCGAATGAGCAAAGACTTATTGGTCTATAATCACTAAGAGTTGCCGCTGGTTTGCGTTTAGAGATCAGACAAATCAGTGTTTCGTTTAGTCTTGGGTCTATATCTGCTCCCTGCATAAAGTTTTGGACCATTCTTATAACATCCCCTTTTATGACCTCCCAATGTTGATGGAAGAAGATCCCACTAAACTCGTCAAAGCCTGGCGTTTTATCTGCACCTAAAGCAAAGGCTGCTTTCTTAATTTCTGATTCCGAGGCTGGTTTTCAATAAGTTTGGCGTTCTGCGCAGCCAAGACTTTGTTCCGGATATTCATGAACAGAGAGGAATGATAAACATCTCCTGAATTAGTGAGCTCTGTGGTGTACAGATTGGAGAAATGTTTCACTGCAAGTCTGATCTTATCCTTTTCAGAGAATGACTGTTGATTCGTGGACTCCTCAATAAGCGAGTGAATCTTGTTCCAAAATCTTCTCTGCTTAGTTGAAGCATGAAAATAATGGGTGTTTTTATCACCTGCTTGCAACCATGTCACTCTACTCATCTGCTTCCAGAATTGTTCCTCTTCATTATAGGCGGATCGGAGATTTTTTTTTATTTTTATCACCTGCTTGCAACCATGTCACTCTACTCATCTGCTTCCAGAATTGTTCCTCTTCATTATAGGCGGATCGGAGATTTTGTTTTAGCAGATTTAGCTCATCTATATTGAAGGAGGGTTGATGAGTCAGTTTATCTATCTTGACCTTGATAGCTTGAATTTATTTTTTCGAATTTGGTTGAGCTGTTTGTTTCCAAAGAGAGATTGCCCTTCTGCAGGTTATTAATTTGTCCATCAGCTTGTTCTGACTTGAGAGGGAATCTGAATTCAACTAGCTAAGAGCAACGGCCTCCTTCAAACCAGGTTTTTCAAACCATCTACTATCATATCTGAAGAGTCTGATTTCTTTCTGAGTTACTCCCTGAAGGTTAATCAGAATTGGGCTATGATCAGAGGCAACTCTTGTCAGATATATAGATTCAGCAATCGGGAAAGTTTGCAACAGATGTGGATTAGCCAAGCTTCTATCAAGTTTACAATGTACTAGGTGCCCCTTTCGTTGCCAAACCACGAAAAAGGGTTGCCTTGGAAAGGCAATTCTAGCAATCCACATGCAGCTATAAAATTATTAAAATTCTTTAAAAGAAGACTGAGATCTTGTTGCCCCTCCCAGTATTTCTTCTTCTGATCAGATCTCATTAAAGTCACCAAATAGGATCCAGGGGCTGTCTCTTTGCAATCCGATTCTAGAGAGCTTTTCCCATACTATAGCTCTTTCCTTTACAACAGGGTCCCCATACACACCTGTCATGTGGAAAGAGAACCCGTTCCAAATAAGAAGACAGTCAATAAACCTGTTAGTAGCCTCCAGGATTGAAATTTTTACATTATCCTTCCAAAATAAAGCTAGTCCTCCACTAGCACCAACAGGTTCTACTGTTCTAACGTCAAAAAAACCGAAATTTTCTACAACTTTTTCTAAGTACAATCTATCTTGTTTGGTCTCAGAGAGGAACACTACTTCTGGTTGATATTGACCACATATCTCTCGTAAGTGTCGAACCGTCAGGTCGTTCCCCAATCCCTGACAGTTCCAACCAATCATCCTCATAAGGAGT
>CM071716.1:1298015-1309312 GCA_036630335.1 Physaria fendleri | reverse complement strand
AGGGGTTTTTATGCAAATTCGATCACGATGCATTGTTGATTTCTGTAGATTTGTAATATTTGACAAAGTCAACATTTATCGATTGAAATATTGATGGGGATGAAGAATCAGAACAAAACAAAAATCCCGATTCTTAACCCCATGTTTTCCAAAAAAAAAAAAAAGTTCCTTAACTCCATAAGTAAAGTAACCGGCTGCTGTAGGTTAAAATGAAGGGGAAGAGAGGGTAAGTTGTAAATAAGAAGGTAAGACTTTAAGTTTTGGGTAATTTTCTATTTTTTAGATTAAAAGTAAATCAAAAAGAAAATGAAAAATGGATGAGGGACATTTGGGATTTGAAATTAAGAGAAAAGGGCAAATGAAAAATGGACCCCATTTAGGGCACCTTTTTAGTTTAGGCCTTAAAACGGCCGTCCTTTTAAGCTCTAAATTAAAAGTGTTGAGCCCTGAATGAACCTTTATGATTTTTTTTCATAATGAAAATCGTTTATAACATAATCTACCACAAATCACAATATTTTTTCTACCAAAAAATTACGGAATCACATTTTCCTGTAAAAAAATCACGAAAACGAATTTTTTCTGCCAATAATTACGGAACAAGAAATTTTTAGCAAAAAATTATAGAATAACGATTTTGCCTTTCGAAAAAATCAGTATACGAATCAAATATCAAATATAGAGCGAATAAGGGGTATTTGTGTCCAAACATATAGAAAAGTGAATTGTATTTACAAAGCTGTAGAAATTATCTGTTGGTCAACCCTAATTTTTTTTTTCTTTTTTTTGCAATTGAGAGACGGCCAAACAAATTCATTCAATTCAAAACGCTATCTACAATTTCAACCATTATTTTAGCACAAAAAAAAAAAAAAAAATTAAAAAAAAAAAAAAAAATTCTTCAATCATATAAATAAAACCATTAAACTTATATTAAAGTTCAATTTATGGATGACTATAAACATGCAAAAGTAGAATCTTTATTGATCAATATTTTTTTTTTTTTAATTTTAAGATCCCGAAAGATAAAGCTATGTTTGCTACTTTTACAATTACAATCCATACATAAATGAGATTTTTTTATTTTCCTCCATAAAGAAAAGTTAGATAAGCAATGCTTGTTGCTAAGTACACAAGCAACAGGCCCGGCCCTACAGTAATTCAAATGAAACATTTGTTTAGGGCCCCCAAATAATAGGGGCCCCTAAAAACTTTTTTTTAGTCACGAGTTAATTTATTTGAAAGGTAACTAAAGCCCAATTATGGTAATATATTATACAAGATTGATTAGACAGATCCATTGGAGAAAGAGAGAGAGAGAGGGAAGTGAAAGCCCATTGGAGAAACTTACAAATAAAAAAAAAAATCCAACGTTCACGTATTAGAAAAAAAAAAGGGAAAAACAAAGTAATTTTAGTAAAGATTTTTTTTTCTCAATTGTTTAGTTTCAATTTTGTCCAAAAAATAAAATAAAATAACATTCTAATTATATATTTTAGTTAGTTTGGTTTCGGTCTTAAAAAAATGAAGTCAAAAATTCGTCAATTAGTTTAATTTCAGTTTTATTTATATATCGAAAGGCCCCGATTTTGTATTTTGTATTGGGCCACAGATAACGCCGGACCGGCCCTGACAAGCAACCTACAAGAAGAAAACAATAAGAGCTGTTACAACAATTACGTCCTAAAAAAAAAAGTTACAAGAGTCTACACTCTCCGACTGCTTCAGAGGTTTCCATGGCTGCTTGGTTTTCTCAGAACCAGATAAACCATCTCCGCCGCTTAACTGTATCAGTCAATTTAGTCGCCGATTCCTTTACTGGATTTACACTGATTCTTTTAGCATTTTTCGCTGCCCATTCCCCAAAACCGGGTGAAGAAACCAATTCCTTTATCGCCTTTTCGGTGCTCTCTTTTGTAAACTTATCCAACTCTTCCTTTGTAAGCTTTCTTCTCCCTTCTGGTACTTTGTGGAATGAAGAAGGGAATGTGTCTGAATCAGATAGAGGTATTGTCATCCTCGACCTCTTGCTGATTCCTGCAAAATACCATTGACATATTATAAACCAGTCCTTCATCACGAAATAAAGAAAGCACGGAAGAGAAATCAGACCCTTAGAAAGAGGAGAATCAAATGAAGTAGCAGGGAACAAGTCAGGGCTACAATCCTCAGTTTCATCATCGTGCTGTCTTGTCAGCTTTCTGCTGCTACTCTTTACTATTGATGAGATAAGTATTCCATATATCAATGCTCCTCCAGCAAGAAACGGATCTAAAGAGCTCTGTTAAAATTTAACACAAGATCATTACTTCAATCCCCCAAAAAGTTTGGTTAGATGAATCAGAAGAAGACGAAAAGAAAAACCTGAAGGATCATAACTGCAGCAAACAATCTGATGGACCAAGAGACAAAGATTGATGAGGTAGTGTCAATAAAACCATCTTTTCTCACAACAAATTTCTTAACGGTCCAAAATCCTGACCAAGCTCCCAATGAAAATACAAACACAACCAAAAGAATCTCCAGCTGCAAAATTTATATGAGCCGTTTTCGATTCATCAAACCAGAATATGTATATATGTGACATAACAAGTTAAAAAAATATCAAAACTTACATACAAGGATGTACAAATCTTCACTGATTCCGGTCTGTATTATCAGATCCTGAACTAAACCGCATATGTATGGAAGAAAGTAACCTCCCACACCAATCTGAGAAGATGCAGAAAAGAAAGTAGTTTGGTAAATGTTTTGTAAAAACAAAAGGAATTCAAAGAGAGAAGATACTTGTCAGTTCTCACCACAGATGAGTAGAGAAATAGTTGAAGCCAACTCTTCCCTCCACTAGGCAGACGCTTTAACCCCTACACACAATCATTTATCTTGTTAACAGGCAAGAAACCATCAAATAAAATCAAAAATTTTCAATATGTTTGAAAACTTTTACCTGATTAATGATTAGAGTTACAAGAATAATAACCCCAATGGACATGGCACCACTGTAATACAATGCTACTGATTTGCTAAGTCTAGAAGCCAAACACAGCAACATTATCCCCATGATTAAAAACACAATACGGTACATAGAAAACTCTGCAAAGCCACAGTAGATAGATGAGAAGTTTCAGAATTTGCCAAAAAGAAACTAAGGGATATAGCAAAAAGTAACCAAAGACAAACTCTACCTTGATTAGCAGAAAACTCCAAGGTAACTGCTTTAGATGAGTCACCACCATATGTTCTTATATCGAGGACCTTATAGTCAAATGGTGACATTATCCCTACCCATGATAATCCTTTGGGCACTTTCTTCCACTGGCCATGAGGGCACATTCCAATTGCACGAGACGAATTCCTATAATATCAACAAGAAGTAAATTTGGACTTTAGCCAAATTCAGGCATTGAGATTGATACATAGATGCAGATACTGGATTATACCTGTCGAAGCAAACGTATATACTGTTGGAAACATTATTATTTGAAAGGGTCAGCTTCAATGTGTGTGCATATTTATCAATGTGCTTAAATCTTTGTAGTCCATGGATATGTAATCTCTCACACATCGATGCTATACCTCGCTCCAGACCAGGAGAATCTATAACCTCTGTTCTTGGAGTCACTTGTAGTGAACCAGTTTCACCCACAACTGCGAAGAACACCAAAATGTGGATATTTTTTTGGGTAAATCTATCGAAATTGTTTTAATTCTGTATGAAAGGTTTGAAATTTGGTGATCCTAAACTGAAAATTCTGAGTCACAGAAAAGTTAGAACAAAACCCTAAAAGTCTAATCCAATTCCAACGCAAACTTACCGAAGACATGTTCATCGGAGGAGGCAACGGAGAAGAAAGTGAAGAGATTTAGGAAGAGAATGAAATTGGAGCTTCGGCCACTGACTGCTGAGTTACTCATCGATGTTTCTGGGTTTGATTTTTTGCTTTGGCGGATGAACAATTCGTACGAAGTAAGGCGCGGATTTATAAGCAATAATTAAAAGCAATCACTTTGACAAAAAAAAAAGACACAAATATATGGGAGACTCTCTTGACAAAAAAAAATAATATATATATATATATATATATATATATATATGGGAGAGTCCGTCCAAAAAATATAGAGAAAAATTATCGATTAAACCCTGAATTTCTATATTTACCCAAAACAACAAACGTACTGTATCATACCCAAAACAAAACAAGATATTTTTATATATACCTGTTTTAAACCGAAAAACTTTCAAATTCGACCTAGACATGACGTTAAATCACTTAACGGAAAAAATAACGGTGTTAATTAACGGACGACGTGGCGATAACGTGGATACATGACGTTAAATCACTTAACGGAAAAAATAACGGTGTTAATTAACGGACGACGTGGCGATAACGTGGATACAAAAACCAATCAGAACTGTATAGACGTTATCGCCACGTCGTCACCGTTAAGTGATTTAACGTCATGTCGAATTTGAAAGTTTTCGGTTTAAACGGGTATATATAAAGGTATCTTGTTTTATTTTGGGTCCTTCATAGCCACGTCATCCGTTAATTAACACCGTTATTTTTTCCGTTAAGTGATTTAACGTCATGTCTAATTTTGGGTACGTTAAATCACTTAACGGAAAAAATAACGGTGTTAATTAACGGACGACGTGGCGATAACGTGGATACAAAAACCAATCAGAACTGTATAGACGTTATCGCCACGTCGTCACCGTTAAGTGATTTAACGTCATGTCGAATTTGAAAGTTTTCGGTTTAAACGGGTATATATAAAGGTATCTTGTTTTATTTTGGGTCCTTCATAGCCACGTCATCCGTTAATTAACACCGTTATTTTTTCCGTTAAGTGATTTAACGTCATGTCTAATTTTGGGTCGAATTTGAAAGTTTTCGGTTTAAAACGGGTAAAAATAAAACTATCTTGTTTTGTTTTGGATCTGATACAGTACGTGTTTTTTTGGGTAAATATAGAAGTTCAGGGTTTAATTGACATATATATATCTAAACAATCCTTTTTTTAACTCTTTGAACATTATTACTCGTAATAATCTCGACTAAAAGAGTCGATTACAACAGTTGGTAAAACAGTATATAAATAAGAATTATAAGTCTGCAGCGGTAGATTAGTGGAAGCTAATTTATGTGCTACACCATTGTTACTTCTTCTTGTCCATAAAAATTGATAGTCGCTAAACTCAAGTCGTAATGCTTGACACTCTCTAACCCAATAGAAAACTGTGATATCTGTATTCTGGCCATTCATAAGCGTAGGTAGCAGAGCATTATCACCTTAAAATTGACTCGAGTATATCCTAAATCGATACAATTTCGCATTGCGATCATTAAAGCCTGTAATTCTGACTATAACGGAGAGGAAAGGGATGACCCCTGATATTGACCAGCAGCAAGAAAACTGCGTCTGTGATCCCGAATTATCCAGCCCACTCGTGTATCTTCCCCTGCTTTCTACTAACCATCAAAGTTACATTTAATCCAAGGATGTGACGGGTTGAGCCAATGAGAACTTGAAATACATGTTAGGAAACCGTTAGGGACTGTTTTGCCTCTCATTTGTTGCAGGTGATTAGAGGTCGAGTACCACTCTGTTGTGTCAGCATTAGCTAATTGGAGAGTACTAAAACTAGGAATGTGTTTTCTCTGGTACATCATTATGTTGCGACTTTTCCAAAGTCTCCATAATATCCAAAAGGGAAGATAAGATGGTTTATCATGATTGTGATCAGTGATATCTACTCCCATAAAACTATCTTAATTACAATTAAACGAAAACGATAACACCCTAATTAACTTTAAAACAAAATCAAAGGCCCATGGGATAAGACAAGAAATCAGGGACCTGATTTCAAAATACATGGGTTTAGGTGGACTATAGGACCCAATAGGGAACACTAAGATATGGACTCATGGCCCAATAAACTTTTCAAAAACCCTAATTTTACCACCTTGTTTTGGAGCATCCGCTCTCCTCCCTTATCATTCTGGCGAGTATCTGGCAAAAAAACAGAGTTGTTTGTAGCATTGTAGAGTGTGGGGAAGATGGGGACATAGCTCCCGGAGGTGTGAAGTTCTTCGAGATCGATGCTCGATAAACAAGGCGGACCTATATGTATGGTGAAAGGAGACCGCTGATACGCGGTTACAAACCCAACAAATCGTCAGTAGAGACTCCCGATATAATTCGTCGGATTGCGAAAATGGTGGTGCCAAAGAAATCGGAACGCCGTCGCTTTTTTGGCCTCGATACAAGTTCCCCAAAGACATGTTTTTCTATGAGAATCGTGACAAGATCGAGATTTGCGGGTTATACCTGACTAGTTGGGGATAACACCGCTTAGATCTTTTCCGCGGTGCTTACGGAGCGGCTAGGACTTGTAGCCACACGCAGGGAGAAGGTACCATCGATGGCGGATCTGGAATTTTGAACCCGTGAAGAATCATCCATGGAAACTAGAGATTTGCCTTCCGGGGCGGGTTGTGGGTGAAGTGGAGTTTAACTCTGGTTGGGTGGAGCGATGAGATGAGCCTAGTCGGATACGCCAGAATCACCTGAACAGTTCCGATTTAGGATGGTTGGTGGAAGAGCGAGCAGAAACGGGAGGAGAGATACGCACATGAGGAGAGAGAGACCGTGGCAACGGTGTTGACGGTGGTGACCGCTGCCTGGTGCCGGGGGGAACCACTCAACTCTCAGATGAGTGAAAAACGAGATCTTCGTTGTATTTCTGTTTATTGGGAGAGAGAGACCGTGGCAACGGTGTTGACGGTGGTGACCGCTGCCTGGTGCCGGGGGGAACCACTCAACTCTCAGATGAGTGAAAAACGAGATCTTCGTTGTATTTCTGTTTATTGTTCCTCACTTTTTATGTTACCAAAAATTAACTAAAATGTTAAAGATACAAACATGTGTTGCAAACATGATGTCATATATGACTTTGATTATATATGATGGAAAAAAAAACAGAAATGATAAAATTAAATTGCATAATTGAAAGTGCATATTATACTTGGAACATATAGAATCAATTTCTATCTCACCCCTTTTCCTCTTTCTCAAATCGCATATATCCCTCACTCCCTTTTATTTTTATTTTTTCTTTATTTTTATTCAACAATTTATAAAAAAACCAACAAAACCTTATCCAATCCAAATGATGATACACGGACACATGAGGAATTGAAGGAAGTCACAAAAAAACTAAAAAAAGCATATTGGGAGGATGATTTTTTTCGGAAACAAAAGAGTCGGAATACTTGGTTACGGGAAGGCGATTCAAACACTAAATTTTTCCATGCCCAAACCAAGCAACGACGGGCCAGAAATCGAATTACAGGGTTGTATAACACGGCAAATGTCTGGGTTACAAAGGATAAAGATATAAAGGAAGTAGCAGTTTTACAGGGTTGTATAACACGGCAAATGTCTGGGTTACAAAGGATAAAGATATAAAGGAAGTAGCAGTTAATTATTTTAAGAATCTGTTAATCTCATTATCTTCCATTGGATTAGATGAGTTCTTCTAGGACATGCCCATACTAGTCACATATTCGATGAATACCACTCTAGTGGCGCCAATGACAGAGGCGGAAGTTCGGAAAGCCTTATTTTTGATGCATCCGGGTAAGGCACCTGGTCCAAATGGTATGGCGCCTCTATTCTTTCAAAAATCATGGCAGATTCTCAAGTCAGACCTAGTGGTTTTGGTCGATGATTTTTTCAAAACGGGTACACTGGACAAACGTTTGAATATGAAAAATATTTGTCTTATTCCCAAGCAAGATAGACCAAATCACATGGCGAATTTCAGACCTATAAGCTTATGCAATTTTGGCTATAAACTCATATCAAAGGTCTTATCTCAATGACTAAAAAAATTTTACCTTCACTTATATCAGAAACGCAATCAGCCTTTGTATCGGGTAGGATAATCTCGGATAATATACAGGGTTGTATAACACGGCAAATGTCTGGGTTACAAAGGATAAAGATATAAAGGAAGTAGCAGTTAATTATTTTAAGAATCTGTTAATCTCATTATCTTCCATTGGATTAGATGAGTTCTTCTAGGACATGCCCATACTAGTCACATATTCGATGAATACCACTCTAGTGGCGCCAATGACAGAGGCGGAAGTTCGGAAAGCCTTATTTTTGATGCATCCGGGTAAGGCACCTGGTCCAAATGGTATGGCGCCTCTATTCTTTCAAAAATCATGGCAGATTCTCAAGTCAGACCTAGTGGTTTTGGTCGATGATTTTTTCAAAACGGGTACACTGGACAAACGTTTGAATATGAAAAATATTTGTCTTATTCCCAAGCAAGATAGACCAAATCACATGGCGAATTTCAGACCTATAAGCTTATGCAATTTTGGCTATAAACTCATATCAAAGGTCTTATCTCAATGACTAAAAAAATTTTACCTTCACTTATATCAGAAACGCAATCAGCCTTTGTATCGGGTAGGATAATCTCGGATAATATTCTAATAGCTCAGGAGATGTTTCACGCTTTATGAACTAAAAATTCATGTAAAGGTAAATACATGGCCATTAAAACGGATATGAGCAAAGCTTATGACCGAGTAGAGTTGTCCTTTGTGGATGGTATCCTTTGAAAAATGGGACTCGCAGAAATATGGATATCCTGGATTATGCAATGCATAAAATCAGTTTCTTACAAGGTGTTAATTAATGGGTATCCTCAAGGACACATTATGCCGATGAGAGGATTAAGACAAGGGGATCCCCTTTCTCCATATTTATTCATTTTGTGTACAGAGGCTTTAATAGCCAACTTACGGAAAGTAGAAAGGAAAAAATTAATCTCAGGATTAAAAATTTCAAGGCAAAGTCCACCAATCTCACATCTATTGTTTGCCGATGATAGCCTATTTTCTGTAGAGCTACAAAAGAGGAATGTTTGGTAGTCGGGAACATTCTAAAACAATACGAGAAAGCTTCTGGTCAACAAATTAATTTTAACAAATCATCGATACAATTTGGTCATGGCATCCCGGAATCTATCAAGGAAGAGATGAAAATCATCTCGGGCATATCTTCCATTGGGGGTATGGGTAAATATTTAGGACTGCCAGAAAGCATTGGAGGGAGTAAAACAAAGATTTTCTCCTTTGTGAGAGAACGATTGGAAAGTCGGATCAATGGGTGGTTTTCTAAGTTTTTATCAAAAGGTGGCAAAGAGGTTTTAATTAAATCAGTTGCAACAACACTTCCGACATATGTTATGTTCTGTTTTAAGTTGCCAAAATCGGTAACCACTAAGTTATCAAGTGCTATCGCAAAATTCTGGTGGAGCTCCGATGGGATTAGCAGAGGTATGCACTAGAAATCATGGGAGAAACTTTGTACCAAAAAATCCGATGGAGGTTTAGGTTTTCGGGTTATTGGAGATTTTAATACGGCGCTGTTAGCCAAACAATTCTGCCGATTGTTGGAAAAGCCTGATTCTCCCATAGCGAGGGTATTAAAAGGAAGGTATTATAGAAAATCTAGTCTATTAGATGAGATAAAATATACTCCGTATCTTTTGGATGGCGGAGTATAGTCTCGGCAAGATCTTTAGTGAAAAAAGATTAATTCATGGAGTAGGCTCCGGACGTTCCAAATCGGTTTGGGATGACCCGTGCCTCCCCGCTCTACAGCCAAGACTGCCACATGTATAGGAATAAACCACTGGCCTTCTTACAATGTTTTTGATTTGTTTGATCCTGTCATTGGAGATTGGAAGTGAACATTTTTAAAGGACATCCTCCCTCTCAAGGATATTGAACTTATTAAGACCATTCCGTGTATCTCATATCTCAAAGATACTATGTGTTGGCATTACACAAAATCTGGTAAATATTCAGTTAAATCAGGCTATCATGTTTTACGGGAAAGCAAGACGCGGACGTTCCAAATCGGTTTGGGATGACCCGTGCCTCCCCGCTCTACAGCCAAGACTGCCACATGTATAGGAATAAACCACTGGCCTTCTTACAATGTTTTTGATTTGTTTGATCCTGTCATTGGAGATTGGAAGTGAACATTTTTAAAGGACATCCTCCCTCTCAAGGATATTGAACTTATTAAGACCATTCCGTGTATCTCATATCTCAAAGATACTATGTGTTGGCATTACACAAAATCTGGTAAATATTCAGTTAAATCAGGCTATCATGTTTTACGGGAAAGCAAGACGAACCTACAGCCAGAGACTCTTGGACCTACGGTTGATGCAAAGACGAACCTACAGCCAGAGACTCTTGGACCTACGGTTGATGCAGTAATCAGCAATTGCTGGAATAACTCTTGTCCTCTGAAACTAAAACATTTTATGTGGCAAATCCTAACAGGTTGTATCTCGGTTATAGCCAATTTACGACATCGTGGTATTAAATGTGACACTTATTGCATGCGTTGTGGGCACGACATGGAAACGATAAAAAATGTGTTCTTTGAATGCCCACCGACTCGTCAGGTATGGCTCATGTCATCAGTTCAGAATCCTCAGGGAGTTTTCCTTACGTCTTCTGTGTATTCAAATATGGATTATTTATTCTGGCGACAACCAGAAGGCCATCACAGTAATGCATATCCATGGTTATTATGGTACATCTGGAAATCAAGGAATGATAAGACTTTTTCTAATATAGATTGGGATCCAAGAGTAATTATACAAATGGCGGAATTTGAGGCCCATACATGGGAATTAGTTCAGAGTGAACAACCGGCCTCATCCACATTAGAGACTTCAAAAATTGAGTTACCGTTGGTTTCTCAAACTATAAAGTGCTTTGTGGATGGTTCATGGAAAGAATCAGACTCTTTAATGGGTATGGGATGGAGTAGTATTACAGGTACCACAGGCGATAAGATGTTGGGTGCAAGAGCTATCCAACGTAGTGAATCTCCTCTTCATGCAGAATTTGAAGCGTCTCTGTGGGCAATGGAATGGATAACATCCAATAACAATGTCTCGGTTGGTTTCTATTCTGATAGTTTGGAGGTTGTGAAGATGATGTCATCTCCCGCAGACTGGCCTTCTTTTTCGCTTTACCTTCACGAGGTAGAAAAACTGAGGGGGATAATCACTGATTTTTCGATTTCTTATGTATCTCGCACCTTGCTTTACCTTCACGAGGTAGAAAAACTGAGGGGGATAATCACTGATTTTTCGATTTCTTATGTATCTCGCACCTTAAATTCAGAAGCGGACTCTCTAGCTCGTGGAGCTCGAATGTTCTCAGCTACCGCTCGTTATGTAAACT
>CM071716.1:1238051-1253270 GCA_036630335.1 Physaria fendleri | reverse complement strand
AAGATAGAAGAGTCAGCTTTCACCTCGAAGTGGAATCACATCAATCAAACGGTGTAGAATTTATGAACGATTTACTGAAGACATATCAAATCTGCACCAAAGAAGAGTTAATGAAAGGCAGTTTGGTCATTAACCAAGGAGGACGTTTTTGACCTAATTTTATCTATTTATTATGATGTTTCTAAGACTTAAACATATTCTACCACGTCCTCTTTGAGGGCTATTGACTCTCTTCTCTTTTGTTCTTTGTTTTGGGGAGAAGAATCCCTCTTTGATTTTGAACCCTTGTTATTTGAGATTTGCAATTGATACTCAGTTTTCCTACAATGATTTGCTGTGTTTCTCTTGCTATGTCTGAGTAGTTCTCTAGTTAGGGTTTGGGAGATTCCAATAAGGATTTTGGTATGCATCTGATTTAGCATAAATAGGGAACCTTAATCTGTTATGAGTTAATGAAAGGCAGTTTGGTCATTAACCAAGGAGGACGTTTTTGACCTAATTTTATCTATTTATTATGATGTTTCTAAGACTTAAACATATTCTACCACGTCCTCTTTGAGGGCTATTGACTCTCTTCTCTTTTGTTCTTTGTTTTGGGGAGAAGAATCCCTCTTTGATTTTGAACCCTTGTTATTTGAGATTTGCAATTGATACTCAGTTTTCCTACAATGATTTGCTGTGTTTCTCTTGCTATGTCTGAGTAGTTCTCTAGTTAGGGTTTGGGAGATTCCAATAAGGATTTTGGTATGCATCTGATTTAGCATAAATAGGGAACCTTAATCTGTTATAGTCTTCATCTTTATCTGTTCTTAATGCTTAGTCTTTGTTGGCCACTTAGTCTATGAATTTCGGTTAGATCTTAGAATCCGTCCTCTTTGAGGGCTATTGACTCTCTTCTCTTTTGTTCTTTGTTTTGGGGAGAAGAATCCCTCTTTGATTTTGAACCCTTGTTATTTGAGATTTGCAATTGATACTCAGTTTTCCTACAATGATTTGCTGTGTTTCTCTTGCTATGTCTGAGTAGTTCTCTAGTTAGGGTTTGGGAGATTCCAATAAGGATTTTGGTATGCATCTGATTTAGCATAAATAGGGAACCTTAATCTGTTATAGTCTTCATCTTTATCTGTTCTTAATGCTTAGTCTTTGTTGGCCACTTAGTCTATGAATTTCGGTTAGATCTTAGAATCCTGACAGGTCGGATCAGCCGGAACATGGTATTTGATGAGCAGTCTTCCTTCTGAGAACGGACCATTCCCCATATATTTTGGGCTTTAGAAAAATTGTTTTGGCTTTAGAAACTTTTATGAAAACTTATTACGAAATTTCTTTTTATGGAAAGTCTAGAAATTCTTGTATGGAAAAGATTAATGAAATATTTCCATTGGTTTTCATGAATATATTTTATGGAAATCATGATTATTTTTACCAATAATAAATTTCATTTAATTTTACAGCTCCAAAAGATAAACTTACAACACCAACAAATCTACAGCCCAAATTCTACAGCCAAATTTCTACAGCCATAATAATAAAGCTACAGCCCAAAAATCTACATCAACAAATCTACAGCCAAAATTTTAAAGCCACAGCCCCAACCAATCAGGCCCTTAGTCTATGATTTTAGGTTAGATCTTAGAACCCTGACAGGTCGGATCAGCCGGAACATTGTATTTGGTGAGCAGTCTTCCTTCTGAGGACGGACCATTCCTTTAGGGAGACTGTGAACAAGATCAGACCTGTTAGTTAATGCGTACTAGTTTATTAAAGCCTTTGCCTGTTGAAAACACTTGTTATTGGTGTGTGAATTTGTTAGTTAATGCGTACTAGTTTATTAAAGCCTTTGCCTGTTGAAAACACTTGTTATTGGTGTGTGAATTCTCTAGTATAGTTGTTATTCACCATGACCATCGGCTTTGCATAGTTATTATTTATGTCTGAGTTCTAGACGGTTCTTAATCAGTCCATGAATAGTTGTTAGATCTTTGCAGCCAAGTTCCTGGAATCATCTTATGCCCTAACACTTTTAGTTTATTGCTTTACATCTCTTTTAATTACGTTTTAGTTACAGTAGCATTCAACAATCAACTCTCTTTGTTAGTCTTAGCTTTTCGAAGAACTTTAGGATTAGAATCTGGTAACCTTTGCATTCCTTGTGGATCGACCCCGATCTGTACTACTAACGCATTGTTGTGCACTTGCAGTATTTGAACGGGTTAAACTCCTAGACTGATTCTAGGTGAAACCTGACGAAGCTATTTAGCCCACATCAAAAAAGCACTGATTAAGGTGACGGGGACCTGGTAGCGAACACTATTAGGGCTCTTAGTCGTAAGCTTTGCTTGGTAGGTGAAAATCCCAAAAGAAAGAGCTTAAAGGATAAATACAAGAGGCTAGTAGCCTGAAGTGAGAAAGGGATTGAGCAGAATTAAGAGGATGGACCCTGGATAGTCTTGAACCCAAAGAGCCTGGATAGTCTTGAACCCAAAGAGAATCAGACAGAGGAAGTGCTTGAAGTCTAGTGATCGATACCCCCAAGTTAAAGAGCTCACCTTAGAAATGAATAATGGGAGAATAGTCTGAAGTAAGGTGTGTTGAGAAGCCACATGGAATAATAAGTGCAATCGAAAGGGGATCGTTCTGACTCTACAGGTAAGACAGAGGAAGTGCTTGAAGTCTAGTGATCGATACCCCCAAGTTAAAGAGCTCACCTTAGAAATGAATAATGGGAGAATAGTCTGAAGTAAGGTGTGTTGAGAAGCCACATGGAATAATAAGTGCAATCGAAAGGGGATCGTTCTGACTCTACAGGTATGATGACATTTCTACTTAGCACAACTCTGATATAAACACTTTCCTTACTTGAGGACAAGCAAGGATTCAATTCTGGAGGGAATTGATATGCCTAGGATTTCGCTCATTCTAACGATTTATTTGCAGGTATATTATATCCTTTTGTGCATACAGGAGTCTTTTACAGGTCAGAACGTGGCCAAGACAAGACTTTGCAAGATGGGAGCTAAAATGAAGAAAGGAAGTAGATCGTGCAGCTTCAGAGAAGAATCCGACCGAATTACCTTTGGATTCGATCGGACTACTAGGCGATTCGCCCGTAGGCGAGCTCACGGACAAGGCAGAAACTAGAAGTTCCTGCGAATGATTTTTAGCACCCACAGATGGTCGAATCCGCAAGGAATTCGACCGAATTGGAGAATGAAGATTCTATGGAAGAAACTTGATTCGGCCGAATTATATCCTTATTCGGTCGGATTGATCGACTCAACTGGATTTCCTTATTTGGAGCAAGACAAATTTTCTTTCCCCTATTTTCATTTTCTCTATTATTTACTTTTATTATAAAAGACTTCTATTGTTAAGAAGCCGACACAAGCTTTTATTTTACTTTAAAAAAACCTAAGTTTGTTCTTTGATTTTAGGAGACGAGTTGCTTTGTAATTCTGAACCCTCTTTCATATTCATTGCAATTGATTGCGAGTTATTTCATAATGATATTCTGTGTTTCTATTGTGATGAGTGAGTAGTTCTTCAGTTAGGGTTTGGGAATTCCATTAGGGTTTTGGTATGCATCTTATTTAACAAAAATAGGGAACCATAATCTGCTAGAGTCTTTGTCTTTATCTGTTCTTACTGCTTAGATTAGATTAGCTACCTAGTCTACGATATTGGTTAGATCTTAGAACCCTGACAGGTCGGATCAGCCGGAACATGGTATTTGGTGAGCAGTCTTCCTTCTGAGAACAGACAATTCCTTTGGGGAGACTGTGAACAAGGATCAGACCTGTTAGTTAATGCATGCTAGTTAATTAAAGCCTTTGCCTGTTGAAAACACTTGTCATATGTGCATAAATTCTCTAGTATAGTTGTATTTCGCCGTGGCCATCAGGTTTGCATAGTTATTATTTATGTCTGAGTTCTAGACGGTTCTTCATTAGTCCCTGAATAGTTGTTAAATCTTTGCGCCAATTCTCTAGAATATTCCTAGCCCCTAACGCTTTTAGTTTATTGAATTTACATCGTTTTACTTCTTTACTTAGTTACTATTTCTCTACAAACAAATCTCTTGATAATCTTAGCTTCAGAAAGAATTCTTAGGCTTAGACACTTGGTAACCTTTGCATTCCATGTGGATCGACCCCGATCTGTACTACTAACGCATTACTATGCACTTGCAGTATTAGAGAGGGTTAAACTCCTGGACTTATTCTAGGTGAAACCTGACGAAGCTATTTAGCCCACATCAACCATCGGTGGAGAATCTATACAAACTCGAACTAGATCGGCTCGGATTGTAGGTCAGAATTTTAAACAAGAGTCCCCCAAAAAGGAAAGCGTTCCCGATGTCGGGTTCTTCTTAGAACATTCGAGGTCTTAATAAGACATCTAGGCACAAGATCATTCGGTCTTGTATTCAAAATATGAATTTGAGTTTTGGTTGCTTGTTGGAGACTAGAGTAAAGGAGCCTAGAAGTGCATTTATTCAGTCTCAAATATGTGAAGGGTGGTTGATATTGGCTAATTATGAGCATCATGAGAATGGTCGAATTTGGGTGCTATGGAGAGATGATGTTCGACTAACTCCGGTGTTTAAATCTAGTCAGCTTATAACTTGTTTTGTTGAGTTGGGGGCATCTTATGAAGGGTTTTATTGTTCTTTTGTTTATGCTTCGAATTTTGAAGCGGAAAGGAAATATTTGTGGCAAGACTTGATGCATCATCACGCTTCGCCTAGTTTTGCTGGGAAACCTTGGTTGATTTGTGGAGACTTTAATGAGGTTTTAGATGTGGAGGAGCATTCACAAATATTACCCACTGGAAGTTTTTTGGAATGCAAGATTTTCAGAATTTAGTTCGTACATGTGAATTGATGGATTTTGGTGGTAATGGTCCTCTCTTTACACGGAGTAACCGGTGGAATGGTGACTTATTTGTAAGAAGCTATACTGGTTTTTGGTGAATGAGCATTGGAATAGAAGTTTCACTCAATCATATAGTGTTTTTGAAAGGGGTGGTTGTTCGGATCACTTACGTGGTATAGTGGTTATTGATGGGTCTAGTGTTCAAGCTCGTAAGCCTTTCAATTTTAGTAATGTTCTTACAAAGTTTGCCGAGTTTAATTATGTGGTTGACAATTACTGGTCTCAACGGCCTAGGCTATTTGTTTCAACAACAGCTATGTTTAAACTTTCAAGGAGCCTGAAGAAGTTGAAGCCGGTTTTGAGATCTCTTGGGAAGCAGCATTTACATAATATTTTTGCCAAGGTAAGAGATGCTCTGTCGGATCTGATTTTGGCTCAAACAGAGACACTTCTAGCGCCATCGACGGAGACAATTGAAGTGGAGCTGGAGGCTCAAAATCGGTGGGCTTTATTGAGTGGTATTGAGGAATGATTTTTAATACAGAGATCTAAGTTGCATTGGTTGAAAGTGGGTGATAAGAACAATAACTACTTTCACTCATCTATAACTGCTAGAAGGAAGAAGAACATAATAAGTGAATTAAAGAATAGTCAAAATGAGACTATTACTGATTTTGATGACATTAAAAAAGAGGCAGTGGATCATTTTAAAACTTTTCTAAATCTTGTTCTGGACATTTATGATGGATCTTTGAGCTTTTAGTTGGAAGGGTTAGTGGATTTTCGTTGTCCTTTTAATCTTGATGAGCCGCTCACCCGGCCTGTGACAGATCAAGAGATTAAGGACACTATTTTTCATATGGCTAGAAATAAATCTCCTAGTCCAGATGGGTATACTTGTGAATTTGTCATTGCGACTTGGGATGTAGTAGGTCCAGATTGTCTGATCGCGATTCGATCTTTTTTTGAGACTGGGTTTCTTCCTAAGGTTGTTAATGCAACAATTCTTGCGCTCATTTTGAAGAAAGAAGATGCTGCAACAATCAAGGATTATTGGCCAATTTCGCTTTGTAATGTTCTTTACAAAGTAATTTCACGCATTATTGCAGTTAGATTACGGGCTCTTCTACCTCAGATGATTGTTACAAATCAGTCAGATTTTGTTCCAAAAAGGTTACTTATGGAGAATGTATAGTTGGCTTCTGAAGTTGTTAAGGATTATAATCTTTTAGATACTTCGCCGAGATGTGCTATGAAGATTGATATTTCAAAGGCTTTTGATTCTGTTCAATGGCTTTTTCTGCTGCGGGTTTTGAGAATAATGAATTTGCCGGAGAAATTTGTCTGGTGGACCGAAGTTTGCATCACTACTCCATCCTTTTCTGTTCAAGTTAATGGGGAGTAAGCTGGTTTTCTTAGTAGCTCTAGAGGGCTGCGTCAGGGGTGTTCACTTTCTCATTTTCTTTTTGTGATTTGTATGAATGTCTTATCTAAATTGTTGGATAAAATCGCAAGAACAAGGAATTTTGACTATCATCCTCGCTGTGGTGTGGTACATTTAACTCATCTTTGTTTTGCTGATGACTTACTGATTTTTGCTAAAGGAAATCGCAGATCCATAGAAGGAGTTATTGAGATTTTGTCGCATTTTTCTAGACTTTCGGGATTAGTGATGAATCTTGATAAAAGCTCCTTATTTTTGGGTGGTGTTTCATTAGCTGATAGGTTGGTCTTGCGGAGTTCTTATCCGTTTCAAGAAGGAACTCTTTCGGTCAGGTATTTAGGGCTTCCTTTAATGACAAAACGAATGGAGTTTGATGATTATATGGTTTTAGTTGAGAAAGTAAGATCAATAATGACTTCTTGGACATTCCGTTTTTTGTCCTATGCGGATCGTGTTTTGCTTGTGAAGTCGGTTATATATGGATTAATCACCTTTTGGCAAATGGCTTTTTACTTACCGCGGACTGTATTCATCGTTTAGAATCCCTTTGTGCTGCCTTTATTTGGTCTGGATCTGAACTAAATACAATCCCTTTGAGAGGGGGGTTGACATCTTGGGTGGGGTTGTTTGAGTCTATTAAGGATTTTCCTACTCTGGGTTTTTCTAGTGAAATTTTAATGAGAAGGATGACATCGGATTGCATTCTGATATATTCATACCCAAAAAAAATTGTATAAATCAATTACAGGGCCGGCCCTGATACAATTCAAACAAAACTTTTGTATTGGGCCCCACATTTCATGGGGCCCATTATTAAAAAAAAAAAAAATCTGATTTTTATATATAAATATCATATATAACTATAAAATATGTTAAGAAAAATATATACACAAAAGAAATAAAGATTTTTAAAATAAATTAATTGCATAAATAAATTTTCAGAAAATTCTATATGTAAAATAAATTTTCAGAAAATTCTATATGTAAAATAATTTTTAAAATAATTTTTTTTATTAAATAGGGCCTCAAATTTTTTTATCGAATAGAGCCCCGGAAAATGCCGGACCGGCCCTGATCAATTACAGCAATAATCATGCTGAGAAAAAAAAAACACAAATTCAGCTGATGTTTATGTGTGTTGAATAAAAAATCAATATATTGGTGACAAAAACGTAATAATCTATATAATATGGCATTGGTTACTAACTTACTATAGTCGAATGATATTTTGCCCGGATTTGCGAGAATTTGACGACAAAACAAACAGCGTGTAGTGGCAGAACCGTAATAGTATGATAACGTTAGGGGTGTTTGTGGAAGTAAAAGATTCCCCCCACCAGTCGTCTTCTCAAAAATTGAAATCACAGTTCTCTCATATCAAGTCCAAACCAAATCATTTTTTTTCTTCCAAACTCTCTTCCTTCAATTGAGTTCCGAAATCTTATCATCTCTCTGAATCTCACACAAATCGGATAGAAGAGAGAGAAAGTTAGTTTCTCTTAATCTCTTCTGATTTTCTTTTCCTGTAATTTCGATTAATTCCTCTGTAGCTTTACCTATCCAGGTAAAATTTCTCGGTTTCGAAAGGTTTATATATGATTTTGGTAGCTTCGATTTCTTTGCATGAGATTGATTGCAAGTAGTCAGGTTGCTTTGATTCTTTGATCAGCTTTTAGTTTTACGGCTTTGGTTGCTTATCCTTGGATGTGGATCAATGGATAAGAACGTCAGATAGTTTTAGTTTTCTACGTAATTTTTATTTTGTTGGTCGGTGATGCGTTTTACAATTAAAATTACGAGTTTCTTGATCTCCAAATTCATTTTAGTTTCGTTGAGGTTTCTGATCATTTTGCATCTGAATATTCGCAGTTAATCATCGTTGATTTTGGTTCATTAAACTAAAGTAGTAAAAGGGTCTACATAAATTGAAATCTAGGTTCTGAGTTTGTTTTATTCCTTTTCAAGGTTTTAGCGACTGGGCTTCTTTTTGTTTTCTGTGGCAGTTCTATGACACTGAATTAGTGATCGGATTTGCTTCTGTTGTTTCTTCCGTTAAGAATGGATGCTTATCTATTAACTGTATTTCCTTTAGATTTTCTTACTATCAATTCTTCGTTTAATCCTCATATCAGTAGCTTATGTAGGCTTCCATGAATTTGGATTCTCTGTTTCACTCATGTGACGTTCTCTTATCCTTGCAGGCAAAAACCATCGCTTCTGGATCTTCGGTAGAGCTTAAAGGAAGTTTGAGAGATACAGGGTAAGTGAAACTAGAAACTCTATTCCCTGTATTTACAATTTTAAATAACTTTCTTTCTAATAAATGGTAATTTAAGTATTGGATGATCGGATCAAGATTTTATTTATTTATTTGCTACTGTATAATATATAAGCTAACATAAGAACAAAAAGAAACAACTCATATTTTCTGATGTATGAATATTGAATAATGATAGCTGTCTTTTATCGTTCTAGAGGTACGTGCTTTCTGGTCCATTCCAAAATTGCTGAGGTGGCTCCACATGAGATTTTTTGACTAACCAATAGCATGAGATTCCAATTTGGACCCGTCACTAAAACGGATTAGCTTTAATCCAAGTTTTATTTTTTAATTTTATGTGCATTTGTTTTATAACTTCTGCTTAAGTAGATTTACCACTTGGTCAGAAAGCACCCATGATGTAACGGTTTGAATATATGATGCATCATTTCTATGTGGGCCCCAAAAATTCTATTATTATCATACCTTGTCAGAGTTCGATTGTTGGATCTACACTTCTATTATAATATTCTCCTGTTGAATATCAAGATGCTTAACCTTTGATCTATATTCTTTAAAAGCCATATTGTTATGAGTTTACTAATTTGTTATTATATACTAACATAAATGTGAAAAGGATGGTACCTCTTTCTTATTGAATAATGGCATTTAATGTGAACAAGTTAGTTTTGCTAGTCTTAACGTTTCCTCTGATAAGTTTCTCTGTGAATTGTGTAAAGACGGATCGTGTTTGGTCACAGGTGAAGATTGGGTTTTTTGCTTGTTGATATGTGGTAGAAGAAGAAGTTACCAGAGAAACTGAAGAAAAAGACATGAAAAAGCATAGGTTTAGAGAGACCTTGAAGTCTTTCTTTGAGCCTCATTTTGATCATGCGAAAGGTGAAATGCTTAAAGGAACTAAAACAGGTAATTTTCCTACACTATTAGGTTTTGATTCATATAAGTTAAATGAAAATTTAGCTGTTGATTTAACTGCATACATGAGTAGTACTATCATTTTCTGACGCAGAAATAGATGAAAAGGTGAACAAAATCTTGGGAATGGTTGAGAGTGGAGATGTCAATGAGGATGAATCGAAGAGACAAGTGGTTGCAGAATTAGTGAAGGAATTCTACAGCGAGTATCAGTCTCTTTATAAACAGTACGATGATCTAACCGGAGAGATTAGAAAAAAGGTCAACGGGAAAGGAGAAAGCTCCTCTTCATCGAGCTCAGACTCGGATTCTGATCATTCTTCTAAGAGGAAGACAAAGGGAAATGGAAATCAAAAAGTAGAGAAAGTTGTAGAGTCGGTAACAGTTGCCCTGAAGCAACAAATTGAAGATGCAAATCTTGAAATTGCTCATCTGAAAGGGAAGTTGACAACGACTGTTGAAGAAAAAGATGCTGTAGTTTCTGATCTTGAAGTAGCTTTGTCGAAGTTAAAAGAATCAGAAGAGATTAGCGATAAGTTGAAACTTGAAACTGAGAAGTTAGAGGATGAAAAGACAACAACCCTGACTGATAACAGGGAGCTGCACCAGAAACTAGAAGTTGCTGGCAAAACAGAAATTGATCTGAACCAAAAGTTAGAAGATATCAAACAAGAAATAGATAGGCTAGAAACTGAGAGAGACAATGGTATCAAAAGATTTCAAGAAGCTGAGAAATTTGCAGAAGATTGGAAAAAAATGAGTGATCAGCTCAAAGACGAAGCTTCTAAGTTGAAGCAGCAGGCAGAAGATTGGAAAAAAATGAGTGATCAGCTCAAAGACGAAGCTTCTAAGTTGAAGCAGCAGCTAGATGCATCAGAGCAGCACGCTTCAGAGCTGACAAGAGGTATGAATAGTGCAGAGGAAGAGAATAAATCTCTATCCTTGAAAGTGTTGGAGATTTCAGATGAGATCCAACAGGCACAGAACACCAAACAAGAACTTATTTCCGAATTGGGAGGGATGAAAGAAAAGTACAAGGAAAAAGAGAGTGAGCATTCTAGTTTAGTGGAGTTACATAAGACCCAAGAGAGAGAATCATCAGTTCAGATGAAAGAATTAGAAACACGCTTAGAATCATCAGAGAAGTTGGTTGCAGATTTGGAACAAAATCTTAACAATGCAGAGGAAGAGAAAAAACTGCTATCACAGAGAATAGCAGAAATCTCTAACGAGGTTCAAGAGGCGCAAAACACCATAAAAGAACTCATGTCTGAGTCCAGCCAGTTGAAAGAGAGCCACACTGTGAAAGAGAGAGAACTTTTCAGTTTGAGGGACATCCATGAGATTCATCAAAGAGACTCGTCCAGCAGAACTAGTGAATTAGAATCTCAACTGGAATCCTCAAAAAGGCAGGTCTCAGATTTGATTGCGAGTCTGAAAGCTGCAGAGGAAGAAAACAAATCTATATCCTCGAAAAACCTGAAAACTATGGACAAGCTCGAAGAGAAGCAGAACACAATAAAAGAACTCATGGCCGAATTGGAAGATTTGAAAGACCGCCACAGAGAAAAAGAGAGTGAATTTTCTAGTTTGGTGGAGGTACACGAGACTCACCAGAGGGAATCATCGAGTCGTCTGAAAGAATTAGAAGATCAAGTGGAATCATCAAAGAAATTGGTTGCAGACTTGAACCGAAGTCTGAACAATGCAGAAGAAGAGAAAAAACTGCTATTGCAGAAAATAGCAGAACTCTCTAACGAGATTCAAGAGGCACAAAGCACCATAGAAAAACTCGTGTCTGATTCTGGACAGTTGAAAGAGAGCCACAGTGTAATGGAGAAAGATCTTCTCAGTTTGAGGGACATCCACGAGACACATCAAAGAGAATCATCCACTCGCATGAGTGAAATAACAGCTCAACTGGAGTCCTCAAAACAGCAGGTCTCAGATTTGAGTGCGAGTCTGAAAACTGAAGAGGAAGAAAACAAAGCCATCTCCTCAAAAAATTTGGAAACTATGGACAAGCTTGAACAGGCGCACAACACAATACAAGAACTCAGAGATGAATTAAAAGAGTTGAATGACCGATACAAAGAGAAAGAGAGTGAGCTTTCTAGTTTGGTGGAGGTACACGAGGCGCATCAGAGAGATTCAACAAGTCGAGTAGAAGAATTAGTTGTCTTGGTGAACTTGTCAGATGAACTGGTTGCAGATATGAAGCTGAGTCTGGAGAATGCAGAGGAAGAGAAAAAACTGTCATCTCAGAAAATTTCAGAAATTTCTAATGAGATAGAAGAGGCACAAAAAACTATAAAAGAACTCATTTCTGAGTCTGAACAATTAAAAGAGAGCCACAGTGAGAAAGAGAGGGAACTTTCTGGGTTGAGAAACATTCATGAGACGCATCAAAGAGAATCATCCAGTCGTTTGATTGAATTAGAAACTCAACTGAAATCATCAGAACAACGGGTGATAGATTTGAGTGCCAGTTTGAATGCTGCAGAGGAAGAAAATAAGTCCATGTCCTCGAAGATATTGGAAACTACGGATGAGCTCAAACAGGCCCAAATCAAGGTACAGAAACTTATTACTGAATTAGCAGAGGCTAAAGATACACACATACAAAAGGAGAGTGAGCTTTCGAGTTTGGTGGAGGTACACGAGGCCCATAAGAGAGATTCCTCAAGTCAGGTGAAAGAATTAGAAGCACGGGTGGAATCAGCAGAGAAACATGTTAAAGAATTGCACCAGAGCCTGAACAGGTCAGAGGAAGAGCAAAAATTGTTATCTCAGCGAATTTCAGAAATGTCGGTTGAGATCAAGCGAGGAGAGAGCACCATACAGGAACTCATGTCTGAGTCTGAACGATTAAGAGGGATCCACACTGAGAAAGAAAATGAACTTTTCAGCTTGAGGGATATCCATGAGACTCATCAGAGAGAATCATCCACTCTGTTGAGAGATTTACAAGCACAACTAAAATCATCTGAAGACAGGGTTTCGGAGTTAAGTGAAAGTATGAAAGCTGCAGAAGAAGAAAGCAAAACTATGTCCACGAAAATCTCAAAAACTTCAGATGAGCTTGAACAGGCACAGATCATGGGACAGGAACTCACAGCTGAATCG
The DNA here is from genome assembly GCA_036630335.1 of Physaria fendleri. NCBI lineage: Eukaryota > Viridiplantae > Streptophyta > Magnoliopsida > Brassicales > Brassicaceae > Physaria > Physaria fendleri. Next base: position 1,240,630 of record CM071716.1, on the reverse strand, counting down.
AGTAAACTGAAAGAGAAGCTGGCTGAGAACGAAGCCGAACTTTTACTTCTAACAGAGAAGGATAGGAAATCACAGGTGCAAATAAAAGAACTAGTAGCAACAGTAGCAGCACTGGAGCTGGAACTAGAGTCAGTTTGTGCCCGTAAAATAGATTTTGAGACAGAGGTTGCAAGCAAGACCAGCGTAGTTGAGAGTTGGTGCCCGTAAAATAGATTTTGAGACAGAGGTTGCAAGCAAGACCAGCGTAGTTGAGCAATTGGAAGCTCAAAACAGAGAAATGGTTGCTAGAATATCAGAGCTTGAGAAGACAATAGACGAGAGAGAAGCTGAACTTTCAGCTTTGATTCAAAAACTTGAGGATAACAAGAAGCAATCATCGTCCTCAATTGAGAGTTTGACAGCTGAGATTGATGGCCTACGAGCTGAACTAGATTCAATATGTGTTCAAAAGGAAGAGTTGGAGAAACAAATGGTATGCAAAAGCGAGGAAGCCTCAGTTCAGATTAAGGGTTTGGATGATGAGATCAATGGTCTGAGACAGCAAATGGTTTCACTTGAATGCCAGAGAGCAGAAATCGAGATCCAACTTGGAAAGAAGTCCGAGGAGATCTCTGAATATTTGAGTCAGATTACAAATCTAAAAGAGGAGAACATAAACAAAGCTAAAGATCACGAGAATATTCTAGAAGAAAGAAACGATTTATGTGAGAATATTAAGGGTCTTGAACTTGAGTTAGAGACTCTACATAAACAGAGAAGTGAGCTTGAAGAGGAACACAAGAAGATAAACGAGCTGTTTAAAGAGAGTGAAGCAACACTAAATGGGCTAAGAGAGGATTACAAAGAAACCCAAAGATTGTTGGAAGAGAGAGGTAAGGAAGTGACATCCAGAGATTCTGCAATTGGGATTCATGAAGAGACGATGGAGAGTTTACGTAACGAGCTGGAAATGAAAGGAGATGAGATCCAAAGTCTCATGGAGAAGATCAGTAACATAGAGGTTAAGCTAAGATTATCGAACCAAAAACTGAGAGTAACGGAACAGGTACTAACAGAGAAAGAAGAAGCCTACAGGAAAGAAAAGGTGAAGCAGTTAGAAGAACAAGCATTGCTGGAGAAAAACCTCACGGTGACACACGAGATATATGAAGGTATGATCAAAGAGATAGCAGAAAAGGTGAACGTAACAGTGGACGGGTTTCAAGCAGTGTCGGAAAACTTGACGGAGAAACAGGGGAGATACGAGAAAACGGTAAAGGAGGCGTCGAAGATGCTGTGGGGTGCGACGAATTGGGTGATTGAGAGAAATCAGGAGAAGGAGAAGATGAAGAAAGAGATAGAAAATAAAGAAGAAGAAATAAAGAAGCTTGGAGGAAAAGTAAAAGAAGAAGAAAAAGAGAAGGAGATGATGAAAGAGAGATTGATGGGACTTGGAGAAGAGAAAAGAGAAGCGATAAGGCAATTATGTGTTTGGATCGATCACCATAGAAGTCGATGTGAATATCTCGAGGAGGTTTTGGCTAAGAAAGTTAGGGTTCGAGGCCAAAGAGTATCGCAGCGAGGCTAAGGCCCCGTGCGACGAAGGGGTGTGGTACGTAGTATTTTTTTTCACCTTAAATTAATCCAAACAGTATATCTGCTTATTATGTTTTGGGTTGGTCTGAGATGTCATTTCTTTTGTTTGGGTACATTTTGTGTATTTGTTTCAGTGCATTTTTTTACTGGTTAATTCTTCACTTCTCCTTTATTTATCCTTTCTCGATCCACTATATCCCTCAATTTTCTACTATCTCCTTCATCCTCAAAATAATATTTAAGAATGGGAAAGTGGGTCCCACAAACCCAATTTCGGAAAAAGGTAAAAAAAAAAATCATTTCGAATTTAAGGTTTGGGTGGGTCCCACCCCACCCAACTATCATCTTGATTAACCCAATTCGAAATTGAATGTCACACCAATTATTTTTGGATTTTCAAAATCTTTTGGGAAAGTGTTTTTCTCTCAAAATTGAGTCTGAAATTGCGAAATTGAGGAGATTTCGAGCTCATTGACAAGTGATTTGGTGGGAATGGAGTTTGGAGGAAGCTCAATTTCTCCATTAGAAGTACGATATGGTTTGGGTGGGTTTTATATAAAAATGGAGAAAAAACTCGTTTTTTGGTTGTTTGGAGCTGTAATATCTTGTAATATGAGTAGATAAGAAGGTTTTTGTTGTTATTCACCGACATTGGTAGTTATTTTGAGTGTGTCGAACGAATTTGTGTTCGTAATCCATATGACTAGATACGAGTAATACGAATGCATTGGATCTAAGATATGGTTTTGTCTAAAAATGGAGAAAAAACTCGTTTTATTCAACAACTTTGTATTTATTAATAAAGAATGTTTTGAACATGTGTTGGTATTCCATATGAATGGATACGAGTAATATGGCTGAATGATCTAGACAAATACGACTGATATGGAAAAATAATCAATACCACTGAATACAACTGATACGACTGAGTTGTCACTAACACATGTAACATATGATTTCAGGGTTCAGCTGTTAGAAAGAAGCGCACGGTAATACATTTTGAC
>CM071716.1:1220290-1231003 GCA_036630335.1 Physaria fendleri | reverse complement strand
TTTCATTATCAAGAATAAAAATATCACTTTGTTTAATTTTGGTATAAGAATTATAGATCGGTTTAGTTTGTATAGTTTGTTTTACTTCTTATATAAGAAGTAGATACTGTAATCGTGAAACTTAAGAAAAACGGCAGTCCAGCGTTGACAAATGGGCCGGCCCATTGGGTCTGGAAGAAATAAATCGTAACTAAAAGTTTATTAATAGAGCTGAGTGAGTGAATGAGTGACACGAAACGTTCCCACAACGTCCAGACCGAATATCATACAAAAACCATATGGTCTCATTTTTTATAAAACCGAAAAACCGAAAAACCTAAAAAACCGAACTGTATCCAGACCGAAAAACCGAACGCCCACCCTTGTTAGTACGTACTAAGACTCTTCAACAAAGAGGTCCTTGACCCACACCAGTTGGAGGTAGGGCTATGAGTTTGATAGCACTCATAACATCTTCATCAAGGACCCACACCAGTTGGAGGTAGGGCTATGAGTTTGATAGCACTCATAACATCTTCATCAAGCGAAACATTCAAAGGAGCAAAATGTTGCTTCCATTGTGTTAGTCTCCAAACATCTCTAGCATAAGAACATTCAAAGAACACATGTTGGAGAGTCTCTACTAGTCCACATCTTGGACAGTGGGGATGATCAATGATTCCTCTAGCATGTAAAGCAACTCCCACAGGCAATGAATGACTTAGAAGTCGCCACAAGAAAACGAGAACTTTGGGTGCACACTTTAGCTTCCAAATCTCCTCTCCCTAGTCAATTTGACGCAAAGGGTAATGATATTCATCTCTATTCATTTCTTCCATAATAGCAAAATAACCAGAACGAGTAGTATATTGCCCATCTTTTGTCCCTTCCCAATGAACACAATCAAGAGCCCCTTTGCTACTCGGTTTTATCCTTAAGATTTCTTGGGCAATAAGAGGGAAAAGAGTATAAACCTTTTGATGATCCCATTGGCTGCCATCCACTGTGAGGAGATCACGAACATTGGCGTCACTAAAAGCTAGTGGTCTAGGCCCATGTGGTATAAAACCATCAATACCACTTATCCAAGGATCCTCCCACACTTTGGTATTAGTACCATCTCCTATAGTGTGAATAAGCTTCTTAGAAATGACATCACGACCAGCTATGATACTACGCCATCCATGTGAGGCATTATTTGAGACTTGAACAGTGAGGAAATCAGCTTCCGTACAATACTTTCCAAGTAAAGTACGTGACAGTAAGAATTGGGGTTTGGTAATAATTCTCCACCTTATCTTAGCCAACAAGGCATCATTGAAACCTTGAATATCACGAAAGCCGAGACCTCCAAGCTTCTTAGGGACCGCCATTCTCTTCCATGAAACCCAAACCATTTTCTTCTTCCTCGGGTTAGCATCCCAAAAGAAACGAATGAGGAGAGAGCGAATCTTTTTACAAAGACTAACCGGTACTTCCTCGGGTTAGCATCCCAAAAGAAACGAATGAGGAGAGAGCGAATCTTTTTACAAAGACTAACCGGTAGACGAAAGCATGACATCGTATAGTTAGGAATAGCCGTAAGTACCGCTTTTAGTAATACAAGCTTCCCGGCCGAGGAGAGGCATTTTGATGACCAGCTCTCAATGCGTTGGCTCATCCTACTTGTAATTGAAGCAAATATGTCTCGCTTGCGTCTACCAAAATTTTTGGGAAGTCCTAAGTACTTCCCACATCCACCTTCTTTTGTAATATCAAGGAGCCGCTTACAAGCATCTTTCATGTGAGTAGGTGTTTTGCCAGAGAAGACTATGGATGATTTTGAAGTATTGATCACTTGACCCGATACCCTCTCATATCTCTTCAAAATATCCATAAGTTTGAGCGCATGCTTCCCGGCCGAGGAGAGGCATTTTGATGACCAGCTCTCAATGCGTTGGCTCATCCTACTTGTAATTGAAGCAAATATGTCTCGCTTGCGTCTACCAAAATTTTTGGGAAGTCCTAAGTACTTCCCACATCCACCTTCTTTTGTAATATCAAGGAGCCGCTTACAAGCATCTTTCATGTGAGTAGGTGTTTTGCCAGAGAAGACTATGGATGATTTTGAAGTATTGATCACTTGACCCGATACCCTCTCATATCTCTTCAAAATATCCATAAGTTTGAGCGCATTACTTTCATTTGCTCTACAAAAGAACATAGTATCGTCGGCAAACAAGAGATGATTTATCCTAGGAGATGCACGTCCAACCTTAACACCATGTAGACTCCCATTTTCCATAGCTCTCTTACAAAGATCCGATAGAACTTCTCCACACAATATAAAGAGATATGGTGAGAGAGGATCACCTTGGCGACTCCACACAATATAAAGAGATATGGTGAGAGAGGATCACCTTGGCGAATACCTCGGCTTGGGGTGACCTTCTCAGAGACCAAATCATTTACCAAGTATGAATACGACACTGTGGATACACAAAGGAGAATCCAAGAAATCCACTTAGGATGAAAGCCAAACCGCTCCAAAACATCCTAGCTCAATTTTCTTAAAATGTTAGAAAACCGCAATTTACCAAAAACTAATTTTTATGCCAAATTCACTTATTTTTTTTTATTTTATTTTTTCTAACGCATTTTAAGTGTTTCCACTTTGGTGACTCGAACCCATAACATTTTGATCGGATGGTGCGGCGCGGTACCCGATCCGCACCGTGTTGTCGCCAGTTATCTAAATTCGATTATATTTAACTTAATCAGAAATTAATTCACTTTTTTATCTAAATTCGATTATATTTAACTTAATCAGAAATTAATTCACTTTTGAAACTTTAAGTTTTCAAAATATTAAATAAATATTTTAAACATGTCTGGAAGCATGATTCAAGCTTTTTTCACTAAAATTCTTGCTTTTTTTTTTTGGTAGGCAATTCTTGCTTTTTATTGAATAAATTTAAAAAACAAAAAAACATCTTATTTCAACTAAGAAATCAAACTAACAGATTAGTACTTTTTACAAGATAACTTATGTCAAACAAATTAACAACACGGATGTTACTTACTATAAAGACTATGAAAGTTTAAAATACTTATGTACTGATTATACAAATCACACATAGTATTTTTCTATGTTTTGTTAACTCACACAATTTTGGAAATCATTTTTGAAATTGTTTAATTTCAATACGCGTAATTCTGAAGCTCCTGTCAGAAGATTTGAACTTAATATAAATGCATTTTAATAATATAGTTTGTCAAATCAATTACTTTAATTTATTTTCATCTACTATCCAACTCAAACTCAATATAAATGCATTTTAATAATATAGTTTGTCAAATCAATTACTTTAATTTATTTTCATCTACTATCCAACTCAGTAGATTACGGTATATGTATTATTTTCAAAATTTCGTTTTTAAGAGAAAACTCAGAGATACATAAACAAACACTACAATTTAAAAGAACCTTGATGTTGCCAATTGAAATTACTTGAAATCTCATACGGTTTAATCAAACTAACCTTTGAGAGCTGAAAATCTGTTCACACGTACTTTGACATTAATAAGCAGAGAAAATAAAAATAAAAATATTGTTAGTCAATGTCATAGCAGGGGCCGACCCTGTTTGTGTGCGTAGGTGTGTATCTTCTTCCATACACAACAACATATTCTGATTAACCTTATCACAAATAAGTAATGGGTTCAAGATTCGTTGACACCATTCCTTGCTTGAGGTTCTTCTCTACTATTTATTATCAACACACACACATACACATATTGAATCATTTGATTTAACCATATATGCATATATTATATATATTTGTGTGTGTGTGTGTGTAAAAATGAATATATATACTACGATGCAGCTTTGACGGTAAGAAGTGTGATGATGAATTTTGACGGTAAGAAGTGTGATGATGAATATGGGTTTGTGAGAGCTTTACGTATGAGTGGAGGAGATGGAGCAAACAGTTACTCTACAAATTCTCGTATGCAGGTTTTTGTTAACTTAGTTTTCTTTTGGTTGTAACCTAATTTTTTTTATCAATATTATTTGATATGATACAAAATAACTTCTACAATCATTCGTTATGCTAAAATTTTAAAATATAAAATAGAGATAATTACATAATCAATATAAATGGATATCCTGCATGTGTTTAAAATTGAATCACATTAACCAATATAAATGGATATCCTGCATGTGTTTAAAATTGAATCACATTAACCACGAGTTAGGCCTAGTGGTTAAGCCTCTTAATTTCATGCCATGAGGTCACATGTACGATTATTGTTGGGAGAGTAGGGTACAAGTCACACGTACTCTCCTAACATATAAATTTTGTAATAATAATTTTATATAGTTTAAATTCAAATATTCCATAGAGATTTTATTTATGTAAATTTAATATAGGTTAAATTCATATATTTTATATATTGATTTAAATAAATAATTGTTCATTAAGTTATATAAATAAATTTTGGATTCATGTGTAATTATAATTTTATATAGTTTAAATTCATATATAATTTTAAATTTTGATTTATATATAATTTTTGTTTTTTGTTTTATATATAATTATATGTTTCGATTTATATCTAATTATAAGTAAAATTTGTATAACTTTGAATAACAATGACAATTTTAAGCAATTATCAATCTAACTTTGTTTTCTTTCTTTTTTTTTTTTTTTTTTTTTTTTTTTTTTTTTTTTTTTTTTTTTTTTTTTTTTTTTTTTTTTTTTTTTTTTTTTTTTGTCAAGAACTTTGTTTTCTTTCAGTTATCTTTTTTTTTTCTGTCAAGAAAGTTACATAATTAACATATTGCCTAAATTGATTTTTTTTTAAAAAAAACCGCGATTAAAGTATTATTTATATGAAAATATATGATTTAAAAAATAACCAAAAAATGTGGATCCTAATTAGTTTAAATTCATGATTTTTCTGACATTTTTTCATTTTTCCCAATCAAATTCACTATGATTTAGTTTTTTTTTCTCTTTAATTTTGTGTTTAGGAAAGTAGAATATATAATATCAGTAAATATAAATTAAAAGAAAATAGTATAAGTTTCGGTACGTTTTATTCAGAACAGAATTTACAATTGAAACTAAGATATGTAATAATAATTTTGTAAGAAATTTCTTTACTAGTTGACTTAAAAAAAAAAAGAGACTGATGATATATACTGTGCACTGTCACTTCCTTGGTGTTATAGAGAAGAGTTTTATCAATGGCCAAACCAGTCTTGGTAAAGAACACAGAAGAAATGATGATGAATTTAGACTTTCCTACATACATCAAAATTGCTGAACTGGGATGTTCTTCTGGACCAAACACGTTTTTGCCTATCTCTGAGATCATCAAGACCATTCATATGTTGTGCCAAAATGTTAACAAAAACCCACCAGAAATCGATTGTTATCTGAACGATCTCCCTGAAAACGACTTCAATACGACCTTTAAGTTCGTACCTTTCTTGAACAAAGAGTTCATGATCACGAACAATACATCATGCTTCGTCTATGGAGCTCCAGGTTCTTTCTATTCCAGGCTCTTCTCTCGCAATAGCCTCCATTTCATACATTCCTCTTACGCCGTCCATTTCCTCTCTAAGGTACGTTTCAAGAATCAAGATTTTGTTCTGTTATATGAAACGTTTGATATTTAATCGATATATGATTAAAGGTTCCAGAAAAACTTGAGAATAACAAAGGGAATGTGTACATAAGAAGTTCAAGTCCTCAAAGTACTTATAAAGCTTACTTGGGTCAATTCCAAAAAGATTTTACCAAGTTTCTAAGGTTACGTTCTGAAGAACTTGTCTCTAATGGACGTATGGTTCTCTGTTTCATCGGAAGAAAGACTCTTAACGATCCTTTGTATAGAGATTGTTGTCACTTTTGGACATTACTCTCTAAATCTCTCCGTGACCTTGTCTTCGAGGGATTGTTGTCACTTTTGGACATTACTCTCTAAATCTCTCCGTGACCTTGTCTTCGAGGTATATATATGTCCATTCATAGTATTATTCTGATGACTTAAGAGATGGTACTAATTAATCATAATCTTGTTATATTTAGGGCATAGTGAGTGAATCAAAACTGGATACATTCAACATGCCGTTTTATGATCCGAACGAACAAGAACTAAAAGAAGTGATACGAAACGAGGGATCTTTTGAAATCAATGAATTAGAGGAACATGGATTCGATCTTGGCTAAAGTAACTGCGAGTATCAGGAAAGAGATGAGTATGAAGCAGGGAAAAATGAAGCTAATACTATAAGAGCTGTTACTGAACCAATGCTCGTTGCTCATTTTGGAGAAGACATTGTTGATCCCTTTTTTGAAAAGTATGCTCACCATGTGGCTCAGCATGCCAATTGCAGAAACAAAACGTCTGTCAGTCTTGTCGTTTCGCTGACCAAGATATAGTTAAACTTCTGTGATGTAATATTGTTTGTATATAACATTGTTATTTGTTCCCTAAATATATCTCAAAACTTGCCACTCAAGTGATGATGATGTGATGGAAGTCTTGTAATAAAAGTGTGATTGTAGAATTTTATGTTCCGTTTGAAATAAAAGTGTGGTTGTTGATATGTAAGCTCGATGATTATAGTCAATTTGGTAGATGATGATACTACTTCAGCTCACAACTCGATCTAATATTTTTAGATCTCCTAAGAAAGAAAAAAATTAACAACTCGATCTAATATTTTTAGATCTCCTAAGAAAGAAAAAAATTATGTGTAGTTACATAAAAAAAAAATTGATATATTGATTAATACATAAGTTTTTAAAAAAAAACTGTTTTAAGATTTTTTATGCCATTAAAAAAAGGGGAAAATTGTTGGAAAAAAATCATCAACTTAAAAAATTCATTGAATTTCAAAATTTTTACCGATTAGACACGTTGTTAAATCATTAAACGAAAAATATAACGGTGTTAACTTTACGGTATTAACTAATAGCGTGGCAATGATATGAGAATGACTTTAAAGTAAGTTAATATGACCGTGGAAGAGGTAGAGAAAGATGGCAAAACTCGGATGAAGATGAGAAAAAGGTTAAGGAAAAATTACTCAAGGATAATTTGCTACACATATGATAAGGTCGGTCCGGAGAGATGTACCGAGAAATGAAGATCACGTGAATATGTGATCAATCAATCCTATCCAGAAAATGAAATTATCTAAACATGCAAGTAAGTGATATCACATTTTTTATAATAAGCAAGAAGACTCAACACTCAACTTGTTATAGAAAAAAACTCTTTAAGTACTAAATAACTCTTTTGGACATCCGTGAACTACATGGAATCCTTTTAGATATTTACGTTCTTTCGACCAACTTCGTTTCCCTATCTTTCATTTTTACACCCCGTACTTTGACTCTCTATGTTGATTACTTAGCAAAATATTTGCGCGATTTTATTTTAGATCGTATCTTAAACTTTATATCTTGACATTTGATAATTTAATGATCCGTTTTCATGAAAGAAAAAGTAATAAATAACTCATGTGGTTTGTAAATATATTGGCATCTCCAACGGTTTTAGTTTCTGAAACCCATCATAAATTGATATTTTAATGAAATTTATTAATTTAATTAAATCAAGGCAGTTATTAAAAATATTGACCATTGATAAGTGGCCACCGGTGGAAATGGTTTCTGATCAGATTCTCAAATATGTAAAACAAGAATCGAATCTATGTTCTCTTACTAACTTTTCATCTTTTTATTAATTTTTTTTTTTAAGAAACTCATACATAACCACCGTTGGAGATGACCTTATATTCTCACCACCCAATGCGTAAAGGGATATATTAACATCCTGACAAAAAAAAGGATATATTAACAAACAATAGACCAATTTCTTTTAACTTTTCTAATTCATAAGGTTATTCGTTTTGGCAATGTTGGAGGGTTTCGTTTTCCACAATATATGCTTTTCCACAATATATGCTTTTATAAATTTCGTGACATGGAACCATTTACATATGAGACAAAAGCAATATGTTAAGACCATACAATTTTTTAAAAATTTACATATGAGACAAAAGCAATATGTTAAGACCATACAATTTTTTAAAAAAACATCCATTAGTTGATTTTTTTTTTTTATCATGCACACCTATAATCCCAACTAAAAAATTGGTTATTGTATGAAATATATTTACATGTCATTTCACACTATATATCGTGTTTCACATGATAGATCAATAACGTCATGGATGGACTATTTACATATTGAGACAAAGCATATCGCTCCCTCATATTATTAGGACATTACATGCGTTACCTTCAATATTCGTTCTTGAAGATAAAATTTGATATATAAAAATGAACCATGTGGCCTGACCAAAAAATAAAATAAACAATTTAGAAAGGACTTTAATGAATAAATCATCCATAGCCTAAATATCGGTTTGTAAATATATTCCCACCACCCACAACGTCAGTGCCGGTCCTGAGATTTTGAATGCCCCAAACGAAATATTTTTCCTACGTCCTTAGTGTTTTTGTAAAACTATATGTTAAAGAAAATATTAGAATAAGTTTATAGTTATATAATAAATCTATAGGTAAATCTATAGTGTTAAAGAAAATATTAGAATAAGTTTATAGTTATATAATAAATCTATAGACTACATAACAATTACAGTTTCAGAATAAAAAGTCGCATAACCTAAAACTAATCGTAAGCATTGATATCCTAAGCATAAAAGGTCTTTGAAAAATTGATGCCCCAAAATACATTAAAACTTTTTGATGCCCTAAACGATCGCCTAACTCGCCTCTCCTCGGGACCGACCCTGCACAGCGTAAAGGGATTAGCTGAAACAAGGCCAATTTCTTTTAGCTTATCTAATTCAAAAGGTTTTTTTTAGTACACTCGATTTGTCAATGTTGGAGAGTTTCGTGTTCCACAATGCTTTTTATTAATTTCGTGAAATGGACCACTCACAGATCAGAAATGCTTTTTATTAATTTCGTGAAATGGACCACTCACAGATCAGACAAAAACAATATGTTAAGACGATACCATTTTAATAACATTCATTCATTGTTTTTCTTTTTTTTCCTTTTTCTTTTTTTTTGTCAAGATCATTAATTGTTTTTCTATGATCCATGTCTATCTCCTAACTAATAATTTAGTCATTTCACTATCGTTTTCCACATGATAGAAAAACAACGTGACCATTTAGATATTAGGACATTACATGCGTTATCTTTCCGAGAACAAAGTTTGATATATATATATAAATATACACTATTGACAAAAAGACATAAAAAATAGGATGTTTAATGAAAATACCTATTTTTTTTAAGTTTATAAAAACTAGCATGTTGAAATGTCAAAAAAAACTTGATTACCCTGGTTCTAATCCACGTTTTTAGTTTTCATCATTCTAGTTTTCATCATTCTGATTGCGGCGTTTTTAATCTTGTTTTTTTTCTACGATTTAAATTTGTAGATTCTAATAATCACGAGTTTTTTAATAAATTTGTGGGACAAAAACAAGTTTCAGGAATAGTAGTGTGTTATTTTACATAAGTTTTTATTATTCTTTTTTTTTAAAAAAAAAAAGCATTTCTCATAATTAATTCTAAAAATATATATCTATATAGAGTACAATATATTTTTTTTTAAAAAAAAAAAGCATTTCTCATAATTAATTCTAAAAATATATATCTATATAGAGTACAATATAAAAAGGACTTTCATGTTGCTAATACAAATTAATTAGTTTAAATCTCATACATATGGTTTAATGAAAAGAATCTTCGATATCTGACATACTGTTCACGTGTAATTTCAGATTAATTATCAGACAAAAACTTAGCAGTCACTGTCATGATGTCGTAGGTTCTGCTCACCTTCTCACTTTATTCGTTGATTACTGGAATATACTATAACTTTGGTCAAAACTAGGCATTTTCTCTTTAAAATTCAGTTCACTTGCCAAACAACGTGTTTAAAATTAATTTAAAAGACATAATATTACGTGGCAATTACAATGATTAAGTTCTACCTCTCTATAAATAGAAGTGTGTGACTGTGTGAGATTCATCATCCATACACACGATATTCTGATTAATCTCAATCACTACGGTAATATTAATGGCTTCAAGATTCGTCGACAACATTCCTTCCTTGAGGTTATTCTCTACGATTTTAACATCAACACACACACACATGATATATTACTTTGATTTAACGATTTTTCATAACTATATAATATATATGTATGGATATATTACTTTGATTTAACGATTTTTCATAACTATATAATATATATGTATGTAACAATATTTGTATTTTAACGATGCAGCTTTAACGATGAGAAATGTGATGATAAATATAAGTTTGTGGAAGCTCTAAGTATGAGTGGAGGAGATGGAGCCTCTAGTTACTCCGCTAATTCTCTTCTGCAGGTTAATTTTGGATATTTAATATTAATAATAAGTATTAATGACCAGAAATACCACTTTTTAAAAAACACTCAACTGAAATAGCATATAACAGTTTTGGTTTACCCTCTGTTTGTCTTTTGTGGGACAAAATTACCAAAAAAAACCCTGATAATCGCGGTAATCATGATAAATTTTTATTTCGTAGACATGGACGAGGGCAAACTAGGTTTTTCGTGGAAGTAGTATAGTAAACGAAAACCAATGTGATAATTTTGGTGAAGTTTTTTTAAAAGTGGTATTTTTGTGATAC
>CM071716.1:998341-1008589 GCA_036630335.1 Physaria fendleri | reverse complement strand
TGTTGAACGATTTTTTAAAGAAACAGTTGAAAACAGGTTTATTATTCTTTTTTCTAAATCCAACGAAAAGTTTTACGCTCCACTATTCATGAGTGTTGCCAAACGTTTGGATGGTACCTCCTTGGCCTTATGTGAACTGTGATACTTGGGTAGTCTACCCTATATTACAGAGACTTCAATACAATTTCTTTACAGATGTGTGTTCTAGTTTCCAATCCAGTTTCTTCTTTGTCCTCAGAGATGAAGGAATTGTGCTTAAAGACCTTGGATCAAAATGGGAACCTGGAGATCGTAGTGGCAAGTGGTTGAAGTTGAAGCCTGAATATATCCGGGCTGGTTCTGACCTTGATGTTCTTATAATAGGTCTGTACTATATATTGTTACTTTCCATGTTCAAAATTAGTGTTCTTTTCATCGCGTCTTATTGGGGATTTCTTACTTCTGTACCAGGTGGATACTATGGCTCCGGACGCCGTGGAGGGGAGGTAGCACAGTTTCTTGTTGCCTTGGCTGATCGGGCAGAAGCAAATGTCTATCCCAGGCGGTAAGCATTTCTATGGTTCCACTTTTCCTCATAGAAGTTGAAATCAGATTGTATCGTAGTCTGAGAGAACTGGGACACAAAGATTTTAGAGCTACAGCCTACATGTCATAAGAAATTTTAGTTGTTTGCCCAGACATTTCAGTGATAAGCTATTCTCGTTTTCCAGATTTATGTCCTTTTGTAGAGTTGGCACTGGACTTTCTAATGATGAACTTGACACTGTTGTCAGCAAACTGAAGCCTTATTTCAGGTGAGAATTGAACAGTTCACTGACTTTCTCATCTCATTTTAACTAAAAATATTAGACTGCTATACATGGGATCAGTCAAGGTTAAGGAAAAAAAGGATACAATAAAGAGCTCCTGTAAGATATGGTTCACAAGAAACAGCTATTGACATATATCAAAACTAGAAGATTTTGGGTATAAATATATTGACAATGTGAACAATGCCTCCTTTCTTTATAGTTATCACATAATTTTATTTGTGTTTCAGAAAAAATGAACACCCAAGGAAGGGTCCACCAAGCTTCTATCAGGTCACAAATCACTCAAAAGAGAGACCGGATGTTTGGATCGAAAGTCCAGAGAAGTCTGTTTGCTATCAATCATCTCCTTTTCTCAACTGAAGCAGAAGAATTTGGATAGTTGAATACTCTATTCTGTGCTCATATCTGTTCTCTTTTCTTTTGCAGATCAATAATACTTTCAATTACTAGTGATATAAGGACAATAAGGTCTGAGGTATGTCCATAAGATGTGAGAATGTGAAGATTAGCTAGTTACGTATGATATTTTTTGAATTTAGTTTGGTATCTTGCAATGCACCGAAAGAAACTATCCAATCTTCCCATCTTCATGAAAGTTGAAATAACCGATTTGTTTCTGCTTTATATATCTGAGTGTTGTTAACTTTGCAGCTTTTGTGGAATTGGTGAACTCGAGTAACGGCACCACACAGAAACAGAAGGAATCTGAAATCACACAGGACAATCCGGTCAATAAATCCTCCAAGAGAGGAGAGAAAAAGAATGTCTCTCTTGTCCCTTCTCAGTTTATTCAAACTGATGTATCGGATATCAAGGGCAAGACCTCAATCTTCTCAAATATGATGTTTTGTATCCTTTGACATGTTTCAAAATGATTGTTTTTTTTTCTCTGCTTCATTCTCACTTGGGTTACGTTTTCTTACTCATTGCATTTTCAGCTGTCTTTCTCTATTATATTAGACTAGATGGAGAAGTTCTGAAATTACTTGAACTTGCAGATTTTGATAAAATTTGCCATACTATTTTCTTTGTCCCCTTGACAAATCTTTTACAGATTTTGTTAACGTGCCTCGGTCTTACTCTCTTGATACATTCCACAAAATGGTGGTTGAGAATGGAGGAAAGTTCTCAATGAACTTAAACAACCTAGTGACTCATTGCATTGCGGCAGAAAGCAGTGGTATGTTACTTTTTTAGTCTTACATATTTTTAGCTAACCCTTTTGCATTAATCCTTTAGGGTTTCTTGTGCATGCCACATCTAACAAAATAGCGGTTGTGGCCACTTTTGAAGGTACTTTCTCCACCTCACTGATGCTTCAAGGACAAAATTACAGGACGAAATTGATGAATTTTCAGATTCTTATTTCTGGGATTTAGACCTTGAAGGTCTCAAACAGGTATGTATGTTGAATTAGCCTTCTTGGAAATATTATATTAATTGATACCTTTTTCTGATATCATACAATCGGCTTGCAAAGGTCTTAAGCAATGCCAAGCAATACGAAGACTCAAAATCCATTGAATACTACAAGAAAAAGTTTTGTCCTGAGAAAAGATGGTCCTGCCTCTCTGGCTGCTGTGTTTACTTTAACATGTATAGTCAAACATTGTAAGGCCCCTCTTGTTTTCTTCATATGTTGTTTAAACATGTCAATTACCTAAAGCAATACTCACCATTCTCAATGTGTCACTTCTTACTGGAAGGAGCACCGAAGAGGAAGCTCTGTTGGGAATTATGGCTAAGAGATTAGCGCTTGAAGTCCTAATGGGTGGTGGTAAAGTTAGCAATAATATTGCTCATGCGTCGCACCTTGTAGTCCTTGATGTAACAGAAGACTCCTTGGATTTTACTTCAGTTTCGAAAAAGTATTTCAAATTCTTTGTTTCTGCTTTTGATCTTGGCAACACATTATAATGAAGATTAAGATTTTGTTCTCTGGTCTCTCTTTAACAGCTTCGGTGAAGTGGAGAAGCGTCTTCTGTTGAAGAGAAGGCTGCATGTTGTTAACTCTCACTGGTTAGAAGACAGCTTGCAAAGAGAGCAAAAACTTTCTGAGGACGTGTACACTCTGAGGCCTAAGCATATGGAAGAGTCTGATACTGAACAAGCAAAAACTTTCTGAGGACGTGTACACTCTGAGGCCTAAGCATATGGAAGAGTCTGATACTGAACAATCAGAGTGAGTCAACACTTATGAGTTCTTATTATAAATGATACAAAACCTAGTCTCTCATTTATACAAGGGCTTGCTAATATAAAAAGCTTCCAATGCTTTCATCTCTGTTTTCTTCAGCAAGTCTGAACATAATACAATGGAAGTAGCTTCCTGTGATAGTTCCCAAACCGAAGAGCCAGCTTCCTCTAAAATGGAAATTAGGAGTTCAAGAGGACGGTCGAGAACTCGAGCTGTTAAAAGGGGAAGGTCTTCTACAAATTCACTGCGTCGAGTACAGAGACGCAGAGGCAAGCAGCCTTCTAAGATAGGTGGAGATGAAACAGAGGAGAGTGATGCTTCTGAAAAGAAGATTTCAATAGGACTCAGTGGTATAGCAGAAGAGACCGATTCAGTTGGTGAGGCTGAAAGAAACTCTAGCAGAGGAAAATCTGCAAAGAGAGGAAAGTCTTGTGTGGGACAAACCCAAAGAGTACAGAGATCACGAAGAGGCAAGAAGGCTGCAAAGATAGAAGAAGATGAGTCCGAGGACAATGATGGTTTTGATGACAAAGACAATGTGGCAACAGAAGCGGAAGAGAGTAATGCAGCTGGTAGATCAATGGAAAACGAAGAAACCCGAGTGCCCAACATAACAAGGCACACAGAATCATTGCCAAGAGACAACACAGTAGCAGTTGAAGAGGCTTCAAAAGATTCTAGAAATGCTAAGACCGAGACGGATATGAAAGATACGTCACAAATCCATGAGGATCCACTACAAGCTATGTTAATGAACATGATCCCAAGAGCAAAAACTTTCTGAGGACGTGTACACTCTGAGGCCTAAGCATATGGAAGAGTCTGATACTGAACAGTCAGAGTGAGTCAACACTTATGAGTTCTTATTATAAATGATACAAAACCTAGTCTCTCATATATATAAGGGCTTGCTAATATAAAAAGCTTCCAATGCTTTCATCTCTGTTTTCTTCAGCAAGTCTGAACATGATGCAATGGAAGTAGCTTCCTGTGATAGTGTTCAAACCGAAGAGCCAGCTTCCTCTAAAATGGAAATTACGAGTTCAAGAGGACGGTCAAGAACTCGAGCTGTTAAAAGGGGAAGGTCTTCTACAAACTCAGTGCGTCGAGTACAGAGACGCAGTGGCAAGCAGCCTTCTAAGATAGGTGGAGATGAAACAGAGGACAGTGATACTTCTGAAAAAAAGGTTTCAACTGGACTCAGTGGTATAGCAGAAGAGACCGATTCAGTTGGTGAGGCTGAAAGAAACTCTAGCAGAGGAAAATCTGCAAAGAGAGGAAAGTCTCGTGTGGGACAAACCCAAAGAGTACAGAGATCACGAAGAGGCAAGAAGGCGTGTGGGACAAACCCAAAGAGTACAGAGATCACGAAGAGGCAAGAAGGCTGCAAAGATAGAAGAAGATGAGTCCGAGGACAATGATGGTTTTGATGACAAAGACAATGTGGCAACAGAAGCGGAAGAGAGTAATGCAGCTGGTAGATCAATGGAAAACGAAGAAACCCGAGTGCCCAACATAACAAGGCACACAGAATCATTGCCAAGAGACAACACAGTAGCAGTTGAAGAGGCTTCAAAAGATTCTAGAAATGCTAAGACCGAGAAAAATATGAAAGATACGTCACAAATCCATGAGGATCCACTACAAGCTATGTTAATGAACATGATCCCAAGATATGAAAGATACGTCACAAATCCATGAGGATCCACTACAAGCTATGTTAATGAACATGATCCCAAGTCTCAGTCAAAAAAACACAATCACTGGAGGAGATAGAAAGGCTGATGATGCCGGTGATTGGGTATCTTCAGAGAAAAGAAAAGACGACATCGAGACTGGTAGTACTTCTGTAAATCCAGGCGAAGACACAGACACAGTTCCTCCTGTGAAGAAAAAGAAAGTCAGCTACCGGGATGTTGCTGGAGAACTGCTCAAAGACTGGTAAAAAAATGATGCCGTTTGGGACCGTGTCATAAAGCTCGTGCTATGTAATATAGTTGTGTACCCCTGAAATTCTCTCTAGTGTCGTGGTCTTATATAGAGTGCTTGTATATAGATGGGATTATGGTTTTGTTTTACTCATGCAATTGCAACCATTTTGGTGTTCAGCAATTTACTATTTACAATTGATATCAGCAGTGATTCTGTGGTATGGCATCTGAAAAGAATTTGAAGAAACCGGTGAAACTAAAACCAACAAATCCCATAGATCTGCCGAAGCTCTGATATCATATGGGAGAAACTAAATAATTGCTTTTTAACAACACGCAAAGATTATCTAACATTTGATGTTCTGAGCACAAATTTCTATAAATATTTACTTGCTAAAATCTTACTTACATGGACTAAATGGACTTCTCATGAGACACTATCTTGGTTTTCTTATGGATCATCTAATAAATTTGTGACCATCTGAAAAACGTTTCTCGCGACAACAGACTCATATCTATCATATGTACAAGACTCAGAAAATTCTCATACGAAACATCAGAAGATGGGAAGTTTTATGACAGGACGAGATAAATAAATACCTTGCATGTCTTTCCCATTTGATAAGATGGGAAGTTTTATGACAGGACGAGATAAATAAATACCTTGCATGTCTTTCCCATTTGATCATTTCATAAATGTATCGGAAGTTTCCCATAGTACTTGTTCGTCTATCTTGCTCAAGTGTTGGTCATCTAGACGTTTCCACGTCTTGATAAGGTTGATTTCTCTCCATGTGTCTCTTCCTTTCCCGAGCTTAGCCTCTATCACTCTTGCTCTTCTGTGCCAATTTGGTCTTCCGTAAGCATGGTATCCGAATCCTCCACCGTAACAAAACCATAACCCTTTTAGATTTCCACAGAAATCATTGACATGGTCGTGTCCAATGAACACAGCTTTTATATTTCCCATCTTTTATATTTCCCATAATCATTGACATGGTCGTGTCCAATGAACACAGCTTTTATATTTCCCATTACTACAAAGGTCTTTAAGACCCCTGACTGAACACTGGAGCATGCAACACCCTCTTGAAATTGGCCAATAAAACGCGTGTACCAGAGATCTCTGACTTCTGGGATAGGGATGTGGAAGAAGGCTAACGCTGGAGGAATACCAGCAATGCTCTGTTTATGACCCTGTTTAATCAGTGAGTTTACTTAAAAGGTAATGAATCTTAACTAATTTGTGAGCCTTGAGAAATGCTTAATCTCATTACCTGTTTAGAAGTATCTGTATTGTGAGCCATCGATGTCCCCAATATTTGCATGAGTAGATGCTGATCTAACGGTCATGGTTCATTTGACTTCGAACTTATGTCACCATGTTCAGCTTTTTAAGTTTATACTCTCTTGAGATGTCAAATGTTTTCTTTTGAACGTTACAATAGCAAAGAAACCAATGGGCAATGGTTTAGGCGATGATACCAAAGTTAAAAGTAACTCAGAACGCTGTCGTTTCGTAGACTTGTTAAATTGTAATATTGCATTAGAGTCACGTAATCGACTAATCGTATAACACTATATGTAATCGATTACAATGTGCTTTCGGTAGTTAGAACTTGAAGCTAAAAGTAGTTCTCGGGTCATTAGATATATTTTATATACGGCATGTCACTTATTAAGGAAAAGGACAAGACTTGTAGTTGTATTTTATTACCGGACGACAATTCTTTTTAATGTACAGTAACTTTTATTTACGGCTATGTATGACATCTGAAAACCATAATCCAATACATACCTTGAAAATTAAGTATATATCCTAAAAATACGTTATTTTAATTTAGTTCTCTGAAAAAAATGACTTTTTTTAGGAAATGTGAATTTACGTACAAAACCGTATAACGAAAATTGATATGTTTAATCCACCGAAAATTTTGAAAATCTGACTTAGCAAACTTAAAACATATTGTTTATACTAACATACTGTATTATTTTTCTTTTCAGAAGATTTTTTTTTTTTTTTTTTTTTTTTTTTTAGATCTCTCCAGATTTGGGGTAAAGTCACTACGCCATCTTTAGATACTGAGAAACCACCTGCAAACAAAAAAATAACAACATAGTTTCTTCAAATCTTCTTAACATTGTAGTAAAAATGGACTCTTCTTCTTCTCCGTTCTGCCATGAATGATGAACATTATTACAAACATTATTAAGCTAATAGCAGAAATATACAATCTTTTCTAGGAAAGAGATCTACCTGGTGCAGTGATTCTATGGAAATTGAACTCACTTATTAGCCTCCGTAAGTTTACATCCTAGATATGGAAGGTAATGATGAATCATGACTAATTTGTGAGCCTTGAAAAATGCTTAATCTCATTACCTGTTTAGAAGTATTTTGAAGCCGACGAATTTGGGATTCCTTAATCCATCCATATGTTCGTTTAGCTTCGACTATTTCGCTGTTTCCACTTTCAACAAAGAAGAGGTCAAAGACAGTGCTATTTGACATCACAGAACCAGGTGCAGCACCGTACACTCTGAGGCGGTAATTTCCAAAGCCATATTGTGCGTCCTTTAGTTTGATCATAGCCATCTTCAACTGGTGGATTGATTTGAGAGACAGGAAAATCCATAAGAGAAAGGAAAGTCTCAGGATTGTTACATTGTAAACAAAAAATAAATAAATGAAAAGTTAGGAATTTACTTTCTTGTATTTGTCAATATCAGAGAACATCAAACAGTAAGCTTACGCGATGTATAGTCTTGAGCCATCAAGTTTTGTAGTTTCTTCAGTCTGCAATACTTGGATATTAGCTGAGGCTGAACAAACCATTGGATGTAATGAATCTTAACTAATTTGTGAGCCTTGAGAAATGCTTAATCTCATTACCTGTTTAGAAGTATCGTGAAGCCACCGAAGTTGGGATTCCTTGATCCATCCATATGTTCGTCTACCTTCGACCGTTTCTCTATCTCCACTGTCAAGAAAGAAGAGGT
Organism: Physaria fendleri; assembly: GCA_036630335.1. Taxonomy (NCBI): domain Eukaryota; kingdom Viridiplantae; phylum Streptophyta; class Magnoliopsida; order Brassicales; family Brassicaceae; genus Physaria; species Physaria fendleri. Next base: position 1,000,649 of record CM071716.1, on the reverse strand, counting down.
CAAAGACAGTGCTATTTGACAGCACAGAACCAGGTGAACCGTACACTTTCAGGCGGTAATTTCCAAAGCCATCAATTGAACTCATTGTGCGTCCTTCGGTTTGATCAGAGCCATCTTCAACTGGTGGATTGATTTGAGAAACAGAAAAATCCATAAGAGAAAGGAAAGTCATCAATTCTTCACGGTTTAAGGTGGATTCTTGGTCATGATTTCCTAAAATGGCAGCCCATGGGATCCCATACTCAATGGCTGGTCCAATGGCTTCAATAAGGGATTCAGCAGCATCAGTAGTGCTTGATCCGAATATGTTATCCCCTAACCATCAAACAATAGATCCAAAATATTAGATTGACTAGTAATAACATGTGTTTGCTATTCAAGTTTCTTCATTCATTAAACCCAGAATCATTCTTCCACCAGTCAAAGATGTCTAGGATTATAAACTTATAAACGTATGAATCTAAAGGTGAAATCACTACCAGTAAAAGCGATCAAATCAGGTCTCTCAGCTTCAATCATCCTACGAAGAAACATAGTAGTATTAAGATCAGTACCAGTAATCAGTACCAGTAAAAGCGATCAAATCAGGTCTCTCAGCTTCAATCATCCTACGAAGAAACATAGTAGTATTAAGATCAGAACAGTAGTCGAATTCAGAATCCAACACATCTCTACACCGAGTAATACTCCCCATTCCGAAATGCATATCTGCCACCTGTTCACCATCAAAACATAATCAAACACAGCCATCAGAATTCAGAATCCAGTCAAATAAAAATACAAAACTAACCTGGAGGATCTTGAAGGTACCATCAGCTTTTCTCGCTACACGGAGCCCAATAGTGTCACATACTTGAAACTAGACTTGTGAGTCCAATTCCACAACAGTCATACTCATAGATCGTCCGTGTGACCGTACCGGTCACAAAATAAAAGCTTGAAGCAATAATTTTTTTATATAGTTTGTCGTGTAGGAAAGATCCTTTAAGAAAATTACAAACTCTAGGGAAAAGAAGAAATCGTAATACTAGGCTTTACTAGCCATGTGTTCATTTATGTACATGACCATTGTCCATTATTTGATTCTTACTTGTCGACATATTATGAATTCGTACTTGTCACAATAAGTCCAACTCGCAAACAACTTATACGTACACGAATCAATGTGTGAGAGTATAATTTTTTGTATCTTATGAGACCTAATGAAAAATATAATATAAAGTGTACTATAATTTAAAAAGTGATTATGCATGGAATATAATGATTATTTTTCAACAACATTGTTTTAAATTAAAAAAAAAAATAAAAATTGAAATTTGTGGTTTGTTGCAAAACTTGGGGCGGAGAGATTTTGTTGGCTTGTCAATTACTTACTCACTTTATGACGAATGCGTCCATAAAAACTTGGGGCGGAGAGATTTTGTTGGCTTGTCAATTACTTACTCACTTTATGACGAATGCGTCCATAGTATTCTGAGCCATCGATGTCCCCAAGATTTGCATGAGTAGATGCTGATCTAACGGTCATGGTTTATTGACTTAGAACTTATGTCACCATGTTCAGCTTTTGAAATTTATATTTTCTTGAGAGATCAAATGTTTTATCTTGAACGTTACAATAGCAAAGAACCAATGGTTTTTATATTTTCTTGAGAGATCAAATGTTTTATCTTGAACGTTACAATAGCAAAGAACCAATGGTTGAGGCAAGCGATGATATCAAAGTTAAAAGTAACACAGAACGATGACGTTTTGTAGATTGGTTAAATTGTAATATTGCATTAGAGTCACGTAATCGACTAATCGTATAACACTATATGTAATCGATTACAATGTGGTTTCGGTAGTTTGAACTTGAAGCTAAAAGTAGTTCTCGGGTCATTAGATAAATTTTATATACGGCATGTCACTTATTAAGGAAAAGGACAAGACTTGTAGTTGTATTTTATTACCGGACGACAATTTTTTTTAATGTACAGTAATTTTTATTTACGGCTATGTATGACATCTGAAAACCATAATCCAATACATACCTTGAAAATTAAGTATATATCCTAAAAATACGTTATTTTAATTTAGTTCTCTGAAAAAATGACTTTTTTAGGAAATGTGAATTTACGTACAAAGCCATATGATTTGAAAATTGATATGTTTAGTCCACCGATAATTTTGAAAAATCTGACTTAGCAAACTTAAAACACATTGTTTATACTAAGGGCATCTCCAATGGGGATATACTAGAGAGGTTTCTTTAAAAATTTAATAATAAAAAAGTTAAAAGTTGGACAGAGAAGTAAGGGTCAATTCC
>CM071716.1:924652-934698 GCA_036630335.1 Physaria fendleri | reverse complement strand
TAAACATAAATCAGACTAAAACATTCAAAATAAACATAAATCAGACTAAAACACATTAAAAAAAACCCCCTAAAGATCAGACCGAACTAATCCTTACATCGTTTCAAGTGGGCTTCAGCTAGCATTCCTATAGATAGATAGGTGGATCTAATCCCAGCTCCATCAATGCGTATCTGAGAAAAAAAAAAGATTAGAACTCACAAAAGAAGAAGAGTTCTTAATGAAATTGAGGTCAACTGTTAAGAACAGTACTTGTAAATCTCTTGAGCACCAGCAATTGCACCTGTAAACTCGGATCTATTTTCTGATTCATCAAACACGGGACAGAGATATTTAGCATCAAGAACAAAAAAAGTATCGACTTTTAGCAAATTGGATTCACTTTGGAAAAAACGATATAATCATCTATGTTAATAGCTTTAGAATCAAAACCTGGAAATCCATTGTATGGTTTAAACATAAATCAGACTAAAACATTCAAAATAAACATAAATCAGACTAAAACACATTAAAAAAAACCCCCTAAAGATCAGACCGAACTAATCCTTACATCGTTTCAAGTGGGCTTCAGCTAGCATTCCTATAGATAGATAGGTGGATCTAATCCCAGCTCCATCAATGCGTATCTGAGAAAAAAAAAAGATTAGAACTCACAAAAGAAGAAGAGTTCTTAATGAAATTGAGGTCAACTGTTAAGAACAGTACTTGTAAATCTCTTGAGCACCAGCAATTGCACCTGTAAACTCGGATCTATTTTCTGATTCATCAAACACGGGACAGAGATATTTAGCATCAAGAACAAAAAAAGTATCGACTTTTAGCAAATTGGATTCACTTTGGAAAAAACGATATAATCATCTATGTTAATAGCTTTAGAATCAAAACCTGGAAATCCATTGTATGGTTAAAACCTGGAAATCCATTGTATGGTTTGAAGCTTAATCATCATAACTACCGCGACTTCTTCTCGCAGAAAACCTGGAAATCCATTGTATGGTTTGAAGCTTAATCATCATAACTACCGCGACTTCTTCTCGCAGGTTTCTTGTCCGAGATAATTTTTTTGGCTTTTAAGTCGTTTATTATCAGCCTTCGAAGCCCTGAAAACGTAAGAATTAGATTTAAGGATTGATTGAAACAAAGATGGAATCATAAAAAGAGGATGTGCATTGGTTGATTCTGACATCTTTACAATTTTCTTCCTCTGTTCTTCTAATGGTGGAGGTGGAACATATGAAGCCGCATCAATTATCGCCTATCCGATTATATGATTAAACCAAAACATCTTGATACATTCAAGTTTATAAAACAACAACGCAAAGAAAAGAGAAGCGAGAGGAACAAAACTTACGGGAGACGAAGAAACGCCTTTCATGGCCGATCAAGAGATTTTCAACATGCGAGACTCGAATCGATCAAACAACAAACCCTAAAACGAACAGAAGAGATGTTTGGCGATTAGGACCTCAGCGAAATTAAATCACTCTGAACCAGGAGAAGGAGGACCTCAGCGAAATTAAATCACTCTGAACCAGGAGAAGGGTTTAGTGCTTGTTGGGAAGAGGAAGAGAAGCGTTGGAAGAAAACAGATGAAAGACGATTCGTAAAGTCAAAAATCAGAAGAAAATACGGACTTTTCATATTTTTAGAGGATGAAACTGAAAAAATAGGGACACGTGGATAGGCTCAGAGGTGAGTATGGGTTAACTTTATATATATAACGTGGATAGGCTCAGAGGTGAGTATGGGTTAACTTTATATATATAGATGTTGTCTTGAATTTGTGTAATATTTGTTAACATCTTTGTGTTACTGTTTTTATTTGGGTGAGAACATATTATATAACCAAAAGCAAGAATCTAAGTTTGTTTAACATCATAATTAGTATTGGTCCAATACTATTTAACCATTATTATTTTGTTGAACTCATATTATGATTTAATTTCTGATACAGCTAAAACAAAATTATTTTGTGAGCACAATCTATCAATTTTAATTCTTTAATCAATAAGTTCTAGGTCAAACTAAAACACATGATGGAAATGTTTAGAAGATTTGTTCTTATTTTTACGGTGAACAATTGTTTGGAAAACGGCACAGTTGTGGATGACTTTTGATTTTCAAAATAGAGAGATTGTTAGAGAAAGAATTCATAAATATAATTTTAACTTTTTTTCAAAGAAAAATATAAAATTAATTTAATGTTGTCTTGAATTTGTGTAATATTTGTTAACATCTTTGTGTTACTGTTTTTATTTGGGTGAGAACATATTATATAACCAAAAGCAAGAATCTAAGTTTGTTTAACATCATAATTAGTATTGGTCCAATACTATTTAACCATTATTATTTTGTTGAACTCATATTATGATTTAATTTCTGATACAGCTAAAACAAAATTATTTTGTGAGCACAATCTATCAATTTTAATTCTTTAATCAATAAGTTCTAGGTCAAACTAAAACACATGATGGAAATGTTTAGAAGATTTGTTCTTATTTTTACGGTGAACAATTGTTTGGAAAACGGCACAGTTGTGGATGACTTTTGATTTTCAAAATAGAGAGATTGTTAGAGAAAGAATTCATAAATATAATTTTAACTTTTTTTCAAAGAAAAATATAAAATTAATTTATATCCTCTTCCTCTTTTTCTTCCTACTCGTCCTCTTCCTCTTTCTCATCCGTGTCCTATTCCTCTTACTCTTCCTCGTCCTCTTCTTCTTCCTCGTCCTATTTTTCCTCTTCCTCGTCTTCGTCCTCTTCTTCCTCTTCCTCGTCCTCTGCCTCTCTTCCTCGTCTTCGTCCTCTTCTTCCTCTTCCTCGTCCTCTGCCTTTTCCTCTTCTTCGTCCTCTTACTCGTACTCTTCCTCGTCCTCTTTTTCCTATCTTCCTTGTCTTCTTCTTCCTCTTCCTCGTCCCCGTCTTTTCCCCCTTTCTCGTCCTCTTCCTCTTCCTCATCCTCTTCCCCCTCCTCATCTTCTTCCCCCATCCTCTTCCCCGCCCACTTCCTAACCCTTTTCCTCGTCCTCTTCCTTGTCCGCTTCCTCGTCCAGTTCCTCGTCATCTTTCTCGTCCATTCCTCCTCGTCCTCTTCCTTGTCCGCTTCCTCGTCCAGTTCCTCGTCATCTTTCTCGTCCATTCCTGTTCCTCTTTTTCTTATTCTTCATCCTCATCCTATTCGTCTTCCTCTTCCTCGTCCTCTTCTCTTACTCGTCTTCTTTTTCTTCCTCTTCCTCTTCCTCGTCATCTTCTTCTTATTCCTGTTTCCTCGTCCTTTTCTTCTTCTTCCTTGTAAATGCCATTATAAAAATATATTATATATTTTAAAAATGTATTTTACATTTTTTGTTAGAATTTTGACGTTTTAAAATAATTTGTATTTTTTATACAAATGAAACTAAGCTTTTTGAATGAATTTGTTATAATTCTTTTAAGAAAATCTATTATACATAACACAATTCCTCGACATCTTCTTTGTCCTCTTCCTCGTCCACTTCCTCGTACTCTCCCTCTTCCTCTTCCTCATCCTCTTTCTCGCCTTCTTCTTCGTCCTCGTCTTCCTTTTCCTTGTCCTTTTTCATCGTCCTCTTCCTCGTCCGCTTTCTCGTCCGCTTATTCTAAGTGCATAATACACAGTAATTGGAAATTAAACGTAGATATCCATATAATTTGTAGATAAGCTATTATACATAACACAATTCTTGGTCCTCTTTCTCGTCCTCGTCCTCATCCTCGTCTTCGTCCTCGTCCGCTTCCTAGTTCTCTTCCTTGTCCTCTTTTTCTTCCCCCTCGTCTTCTTCTTCGTCCTCTTTTTCCTCTTCCTCTTCCTCATTCGTTTTTAGGAATTTGTCAATCTTAATAAAATAAGTTTGTTGCACTAGTCCTGTAATGTATATCCGAAAATATTACTTCTTCAATCTCCCCCTTTTTAGCTTGATTTGATAATCCAAGCATTCCAAACCTTCAAGTCTTTAAACTTCGAAAGATCATATCATCTTAGTTCATGCAACCATATTCTGTCATACACTACAAGAAATATGGCCATTGGTAGCAGTTAGTTGTAGCACTAATTCACTAACTACTACTAAAAGTGTCAAAAAAAAAAAAAAAACCCCACTATATAGTACATTAGTGCTAAGAAAAAATTTCATTAAGCGGAAACAAAAAAGAGGCAAAGCCTAAAATTTTTAGGTTTCTTGTTGGAGGCAAAACACTTACCATTTTTTTGGGTTTTTCCGCCCATTCTCACTCTCTTTAGGTCACAGACTCTCTTATCTTGTCTTGCAATTCCGCCATTTTTTTAGGTTCTGATTATTCAATTTCCAGAAAATCAGATCTCTTATTCACTTATTCTTCCTCCTCCTCCTCTTGAGACTTTAGATTTATTTTGTCATTAGTCTCGGGCTGTAAGATTCTGCAACCTCTGTTAATTTTCTCTTATGGCTGATACTGTTGAAGAGCCTCAATTGCACAATGGAACGGCACCAGCTGACTCCGAAACCGAGCAACATCGGACTCCGGAACCACAACTCCAAATCGAGCCCAAACTCACCGAAGAAATTCCCGAAATTAAAACGGAAGTCCAATCTGAGGTAAAGCCGGAGGAAGTACAGCCTGTGGTAACCGATACAAAACCGGAGTTACTCGATGTGAATCTGTCACCGGGAAGATCTGAGGAGATCCCGATCCAGTTCAGGAATCGTCTTCTGTTCTTAAGAAAGATGATGATGGGAATAAGACATTTACCATGAGAGAGTTGCTTCCTCGTCCTCTTCCTTGTCCTATTACTCGTACTCTTCCTCGTCCTCTTCCTTGTCCTCTTTTTCCTATCTTCCGCTTCCTCGTCCTTGTCTTTTTCCTCTTTCTCGTCCTTTTCTCTTCCTCATCCTCTTCCCCGCCCTCCATGAGGCATCTTATCGTCTATAAATTATGTTGTCTTCAGTTTCCGTAATTTTCTTAATATCTTTGTGTTATTGTTGTTATGTTATTTGGGGGAAAACATATTATACAACCAAAAAGCATGGATCTAAGTTTTTTTAACATCATAATTATTATTGGCCCAATACCATTTAACAATTATTATATTGCTGAACGTATGCAGATTTAATTTCTAATAAAACAACTAAAACAAAATTATTTTATGAGCACAATATATCGTTATAATTTTTTAATCAATGAATTTTACGTACAAACTAAGAACTAAGCACATGATGGAAATGTTTAGAAGACTCATTCTTATTTTTTACATATGAACAATTGTTTGGCAAACAACACATGTAAGTTGTGGATGACTTCTGACTTTCAAAATAGAAAGATTGTTAGAGACAGAATCCATCAATATAATTTAAATTTTTTTAAGAAAAATATAAAATTAATTTTTTTACTGGGAATCCCCTTCCTCTCAAATATCATAATAGTTATTTATTAATCAGTCTATTTTTTTAAAAAAAATTGAAAAATACGTTTTCCATACAATTTGTTTAACGTTTATTTTAAATATCATAATAGTTATTTCTTAATTAAAATTTTTTAATATTCAAATTATACACAGTAATTGGAAATTAAATGTAGACACACATGTAATTTATAGGTAAGCTATTATACATAACACAATTCCTCGTTCTCTTTGTTGTCCTCTTCTTCGACCTCTTTCTCGTCCTCGTCCTCTTCCTCGTACACTTCCTCGTCCACCTCTCGTCATTTTCCTCGTCCTCTTCTTTTTCATCTCTTCCTCGTTCTCGTTCTCTTTCTCTTCCTATTCCTCTTCCTCGTCCTCATCCTTGTCCTATTCCTCGTACCTTTCCTCTTATTCATCCTCTTCCCATCCTTGTCCTCTTTCTCGTTCTCGTTCTCTTCCTCTTCCTCCTCTTCTTCCTCGTCCTCTTACTCGTACTCTTCCTTGTCCTATTCCTCGTAATTTTCCTCTTTTCCTCTTCTTATTCTTCCTCGTCCTCGTTTTTTTACTCTTCCTTGTCCTCTTTCTTTTTCTCATCCTCTTCCCCGCCCTCGTCCTTATCCTTTTCCTTGTCCGCTTTCTCGTCCACTTCAATTGTCCTCTCCCTCGTCCTCTTCCTAGTCCTTTCCTCGTTCTCTTGTTCTTCCTCCTCATCCTCTTCTTCTTCCTTATTTTCATATTCCTCATCCTCATCCTCTTCTTCGTCCTTTTCTTCTTCTTCCTCTTCCTCACTACAAGAAATATGGGCATTGGTAGCAGTTCGTTGTAGCACTAATTCACTAATGCTACCAAAAATGCCAAAAAAAAACCCCACTATATAGTAGCATTACATTAGTGCTAAGAAAAAATTTCATTAAGCGGGAACAAAAAAAAAACCCCACTATATAGTAGCATTACATTAGTGCTAAGAAAAAATTTCATTAAGCGGGAACAAAAAAAGGCAAAATACTTGGCCATTTTTTGGGTTTCCTCGTTGGAGGGAAAACACTTAACCATTTTTTTGGGTTTTTCCGCCATTCTCACTCTCTTTAGGTCACAACTCTCTTATCTTGTCTTGCAATTCCGCCATTTTTTTGGGTTCTGATTATTCAATTTACAGAACATCAGATCTCTTATTCACTTATTCTTCCTCCTCCTCCTCTTGAGTCTTTAGATTTATTTTTTCATTAGTCTCGGGCTGTAAGATTCTGCAACCTCTGTTAATTTTCTCTTATGGCTTATCCTCTCTACGCCATGGCGTTCTCTTCTCTCCATTCCAACACACCTTCCGGTCAAAGAATCACCGTCGGAAGCTTCCTGGAAAATTACAACAACCGCATCGAAATTCTCTCTTTTGATTCCAATTCAGCGACCGTATATCCTCTACCAAATCTCTCCTTCGAGCATCCTTTTCCTCCTACCAAGTTAATGTTCAGTCCTCCTTCTTTCAATCTTACTTCCACCGGAGATCTCCTCGCTTCTTCTGGAGATTTCCTCCGTCTTTGGGAAATTAACGAAGATTCTCCCACTTTTGAGCCTAAATCGATTCTCAACAACAACAAAACTAGTGAGTTCAGTGCGCCTTTGACTTCTTTTGATTGGAATGAGCATCCTTTTCCTCCTACCAAGTTAATGTTCAGTCCTCCTTCTTTCAATCTTACTTCCACCGGAGATCTCCTCGCTTCTTCTGGAGATTTCCTCCGTCTTTGGGAAATTAACGAAGATTCTCCCACTTTTGAGCCTAAATCGATTCTCAACAACAACAAAACTAGTGAGTTCAGTGCGCCTTTGACTTCTTTTGATTGGAATAATGAGTACTATGGGATTTTATGAGGTTTTTGATCCGTTTTTTTTGTTTGATGTGTTTCGTAGAGTTTCTTCCCGGCTTTGACTAAGATTGTAGGGACGCTAGGTCCAAAATCTCGATTCGTTGAGGTGATTGCTGGTTGTCTCAAATCTGGAATGTCAGGTATTAGCGAATACTTCACTGTTTTGAGAATTTATTTGCTTGCGGTTCTCTCATTGGATTTGATGTGTCGTTTTTTGTTGTGCAGTGGCTCGATTCGATTTCTCTTGGTGCGATGCAGAGTATCACCAGGAGACGCTGGAGAATCTGAAGATAGCTGTAAAGAGCACTAAGAAACTTTGTGCTGTATGTTTCTCTTTTCTCTGGTTTTTGCTCTACTGGATCTTATTTGGTAATGCTTAATCTCATGAATTGAGTTGGTGGTTTATGGCTTCTGCAGGTTATGTTAGATACTTTTGGACCTGAATTACAAGTTATTAACAAGACTGACAAAGCTATCTCTCTTAAAGCCGATGGCCTTGTAACTTTGACTCCGAGTCAAGGTCAAGAAGCGTCATTCCGAGTCAAGGTCAAGAAGCGTCATCTGAAGTCCTTCCCATTAATTTTGATGGCTTAGCGAAGGTTTTAATTGAGGTATTTAAAAAATCATCCTTATGAAACTATTTAAGGGTGTTATCATGAAGTTCAAATTTATAATTTTAGATGTTTTATTGTGAGAAGACCAACCATTTAAAGAAACCTTCAGGTTGAAGAAGTTAAAGGAGATGATGTGATTTGTTTGTCAAGGAATGCTGCTACTTTGGGTGGTCCGTTGTTCACATTGCACGCCTCTCAAGTTCACATTGATATGCCAACCCTCACTGAGAAGGATAAGGAGGTCAGTGTTGTTTATAATTTACATATCTCAGTGACCACTTCACTGTCTCTTATAATATTCTAGCTTATTTTTGAGTGCTTTAAATATTTCGTTCTCTTCTGGTTGTCTTCTAGGTTATAAGTACATGGGGAGTTCAGAATAAGATCGATTTTCTCTCATTATCTTATTGTCGACATGCAGAAGATGTTCGCCAGGTCCTCTCATTATCTTATTGTCGACATGCAGAAGATGTTCGCCAGGTCCATATTCTTTTTCATAATGATTTTTTATAGCCTTTCAAGTGTAACTCCTATGTCTATTCACAACTAATTCCAAGCTTTTGATCCACGCTCGAATCATCAAACTTTTATGCCACAACACAGGCCCGTGAGTTTCTTAACAGTTTGGATGGCCTCTCTCAAACACATATATTTGCAAAGATTGAGAATGAAGAGGTAAGTGAATGCATTTATTGTCTTTACATGGCCCCCTCTGCTACTTTCTATCATTCAAAATCGGAGCGGTGCTGATAATATTGCATATGTGTATTTGATTTTAGGGACTGAACCACTTCGACGAAATTCTACAAGAAGCTGATGGCATTATTCTTTCTCGCGGGAATTTGGGTATTGATCTACCTCCGGAAAAGGTATGATGTTGGTCAGTCAAATCAATTTTTTCGGGTCCAAATCCATATGCACTTTTCTACTCTGATTAATGGGTGTCTGGTTAGACTATTTCTAATATGTCGATTTCATGAGCTAAGGCTAATTTTACCTTAAATCTTGCAGGTGTTTTTGTTCCAAAAGGCTGCTCTATATAAGTGTAACATGGCTGGAAAGCCAGCTGTTCTCACTCGTGTTGTAGACAGTATGACAGACAATCTGCGGCCAACTCGTGCAGAGGCAACTGATGATAAACACAACATCCGTAATATGTCTGTTATTGCCCATGTTGACCACGGTATTTTCTTCAGCTCTCTTTCTTTTTTAAATATAACTCTAATCTGTTTTGAAACTAGAGCTTGCCTTATATTATCCTCTTTAAATGTTATATATTTGTTCTTTAGTTTCCTGAATTAATTGTTTTTTACTTAATGCATCTCTGTTTCTTGATCTACAGGAAAATCCACTCTCACTGATTCCCTTGTTGCTGCTGCTGGTATCATTGCCCAAGAGGTAGCTGGTGATGTGCGTATGACTGATACCCGTGCTGATGAGGCAGAACGTGGTATCACAATCAAGTCCACCGGTATTTCTCTCTACTATGAGATGTCTGATGCTTCCTTGAAGAGTTTCACTGGAACCAGAGACGGCAATGAATACCTGATCAATCTTATCGACTCTCCTGGGCACGTTGACTTCTCCTCAGAGGTCACTGCGGCACTCCGTATTACTGATGGTGCCCTTGTTGTGGTCGACTGTATTGAGGGTGTGTGTGTTCAGACTGAGACTGTTCTCCGTCAGGCACTTGGTGAGAGGATCCGACCTGTTTTGACTGTTAACAAGATGGACAGGTGTTTCCTTGAACTTCAGGTTGATGGTGAAGAAGCTTACCAGACTTTCCAGAGGGTCATTGAGAATGCCAATGTCATCATGGCTACATATGAGGATCCTCTCCTTGAAGCTTACCAGACTTTCCAGAGGGTCATTGAGAATGCCAATGTCATCATGGCTACATATGAGGATCCTCTCCTTGGTGATGTGCAAGTTTACCCAGAGAAGGGAACTGTCGCTTTTTCTGCTGGTCTCCATGGATGGGCTTTCACTCTGACAAACTTTGCCAAGATGTATGCTTCCAAGTTACTTGAAATGATGATCTTTCATTTGCCATCTCCCCACACTGCCCAGAGGTACCGTGTGGAGAATCTGTACGAAGGCCCCCTTGATGATCAGTATGCAAATGCCATCAGGAACTGCGACCCCAATGGACCTCTCATGCTTTACG
>CM071716.1:877009-887481 GCA_036630335.1 Physaria fendleri | reverse complement strand
AATTTTATTTTTTTATTACGTTTCCACTTTCCAAATTACAATTATTACGCTTCCAAGATGGAATTTTCGCTTCCTTAACGTTTCCAATTATTAGTTTTTTGGAATCGCGATTCCACTACGCTTCCAGGCGATTCCGAGCGATTCTGTTCCCGCTTCCGCTTCGGAATCCAGGAACCATACCATGACCAGAGATTTCGTGCAACGTAGCTAGATGGTCTCATGTAATTGCCGATTTTTTTGTTTTTTTTTCTCAAACCAAATCATATTTCAACTTTCAAAATATTCAAGTCACATATCCAAAGATGGCTTTTTTTTTCTCAAACCAAATCATATTTCAACTTTCAAAATATTCAAGTCACATATCCAAAGATGGCATAAGCCAAAGTGGGACATTATTATCAATCAAGCCAAAGTAAACATGTTGATCCTTCGCGAACTTCGCCAATACATCTGCTGCCTTATTCTTGTGCCNAACCAAAAAACCAAAAAAAAAAACCTATTTTAAATTGCCGATTAAAAAAACCAAAAAAAAAAAAACTATTTTAAATTGTGCTAATAATAGAATTAATTCGGGTTGGTTCGGAATTAAGGTAATAGAAGTAAAACCGGTTTCGTTGTCCTTGGGTCACCGGCCGTACTAGAGATTCACCGTGAATTCGAAAATTAAGTGAGAAAATCTCTGACTGATCCCAGTTTCTGCCGCCAGCTTCTTTTTGTTTTCTTATCTTCCGTGAACCCAAGTGACAAGACTTTACGATGGGTCGGCCTCCCAGTAATGGCGGTCCTGCTTTTCGGTTTATCCAATCCGAGGTTAATCTCGATTCTTTCTAATGCGTAGTGTTTCTGTGTTGCTTTGTTTTGTTTCTTAGGTTCGGGTCTCCTGCCTCTCCTTTACGGGTTCATCGTAGAGTTTAGATTCTAAATTTAATCTATTAATTGAATAGTGGAAACTGATATGTTGTTTGAGCAATCTGCTTTAATCTTTACGCGAGACTTAAAAAAGGTAAATTAGATATGTGTTCCAAAGGCTCTACTTTTTGGAAGAATGTATTAAGAGTTTAGATTTTGTTATTGTTCGATGGTTTTTTTGGGTTCTCTGAGAAGGTTTTATCTTTGGTTGCTTTGGCTAATCCTCAATTTCTGTAAGGTAACGGAGATGGAAGCAATTTTGCAACAACATAATACAGCAATGCCAGGTCGACATATTCTTGAAGCTCTTGCTGATAAGTTTAGGTATTTTGCTTGTTGTACCTCAACTCCTTGGTCATAAAGCATTCTTGTGTTCTCATCATCTAAAATGTGGGCTTTTTTTTGTTATTATTGTCTCAGTGAATCACCTGAGAGGAAGGGAAAAATTGTTGTGCAGTTCAAGCAAGTACTGCTTTTTTTTTTTTTTTTTCTGCTTTTTTTTTTTTTTTTTCGTTCTCGATTCATTAGTTTTTCTAGACAAATTTTGTTGTAGTTGCTTTTTTTTTTTTTTTTGATTTTTACTTAATGGGTATGTCGTTCAAATGCATCTTAGATCTGGAACTGGTTCCAAAACAGGCGATATGCTTTAAGAGCAAGGGGAAATAAGCTAAATGTATCTTCCATGCCGCGTGTGGATTTACCAAATCAGATGAGAAATGTGCTTCAACCATTAGCTGTTCCTAAAACAACTCATATGACTGGAAATTTACCCGGCATGATGCCTTCAGCTTCCGGTATTTTAGATGCTTTCTATATTTTACTTGCAATCAAATTGAATGGCGTAATATGGTGGATGCTACTTTTTGTAATTAGATGCTTTCTATATTTTACTTGCAATCAAATTGAATGGCGTAATATGGTGGATGCTACTTTTTGTAACTGTATACTACTTTTTTCTCATAGTTCCTGGTGTCATGAGGAGTACTTCAGACAACTCTTACTTGGAGTTTGAGGCCAAATCTGCCAGGGATGGTGCATGGTGATTCTCTTGTATTCAATCTTCAGTATTTTTTGGCTGACTTATGATACTTCTTTCAACAATATTATCATAACATGTCACTGTTTTTCTCGGATATACATCTCTCTTGCTTGCTTACAGGTATGATGTGCAAGCTTTCCTAGCTCATAGAAACTTGGAGATTGGTGATCCGGTAATTCCTAACCCAATTTGAATTGGCTTCTTTGTACCGCTTCTTAGTATTGCTTTGTGTTGGGTATTTCAGGAAGTGCAGGTTCGATTTGCGGGTTTCGAAGTTGAAGAAGATGAATGGATAAACGTCAAAAATCACGTAAGACAACGGTCTCTCCCATGTGAAGCATCAGAATGTGTTGCAGTTCTTGCTGGAGATCTCGTACTTTGTTTCCAGGTAACTTCTTTCTCTGAGCATTTAGTCATAGGTGTCTGGTAAGTTTATCCATGACTTGGTTTATTGATTTTTATTATAACATCTTCAGGAAGGAAAAGATCAAGCGCTTTACTTTGATGCCATTGTTCTCGATGCACAAAGAAGAAGGCATGATGTCAGAGGTTGTCGTTGTAGGTTCTTGGTGCGTTACAGCCACGACCAGTCCGAGGTTGGATGATCATCTCTCTTGTTATCTCTTGCAGTAATATCAGCAACCCTAAAGCAAAACCTTCCTCACTCACCTATCTTGGATTTTATTTTCGTTTATCCCAGCAGGAAATAGTTCCCTTGAGGAAGATTTGTCGGCGACCCGAGACAGATTACAGGCTACAACAGCTTCACAGCACTGTAAACGATTTGACTAACTCGAATCAGCATCAGATCCCCACTCTAGATGCGGCTGCAAAAACCCCTCTTTCACAGTCTGGAACTTCAGTTCCCAGTGTTGCACCTGAGCCAAAAGATCATAGCTTGAGCGCCACTCCAGCTACTTCGGTCCAGCCTAGCTCCAATGCAGCTTCCCAGTGTTGCACCTGAGCCAAAAGATCATAGCTTGAGCGCCACTCCAGCTACTACGGTCCAGCCTAGCTCCAATGCAGCCTCTGTCCCAGCTGGTTCTGCCTAGGCCATGCAATTTCTATCCCCTTTTGTAACCGCCATTTGACAGTTACTAGAAGAACGCTAATGGTCAAAAGCCGGGATTATATGCTTTTGTAATATCATACGATGTAGTCATCTAAAACCTGTATCATGCCATGTTACTTGAGACCCTTCATGTATGATGAGGTAATTATGGTTTAATCCGGTTTATTCATCATCTGATTGATTTGCAATGAAGATTTATTTGGTCCCAGTGGATTAAAAAAGTCAACGAAATAGCCGAAACTAAGCCTGGCATTTCACCCGACCCGATCGGGTACATCCGATCCAAACCGAATTAATGTCGGGTCGGAGAATCCGAATCAATTTAATCGGGTCGAATAGGCGAGATTTTTTTAAAAAAAATCCGCTTATCGGAAAAAACTGAATCCGCACCGATAACCGAGATAAACCGGAAATTATAACCCGTCATATATATTCTTCACCTACAGAACCAAACATCATTAACTAAAACCCTAATTTTTGTCGCTATCTCTCTGTCGCTTTTCTCTCTCGAAGACTCTTGAGGCGGTCGACGATTTCGAAACGACGAGCTCATTTCCGGCGATTTCTCAGTGTATTTTCGACCCAAATTGACTGAAAAGGTTTGTCTACACTTCCCTTTGTCTTATCTTACCATCTAATCGGTTCAAATCGAATGATTTTGAGTACCCTAATTTTTTTTTTCTTTAAACCCTAATTTTTTATTTGATGAAGACGAAGATCATGATGTCGAGAATGAGATTTCTCGTCAAGCTTCAAAGACAAAGGCTCCTAAAGAGGTAAGTGATTTTCTTTCTATTTGATAAGTTGTCGGAGTTTTAATCCAATTGGTATTTGGGTCATCACTTATTTACAACTCTTTCGTCTGATAAGTGTTTTGTTGTTTTGTGTCTGTGGGTTGATTATGTTGTTTCGTAGATTGAGGAGCAACATAAGAAAGTCTTGGAGGAGGATCCTTCTGCTTTTTCATACGACGAATTTTATGATGACATGAAACAAAAAGTTGTTCTTCCAAGAATGTAAGATGTGAAGAGCGTAAGGTAATACTTTGTACTACATTATTTGCAATGTTTATGTGTACAATATACTTTTGAAGCTTAAGGAGTTAAAATCTTTGTTTCCATGTTGTTCAGAGGCAATTTTTGATCTTTGGGTGACGAAGATATCATACTATCTAAAACATACAAATCCATTGTTAATATATGTTTTTTAGTTATAAGCTACCTCGCTCCTCCATTTCTCCTTAGAGGATTAGTGGATAGTTTTACACATTTAGCATATGATTAAGTGGCTTGCTTATGTCTCACTTACCTTTTTTTGTCTTTGTAGCAAAGATATAACAAGCATTTGATAAAACAAGCTGAACGGTCGAGAGAAAGAACATGAAATAGTTTATGAAAGAAAGCTTGCAAAGGAGAGAGCGAAAGATGAACATATTTTTTCAGATAAAGAAAAGTTTGTAACTGACGCCTATAAAAGAAATCTTGAGGAACATAAGAAATGGCTGGCAGAAAAAGATTGCGTGAGTGGAAAGAGATGATGTAAGTTATGCTTTCTCGTTCATTAAATTTTGGCTGGCAGAAAAAGATTGCGTGAGTGGAAAGAGATGATGTAAGTTATGCTTTCTCGTTCATTAAATTTCATGTTTTCGTTTCTATCTACCTGCCCTAATAATTTAGTGCGTGCTATGATAGCTGAAGTCCTAGTTTTGTTATTTTCATTTCGGTCTTAAGTAGCTCTGGTATGGAAACTGTGTTAAGATAATTAAATTGATCGCAACCATTTCTTGTATGAACCTTGTTGCATACTTGCATGTTGTTACTTTCACTGCATTAGTGGTTGGTCATTTTCTTGTTGCAGAGTTTGCAATTTGTCACACAAGATAGGTTACGTGAGGAAAAACGACTTAAACCAGCCCGCATAACAATCAATGGGGAAATCTACGTCCTACACAAGAACCCTGTGCCACAAACAACCCTCATAACGCTCCGTTAAAACAATCAAGCCCGTATATAGCCTCAGTCAGTCTGTAACATCGTTGACCCCAACTAATTAAGGTTGACTCACGGATTAACTATAACAGAGGTTAAATCGTTAATTCTGCCGTTAATTACAACGAAACGTCGTCGTGTTCTTTTTTTTTTTCTTTTTTTTGTCAATGACGTCGTCGTTTTCATTTTATCAAAACGAAAACAAAATTTTTCGTTACGATTGGTGGTGTCGCAAAGACGACGGTGAACATTGGTGGTGGTGGTGGTGGTGCCGCGAAAACGTCGTCGTTGTTATCTATCATCATCAACAGAACATTTTGTTTACTGATTTGGATCTGTTTCAGCTCCGATTGGTGGTGCCGCGAAGACGACGGTGAACATTGGTGGCGCGAAGACGACGGTGAACATTGGTGGTGGCTCTGTTGTGGAGTTTGATAGTAGCCCTTACTTCCCTACACTTGAATCATGGACAATTATTTAATCGATCTGATTTTAGTTGCTGTTTTGATCTTTGTGCATACCTTTAGGTTTTGAAGTTTTCCTTTGCAGAAACCTTGTTATGTCGCTGTATCATTTGTTCCCATGTTTTTGGAATTAACAGAAATAATTTATAGACACTTAAGATGACAAATCTCTGTTGTATTCTCAAATCTCTTTGTGACATAACCTAAGCATACTTCAAAATTTTGTGTCTTTGTGACCAGAAATGCTTCTCCGTTGCTAAAGAACATCATACATAGTAATACAAATAACAAAGGATTAAAAAACGAATTCAGGAAGAATCAGTAGTCCAATCCTTAGGCAATGAATTTAAAGATCTGAAACAATAGAGCTTGATCTCTCTTGTCTTGTCTTTTTTCCCCAGATCCTTTGTGCAAGCCAAGTTTAACAGCTTCTCTTCCTTCTTCAGTTATTCTTCTCCTAATAGCTACCAAAGAATTTGGCTTCTCTTCTTCATTGACATCTCCCTCTTTAGTATTCTCTCCTCCATGTTTGTTTACGCCTTTCTCAGACCTTCCCCACCATTTGTTTGACACAGTTGTTAAGCCACCTGATGGAAAGCCATATTTGAACTCATCTAAAGCTGCAATTAGTTTAGCCAAATTAGTATTAACCCATACATTAGACTTCACATTCTTGTTTCCACCATGTTGCACTGTAGATTGCATCATCGATCCTCAGGTTTGGATGATGTTAGGATTCACTAGAATCAAGAGAAACATGAATCAAGGGAAAGAGAAAGGATACTAATTCATACTAGTAAACACCAGTAACAAACATGAATCAAGGGAAAGAGAAAGGATACTAATTCATACTAGTAAACACCAGTAACAGATGAAGATGAATAAGACTTGAATTGAACAATAGAATCTCAAAAGCTAAAAGACATGTTATAGTAACATTACTACATCTATGAACTAAACCCAAAAGCCTCTAGAATCAAACATAGAGAGACTCAACTGAACTAACCTCATCTTGAAATCAATCCGTAAGGCACTAGATCTGTGGAATCAACCTATCTAAACAAAAACGTTGTGGGTTTCAGAGCTTTTTTAAAATTTCATCTTTACATACCCAATTTTGAAGCATTAAAACCCTAATTTTCGTACAAATTCATCAAATATTACCTTTCACGAATGCAGAAAATAATCGTCAGATTTTCACAAAATAGATTATGAACGCAACATATAGTACAAAACAGCAAATAAAATCAGATCGATTAAATAATTGTCCATGATTCAAGTGCAGGGAAGTAAGGGCTACTATCAAACTCCACAACAGAGCCACCACCAATGTTCACCGTCGTCTTCGCGGCACCACCAATCGGAGCTGAAACAGATCCAAATCAGTAAATGAAATGTTCTGTTGATGATGATAGATAACAACGACGGCGTTTTCGCGGCACCACCACCACCACCACCAATGTTCACCATTGTCTTTGCGGCACCACCAATCGTAAAGAAAAATTTTTGTTTTCGTTTTGATAAAATGAAAACGACGACGTCATTGACAAAAAAAAAGAAAAAAAAAAAAGAAAACGACAACGTTTCTTTGTAATTAACGGCAGAATTAACGATTTAACATCTGTTATGGTTAATCTGTGAGTCAACCTTAATTAGTTGGGGTCAACGATGTTACAGACTAACGGAGGCTATATGCGGGCTTGAATTTTTTAACGGAGTGTTATGAGGGTTGTTTGTGGCACAGGGTTCTTGTGTAGGATGTAGATTTCCCCATTGATTGTTATGCAGGCTAGTTTAAGCCGTTTTTCAGATTACGTGATTGCAATCTCTTATTTATACAACCTTGTTGCATGTGATGTTTTTAGTATATAATGAGAGGGGGTTTATAAGTCATTTTCTTGTCTCTCTATTACTTACATAGTGTTTGCATTGTATGTTTGTATTGCAAGTCATTTTCTTGTTTCTTATCCATTAACATTTCTTTGTTTCTTTGTTTATTCAGATGGTTGATGATACAAACCAGCTTCATGAAGAACCACCACCACCTAGAGTTAGGAGAAGGGTTGTAGTATTAAAATTTTTTGTATGTTTGAATGTTAAAAATGATTGAAACAGGTTTAGGAATGCTTGTAATCGAGAAAAAAAGCCTTAATTGGCATTTTGGTTTAATCGGATACTAGTTCAATCCGATTAAACCAATTAATTTCTTAAAAATCGATTTGGTTCGACTTTTACAAATATATTACTGAACCGAAATTAATTTGACCGATCCGAACCGAAAATATAATTCGGTTCAGTTTTCAAAATTTTAAAAAACCAAAATTCGATCAAACCGAACCGAATACGATTAAACCGACCGAATGCCCAGGCTTAGCCAAAACAAATTGGCCCGTTAAGGCCCAAACGCAAGAGCGAAAACCCTATCGGAGAGCATATACTATATACTTTGAGCATCTCCTTAGCTAATCAATCTATACTTGAGCATTTCCTTCGCTAAAGATAGTGTTGCGGCTCTTTCTTTCTTTTTTTTTTCTTCTTTTTCTCTCCCTCTCTTCATAGGTTAGTTCAGCGTCTATCGTTTCTCCGCTTTTTTTCCTTTGTTTGATTCGATTTCCATGTACGAATATTTTCTTTACAAGATCGTTGATGTTTGATTGCTTTGGTTTAGCAATTTTTTTCATAGATTACCGACCCCTTTTATTGATCTATATTTATTATGCTTCCTTTATTCCATCCATCAACCTACGATCAATGTCTGATAGTTGTTTTCATGATTCTGTTATGTTCGATCTGTATTCATAGATGTTTCAAAGATGAGATTGCGAATTGATCAAAAGCTTTTACAAATCTGTCATCTGTTTGCATCTTTTTTACTCAATTTCTTTTAGGTGTGTTAAGAATTTATGGGTTTCTCGATTCTAACTTTGCAAAAGTCGTCATTGTTTACTTCTCAGCACTTGCATTTGATATTTCCCTTTTTTGGTACTTTTTTTTTTTTGTATTGTACCTTCTAGGATAACATAGAATCTGAAATCAATACTTCATCGTGATTGCAGAGTTTTGGTAGGCGACAGGCAAAGGTTGGGCAAAATGGTAAGCCTTCTGTTTTTTTTTTTTTTTTTTTTCCTTTTTTTTTTTTTTTTTTTTTGTTCCTTCTGCATAGTTGCTTGCTGTAGGTATTCAAGTTTCATACAATTTTATGCACTTTTAGGTTAAGTTTACGGCCGATGAGCTTCGAAGGATTATGGACTATAAACACAACATTCGTAATATGTCTGTCATTGCCCATGTTGACCACGGTATTATCTTCAGCTTTAGTTTTCTTAAAAATATAATTCTAATCTGATTTTGAAGCTAGAGTTCAGCTCTCTCCTTTTCTTAAAAATATAATTCTAATCTGATTTTGAAGCTAGAGTTTGTTTTCTTATATTATTAAGTGTTATTTATTTCCATCTCTGCTAATTGTTCTTTAGCTTCCCTGACTTAATTATTGGTTACCTAATGCACCTGTGTTTCTTGATTTACAGGGAAATCCACTCTCACTGATTCCTTGGTTGCTGCTGCTGGTATTATTGCCCAAGAGGTTGCCGGTGATGTGCGTATGACTGATACCCGTGCTGATGAGGCAGAACGTGGTATCACAATCAAGTCCACCGGTATTTCTACAGGGAAATCCACTCTCACTGATTCCTTGGTTGCTGCTGCTGGTATTATTGCCCAAGAGGTTGCCGGTGATGTGCGTATGACTGATACCCGTGCTGATGAGGCAGAACGTGGTATCACAATCAAGTCCACCGGTATTTCTCTCTACTATGAGATGTCTGATGCTTCTTTGAAGAGTTTCACTGGAACCAGAGACGGCAACGAATACCTTATCAATCTTATCGATTCTCCTGGGCATGTTGACTTTTCATCAGAGGTTACTGCGGCTCTCCGTATTACCGATGGTGCCCTTGTTGTGGTTGACTGCATTGAGGGTGTGTGTGTTCAGACTGAGACTGTTCTCCGTCAGGCACTTGGTGAGAGGATCAGACCCGTTTTGACTGTTAACAAGATGGACAGGTGTTTTCTTGAGCTTCAGGTTGATGGTGAGGAGGCTTACCAAACTTTCCAGAGGGTCATTGAGAATGCTAATGTCATCATGGCTACATATGAGGATCCTCTGCTTGGTGATGTTCAGGTTTACCCAGAGAAAGGGACTGTTGCTTTCTCTGCTGGTCTCCATGGATGGGCTTTTACTCTGACAAACTTTGCCAAAATGTATGCCTCCAAGTTCGGTGTTGACTTTTCATCAGAGGTTACTGCGGCTCTCCGTATTACCGATGGTGCCCTTGTTGTGGTTGACTGCATTGAGGGTGTGTGTGTTCAGACTGAGACTGTTCTCCGTCAGGCACTTGGTGAGAGGATCAGACCCGTTTTGACTGTTAACAAGATGGACAGGTGTTTTCTTGAGCTTCAGGTTGATGGTGAGGAGGCTTACCAAACTTTCCAGAGGGTCATTGAGAATGCTAATGTCATCATGGCTACATATGAGGATCCTCTGCTTGGTGATGTTCAGGTTTACCCAGAGAAAGGGACTGTTGCTTTCTCTGCTGGTCTCCATGGATGGGCTTTTACTCTGACAAACTTTGCCAAAATGTATGCCTCCAAGTTCGGTGTTGATGAATCTAAGATGATGGAGAGGCTATGGGGTGAGAATTTCTTTGACCCTGCCACTAGGAAATGGAGTGGAAAAAACACTGGTTCCCCAACCTGCAAGCGTGGGTTTGTCCAGTTCTGCTATGAACCAATCAAGCAAATTATCGCTACTTGCATGAATGACCAGAAAGACAAGTTGTGGCCTATGTTGCAGAAGCTTGGTGTCCAGATGAAGAATGATGAAAAGGAACTGATGGGTAAACCTTTGATGAAGCGTGTTATGCAGACGTGGCTACCTGCAAGTACTGCACTACTTGAGATGATGATCTTTCATTTGCCATCTCCCCACACTGCCCAGAGGT
>CM071716.1:824889-842845 GCA_036630335.1 Physaria fendleri | reverse complement strand
GTCACTTGTTTTCACATAAATCTTTGCATGCAGGATTAAAATTTCAATCCAGTTATTTAACCTCTGTGGATTCTTATGGCATATACAGTATGGATTAGCAGAAGACACACTTAGAACCGGAGGTTCAGGCAATGGCAAAGACATGCCTCCTGGTGAGTTGTACAGCCAATCTGCCATCTATATTGCTGCAGCACATTCGTTGAAGCCAAGTTATTCGGTAAGCCTACAATCTTTATTTTGTGCCGGAATCAAAGATGTTAAAGGCGTATTTCTAGTGCCAGAAATGGATTCATCCAATCAACGGGTTTGGGTAATGCTGATCCTTTTCCTGATCCAGGTATACAGCAGCGCTTTGAGGCTCGTTCGCTCCATGGTACATTCCTATGTTCACTGTGTTTTGATGACTCAGTCACTTGGTACAATTAAGTTGATCTATTTGTGGAAATGACACAGAAGTAAATTGATTTTATTTTGGCAGCTACCTCTACCGCATCTTAAAGTTGGATATCTAACGGCACCACCAGTGGGTAACTCACTTGCTCCTCACAGTGATTGGAAACGCACGGAGTTTGAACTCAATCACGAGAGGCTTCTACAGGTACCTTTCAATTTAAGTATCCTCAGAACTGTTTTGAAGAGAATCTGTTTAAAAAGTTGAATCGTGAGAACCATACCCGAAAGAAGGATAGAGTTTAATACTGATATTGAAAGTGAAAGTGGTACAACCCGGTGGCTATGTAGGTACTGAAACCTGAAGCAAAAGAAATGGGGCGAAACCTGTCAGGAAAAGCAGAAAAAATGAGTGCAGAGGTGGAGAAGAAGACGGTGAAAGTGAATATAACAGAGATAGTGTCAGTGACACCTTGTGCTGATCTCACTCTACCTCCTGGGGCTGGTCTCTGCATTGGTACCATACATGGCCCAGTCTTCTTGGTTAGTCTCCAATCATGATATTTGTGTGTTTGGAGACTCTTGGTTTGATTTTGGTCATATGATATGGTAAAAATATATATATATATATAACGAAATGGAGAAACAGGTTGCAGATTCATGGGAGGCTTTAGATGGATGGCTGGATGCGATTCGTTTGGTTTACACAATTTATGCCAGAGGGAAGAGTGATGTTTTAGCCGGTATTATCACCGGTTAATACTTTCACTTTTTACAATAATAATATATCTTCCATTTCTTTTATCCTTGATAACTTCTGTTAATGTTATGATCTTAGAGAAATTTTTTTTTTTTTTCAATGACTTGTTTTTTCATATTTAAATGGAATACAAATTGTACTAGATTTTTACCACGGGGTTTATAATTATTTTCAAATTTAAATTATTATATTTAATTTTAAAATACATGTTCTAATTTTTTTTTTGTTAATACTTATTTTATGGGAAAAAGGTTATTAAAATACTCAACTTTGCAAGATTTATCATTTTAAGTACAAATAATACTTAACTTTTATTGATCGGACAATTTTAATTATAAGAAAGTTAACTTTAATTTTTCTCATTTTATAATATTAAATTAAATGATGTTTTTAATAGTTAATATAGAAAATTCAAAATTAATTTTTCTCATTTTATAATATTAAATTAAATGATGTTTTTAATAGTTAATATAGAAAATTCAAAATTGATTGATTAAAAAAAGAAATATTTGAAATATATCAAAATAAAATTAAGAAAACTAAATATCGACATAATTTTGTGATTAATTTTTAAACATATTTAATTAAATATTCAAAATTTAATTTTAAAAATGAGACATGAAATTGTGTTTTTTGCATCTAAATTTATAATATTTAATGAAAGTTTTTTTGAATATTTAATTAAATATTGAAAAATTAAATATTGAAAAATTGTGACGAAAAATTGTGGTGGTAAATTATTATTCACAAAGTAGAATAAAATATAAACAATCAAATCTTTCAAAAAAAATGATATATAGAATTAAAAAAAAGTAAACACTAATTTTTTTAAGAAAAAAAACATGAACAATATAATTAAAAACGTGAAATTACGTATATATAATTAAAAACGTGAAATTACGTATTAAAATTGCAGGTGAAGTTATTTTCAAATTTCTTTTTTATAAAGGCGCAAATGAAATCACCTTTGTTTTTAATTAAATTTTGAATATTTAATTCAATATATTTAAAAATTAGTCAAAATATTGTGTTAATATTTATTTTTCTAATTTTGTTTTGATATATTTCAGTTTTTCTGTTTTTAAGCAATGAATTTTGAATTTTCTAGATTAAAAATTTTGTTTTGATATATTTCAGTTTTTCTGTTTTTAAGCAATGAATTTTGAATTTTCTAGATTAAATGTTAAAAACATCATTTAGTTTAATATTATAAAATGAAAAAAATTAAAGTTGACTTTTCTTATACTTAAAATGATCCGGTCAACATAAGTTTAGTGTTATTTAGGTCTATACGAAAGTTTGTACTTAAAATGGTAAATCTTGTAAAATTGAGTATTTTAATGACTTTTTTCCCCTTGTTTTATTAATTGGGGGATATTAAGGTCTTCATACATCGGATAAGTGTATTACAACCAGGAAATAACATAGGGTAACCTAGACACTCTAGCTTGCTTCGCAAGGTAATCTGTTTCTGCATTTTCTGAACGAGGGATGTATTGGAAACTGAGTCCTGGGGACAGCGATGTTGCGATGCTACAGATGTCTTCATTGATCGGGTTTCTGATTAATGCGTAGCTACTTGCTGATCTCCTGTGTATGGTCTCCTAGCGGGAGTGAATGGCCTCTATGACTTGTTTGGCATCCGATAAGATAATGGTACCTGGGTGGCCAAGTTGCTTTATTCTTATGCAAGCCCCGTAAATAGCAGCTACCTCTACCTCGGATGCTGATGACGTTGGCCTAAAGGCTCCATGGCCTTGACAGATCGTAGAATTATTTATAGTATGGTATATCCAGGCTATACCTATTGGAGTACTGTTTGAGGTCCAGGAAGCATCTACATAGCAATGGGGTTGGGTTGAGGGAAGTTGGGTTGTCGTTGTTTATGGTATATGACTAGTGAGCTGAGGTTGGTCTGGGGGACGTCCGTGAGATATCCAGAATAGGTGTTCCTCCATTGCCGTGGTAATGATGGTTTGGATTGGTACTCTGTTTTGGGAGAAGTAAAGCTAGTTTCTGGATTTCCACATACACCAGCCTAGGAACGCGGATATAGGAGAGTTATTTTTTTCTTCATCTCTCTACAAGTGGTGGATGAAATCTATCGTCGAGAGGTGCCTTGTAGTGAACGCCTGAGGAATTACCATTGTCCACATTTCTTTCGAAACCGTGCAGTGGACAAACAAGTGATCCAGCGTCTTGTCATTTTGTCCACATTGTCTACATGTAGCGTTTACAGGTATCATTTTCTTCTGCATGTTGCGTAACGTTGGTAGCCCGTTTTGAATTACTTTCCACCAGAAGGTTTTAATTTTTGGAGGTAGGGCAAGTGTCCACAGTAGTTTACAGAGTTTCGTGGCTAAGTCCGGGATAGGTGGTAACAGGGTGGCTCTATTCTGAGGAGAGGAGTAAAGCAGATTGTATGCAGTTTTGACCGAGTATTGCCCATTTACCGTGTATGGCCAAATGTATCTATCTTTGTTGGATTTCTGCAGTGGCCTCATGTTTAGGATTTACTGTACGTCTTCAGGATGAATAACTTCCCTGAGTTTTTGCTCATCCCATTCCTTCGTGTTCGGAATCATGAGTTCATTTACCGTGGAGAGCGCATCCTGGTGTTATTGTGAGGATGGTCGTGGTGCTTGGGGAGGATTTGTAAGTATCCATTTGTCATCCCAAATGGAAATCGTCTTACCAGCTCCAACTTGTTTGCCGATGTGTTGTTGAATGAGCTGGGCGCTTGGGTTTATGCTTTTCCAAGCGAAACTTGATGATTTTGAGGGTATGGCTTCGTTGATTGTATTGTGTTTGAAGTACTTTGCCTTAAAAATTCTGGAAATGAGGAGCTCAGGCCTTGTTTGTATTCTCCATGCTTGTTTAGCGACAAGGGCTTGGTTGAACAGAGTTAAGTTTCGGAATCCCAACCCGTCCCCCACCTTTTTGGGGGTCGCCACAGAGGTCCATCTAACTCATGGAATAGGCCTTTTGTCCTTCGAGGATCGCCACCAGAACATTCTTATTTCTTTCTCTATTTTTTGGATCAATGGTTGGGGGATCAAAAAACATGGCATAGCAAACGAGGGAATTGATTGAATGACTGATTTGATGAGAATCTCTTTGCCTTCTTGGTTCAACATTCTGTTTTCCCATCCATGTAGTTTTTGTTTGATTCGATCTGATAGGAACTGGAAGCAAGTTGCAAATTTGCGTCCTGTAAATTCTGGTAATCCCAAATATAGGCCCATGGGTCGGTTGTGATGGATTCCAAATTGTGCGGTGAGCTGAGTTTTTTTTAGTGTCATGGAGGCAGCTTTGCCAAATATAATAGCTGACTTTGTAAAATTTATCCTCTGTCCGGACATGTCAGCTTACTGGGTAAGCACCTGTTGTAGATTTGATGCTTCAGAGTTGCTTGCTTTACAGAAAACCAGGGAGTCATCAGCAAACAATAGGTGGGTCACTGGTGGCGCAGACGGGGTAGCTTTAAAGCCCGTAATCTTGTTGTTCAGAGCTGCTTGGTGTATGAGATGAGACAGCCCTTCTGAGACAAGGATGTAAAGGTAAGGTGAGAGTGGATCTCCTTGTCGGATACCACAAGTCGGGATGATGGTATTACTACGCTGGCCATTGATGAGGATAGAGTAAGATATAGTTGTTGTACACATGATTATCCACCTTATCCAAGTGCTCGAGAAACCCATTTTTGCCAGAATATATTCAATGAACTCCCAATTGACTTTGTCGAACGCCTTAGTAATATCCAGTTTCAGAGCCATATGGGGTTCAATGCGCTGCCTCCTTTTAAGAGAGTGTAGAAGTTCGTGAGCTATCAGGACGTTATCAGTGATAGATCGTCTAGGGAGGAATGCCGATTGGTTCGGTGATATGAGGTGGTGCATTATCCCTTTCAATCTATTAGCTAGGACTTTGGATAAAACACGGTAATGGACTGTGCATAGGTTAATGGGGCGGAAATGTGTGGGTTTGGTGGGTGGGTGTACCTTTGGTATGAGGCAGATGTGAGTGTGATTTGTTCCTTGTCCTAGTTGACCTGAGTTTAGTGCTGTTTGGATGAAGTTAAGGAGTTGCTGTCCCATTTGTGTGGCCAATGTTGTTGATAAAATCCCGGTGTAAACCCGTCTGGTCCTGGGGCCTTATCCGGGTTCATTTGGAAGAGCGCTCTCTTAACTTCAGAAAGGGAAATAGGGGCAGTAAGTCTATTGTTCATCTCTGTCGAAACCGAGGGTTGGAGAGAGGGAAGTGAGTCTTGCAATGGGGGGCATGTATGAGTATAAATCTCCTTGAAGTATTGTTCAAGGCAGCTGTGGAGACAAATTGGGTCTGTATGGGAGGCCCCGTGTGCGTCTTGAAGCAAGAGTGTACGGTTTGTGAACCTCCTCTGTTTGATTTTGACTTAAGAATTTAGAGTTTCGGTCCCCATGTCTAAGCCAGGCTACTCTGCTTTTAAGTCGCCATCTTTCTTCCTCCAGTTTGGTAAAATGTAAGAGTGCTTGTTTTGTTTGTACCACAGCCTGTTGGTTTTGTGGGAGTTGGGAGAGCAAGTGATTCAGGTGTTTTTGTAGGGATCTAATCCAATTGGCCGCATTAGGTGCTTGTGTCTTTTGCCAGTTTTGTATGTTGGATTTGAACCTATCGAGGGTGACTGGGAAATGATGTTGACTGGCACTAGGATCCCTGGGTGTCCAAGTGGATTCGAAGATGGTTTTGAAGGTTGCCATATGGGCCCAGCTATTGTGGAAACGAAATGGTTTATACCCCTTGTGTAATTTCCTTTAAGTTTCAATGAAGATGGGCATGTGGTCCGATCCCAACCAATTCAAATGCGTGACCATAGCGTTTGGGTGTTTCGAGGCCCAAGCCGGATTAACATAAGCCTTATCCAATAGGCTTTGGACTTGATGGATGTAACGATTCCCGTGCCAAGTGAACTTGTACCCTTTGGCCGTGAGTTGTTGGAGATTTAGGCGTTGAAGCATATGATTGAATAGCTTACAGTCTTGGTGAGTCTTCCTTCTGCCTCCTTGCTTGTGCGATGGTTGAGCTATATCGTTAAAGTTGCCCAAGAACAGAAAGGGTTACTGGAATAGGGCGTTGGTTTGTGCTTTGGTTATAAGATGGTTCCAAAGGAGCTTCCTCTGTTTTGGTATTGGTGGTCCATATATGTAAGCCAAGCCAAGCCAAAAGAGTAGTTACTAACTGCCACATTCATAAGAGAGATGTTCAAAGTAGGTGGGCACAAAAGGTTGAGGGTTATAGAGTCCCTCCAAAAGACACCTAGACCACCGCTAGTACCTAGTGCGGGGATTACAAAAGATTGATCAAACCCTAGGGACAATACTAGACTCTTTACATAATCTTCATTATTTTTTGTTTCAATAAGGAAAAGGAGATCCGGCTTGTAGACACGACAAATGTGCTTAAGGTTCTGAATTGTCAAGGGATGCCGTAACCCTTTGCAATACCAGTGTATTGCGATCATGGACACTCTGGTGGCTTCACGGGTGCCACCTGTCCCGCGTTGGATGCTTCTCCTTTCCCTTGAGCTGCACCACTTTTCTGTTTGACTTGATGGGTTGCAGAGCTTGATGAAGCTTCTCCTTGCTTACGCTTCTTGGATGCTGGGGATGCCTTGGTTCGGGCTTCATAATCTTGGGGGGTCTTGACTGCTGGTTTGGGACTTCATGTTTGGACGGAGATAGAAAGTAGTCTTGAAGAGGTAGCAGCCAGTTAGTGTCTGTATCCAAGAGATCCAAGGGTGGGAGAGGTGGAAGGTTTAGGACAGGGAAATCATCCTATGTGAGTGGCTCCTCTGGGTTCCCTACAGTTGGTTGATGCTGAACAGGGTTGAGAGTAGCCGGGTCAGTGATAGAGTGGGTGGGTTCTACTGTAACAGAGGGTGGTGGGCAAGTTTTGTTGGTCGGGGTAGTTATGGGCTAGATCGTGGTTTGGTTGGAGGGTGGGATGGTAGTAATGGGCGAGGCTGAATGGATGCTAAGCTGCCTGAATGAGGACGTGGGGGGTGGGAAGTAGTGATGGTAAGTTGCTGCGGTTTGGGTGTAGCTCTCTCCGAGGGTTTGTTGATGTGATCTGGCTGCTTTGTCCTTGTTCCTGGTAAGGTGGAAGTTGGTTTGGGCTTCCCCAGCCTGGTCCTCCTTGAATCCTAATGAGATTGAGGTTGCACTCTCCGATGATGTGGAGCATCGAACCACAAAAGGTGCAAAAATACCTGAGCTTCTCGTAGAAGAACTGAATCAGGATCGGTTCAGGGTGGGGGGGGGGGGGGGGGGGGGGGGGGGGGGGGGGGGGGGAACTCAATCCTCTTTGCAAACTTAAGCTTGTCATGTAAGTTGAACCGGACTTGGACAAGGTAGTCAGTGCCCGGGTGATGGTACGACTGTCTTGTCTTAGAGGTGACTCCTTCACCTATCTTGTCTCCTAGGTCCACCAGAGCAGTGTTGTGGCGGTACTCTGTTGGAACGTTCACAACCCTTACCCATAACAGAACATCTTTCAGAAAGTTGTCTTTAAACCGATTGACTCATAGGTCAATAGCGAAGAGGTAGCCTTTGTAGAACCAAGGCTGAGGAACGACCACATCCATCAATCTAACTTCGTTGCTGAAGTTCACCAAGACGGTGCCATCATTCTGAACCGAGACTGCAGATTTGTCACACAGTTTCCATAGATCCGCAAGAAACTCTCGAAGCCTATGGGCGTTTTGGGTATAGTGTAGACGTCGGAAAACGAGGGTAGTCTGAGCCTGGTGGATTGCTTGGGCTTGAGCTTGTTCGGAGATTCTGGTGGGAGGGTCAGAAGCGCCCAAGGAGATTTGTGCGATCGCAATTTCGATATGGTTTTCCATGGTGGTTGATGAGTGATCCGGAGGTCGAGTGTATTGAGAAGTGAGTGAGTATCCATGAAAGAGATTGTGGCGTGATTTAAAGAGGAGGGTATGGAAACTGAAACGTTTTTGGTTTGATTTGGAGAAGTAATCATAATGAGGCGTGGAGGAGGAGGTTGTGTTTTGAGAGGTAAGAAAATGGATCTGATAGGGTGGAAGAAGATTTGTTCGACTGCGATTTGAGATTATTTGGATTAACGAGGCAGTGATGATGAAAGTTGAGTTGGGAAGATGCAGAGTCCCTGCATAAGATTGGATTATAGGAGGTGTATAGGTTATGATTTTAGGAGATGTGTAAGGGTTAATTCGAGGAAGAGTGTAAGAATAGGGGAGAGAAGAGATTTGAGAGGATTTAGTGAGAGAAATATTTAGAGAGAGAGCCATTCCCTGTTTTATTTTTCATTTATAAAAATGAACCTCAATACATGTTCTAATTAGATTTAAGAAAAAAAATTAATAAATTCGAAATCTAAATAATGAGCAAGTTGTCAATGTTAATGAGTATTTGTTAATTTTTTTTCCAATGAACATTTTCGAGTTGTCAATGTAAATGAGCATTTGTTAATTTTTTTTCCAAAATCCAGTTGAAAATACCAAAATATAACATATATATATTTAGTAGATTGCAAACATGTTTATTTTATTCATTAAAGATCAATTTTTGATGTCTTCAAACAACTTTTGATGTCTTCGAATCTACCAATTTTAAATGCTCATTGTACAAGCTACCAATTTGCTTTCTAATGTCTATGATGTTTTTTCCAATACCTTGTCCAGTTTATTTGCTGTCTAATGTCTATGATGTTTTTTCCATTACCTGTCCAGTTTATTAAGTATTAAGAAGAGATGGATTGTGTAAAGGTTTGGAACTGAGGGTGCATGATTATTCGCTTATAGCTAATTTTTTTCCTCCTGAATTGGGAAGTACAGATCTAATTTAGGAATGTTGTGGCTTGAGTCTTTAGGAGAGATGACAGTCAATTGGAAGTCTTAGGTGATGAGGTTTCAGCAGAAGGGAAATCAGTAATGATAAAGGGAGATCGAGATTTATATAATGCACCAATATCTATGAAGAACTTGTTGAAAGTGAAAACATATGGGGAGGATGGTATTTTGGTGGAACTAAAATTAATGGAGATAAAACAAGAGGTAGGGGTACAAAAGGTAGAGGATCCATAAATGGAGAAGATTCTGGTTCATTATGGATAGGTGTTTGAGGAACCACAAGGGTTACCTCCTATACGTGGAAGAGAACATGCCATAGTACTAAAAGTTAACACCAAACAAATAAGCGTAAGGCTATTCCGATACCCTCAGATACAGAAAAAAGATATAGAGAGACAAGTTGCTTCAATGCTTACGTCTGGAATTATTCAACCTAGTACTAGCCCCTTCTCAAGCCTCGTTTTGTTGGTGAAAAAAGAAAGATGCAAGTTGGCGGTTCTGTGTTGATTATAGGGCAGTAAACAAAGAAATAATGGTTGACAGCTACCCTATACCGATGATAGACCAGCTCTTAGACGAGTTTCTTAGTGAAAATATTTTCTCCAAGTTGGATCTCATATTGGGCTATCATCAAGTTCGATTAAGAGCAGAAGACATACCTAAGACGACATCCGAACTCATGATGTGCAGTATGAGTTTTTATTCATGCCATTTGGACTCACCAGCGCTCCATCGACATTCCAAGCATTGATGAATAATGTGTTCAGACCGTATTTAAAGAGGTTTGTTTTTGTTTTTTTTTTATGATATATTGGTTTTTAGTGATAATGTAGCTAAGCATTATAGTCATGTGGAGACAATGCTGAATGTGTTGAAACAACAGAGGTTATATAGTTTTGGGTGTGTGAAGCTTGACTACTTGGGTCACATAATCTCTGGGGAAGGAAAATCAAGGCTATAGTGGAGTGGAAGAGACCAAAAAACATAAAAGAGTTGAGAGGATTTTTAGAGTTGACGGGTTACTATCGCATATTTGTACATAAGTATGGAGAAATTGCAAGGGCCTTGACTGATCAACTGAAGAAAAATCAATTTAATTGGGAAAGAGAGGTTGGAGTGGCGTTTGTTGAATTAAAGAAAGCAATGACATCAGGTCCTGTTTTGGCGTTGCCAAACTTTAACCTAACTTTTGTGGTTGAAGCTGATGCATCAGGGACAGGAATAGGAGCAGTCCTTGTGCAAGATAGAAGGCCTTTAGCATATTATAACAGAGCCTTAACATAAAGAGAAATGCTAAAGTCTATATATGAACGGGAGTTGATGGCAATAATACTTTCAATACAAAAATGGCAACACTACTTTTTAGGAAGTCATTTGTGGTTAGTACTGATGAGGACATCGAGCCACCACCCCTAACCAAGATCCCAAACATGAAGGAGCCACCTAGAATCCGCCAAGGCTACAAGCGGCTAAGGGAAGAGTTTGACCAAGTCATCAAAAGTATTTAAGCCTCATGGACCAAAGTCCATTAAATCTTGAAGAAGAAGGGTCGATTTGGACTTTGGAGCATCAAAGAGGTTTTGGACCTGATTTAGAGACTAATGTACTTGGATTTGAAGAGGAAAACACATTCAGCCTACAAAGGATTCAAGAGGAAGACAATTCAAGCCCAAACCCAAACAAAAAATCAAATTCGCCTAGGGCTGTGAAAGGAGGCAATGTCATTTTTGTCATCATTCCAAAGGAGCCTCCACTTCATGACTAAGGTAAGTTTTTGAATTCGAAATACTTGTTGACTTTTCTGTTTTGCAAGGTAGGCTAGAATAGGCCTAAGTATCGAGTCCAGTGGATGTAATCTTTTCATTTAGTACTTTGTTTCCTTCGTAATTTTCGTTTAAAGAGTCTGTATTATTTTCGGGCCAAGAGAAGTCCCAAGCCGCATTTGGACGTTTCTATAAGTTTTCATCTTTACGCAGTTTGTAACACACAACTTTGATAAAATAAACATACCCTTTTCTCATTGAGAATTACCTTTCATCTAGCTTTCTTGTTCCTTGAGTGTCTGAAACTTCTACCTATCATCATTCGAGTGTGACTTCTAGAATTTGAGTTCTTTAAAAACACTTCCACCATCGTGCCATCTCTTCTCTTGACAACAGTGACTTGAGTTATATTGTCTTTAGCCGCCATCCGCCACCTCTTCTTTTGATAACAGTAACTTAAGTTACATCATCTTGAGCCATCCTATCAATACAAGTCCGATCTTGTATCATTTGGTATCAGAGCCGAAATTCCAACACTTCTATTTTCTTACTCTTATCTTTCATTTTGCTTTCATTTTTAATGCATCTCTTAAAAACCCTAAAAATCAAAACAAAAAACTGCTTTCCGTTGCATTCATCCGAAAGTCCAAAAAAAAAAAATCACGTTGCATTTAGTTTTTGAACCTTTTGATCTGTGTATTAAGTGTGTATGCTAGAAGAAAAATCAAGACATCAATACCCTTGACCTTCACGACGAGGAGAAGAATAAAAGAATCCGACCACAAAACCCTACGCTCTTTCTTTCCTTATTTTGCCTCTTTCCTTAATTCATATTTCCATATTTGTCGTTGCATATCTCGTTAGTCTAGGTCAAATATTTGCCTTACCGTATCTTAGTCACATCACATCACGTTTATTTGCCTTTAATATTTTGAAATCCATTCTTGCCATAAACTTACAGGAGTAATCCTAGAATTCCATCCGTTTTCTGGGTTCTCAAAATATTATCTTTCCATATCTTTTTACTTGCATAAAAAAACCATAAAAAACAAAACTAAAAGTTTACAACTGTTTTAATTTGCAGGATCGATGGCCCAACAATGATATTTGCAAATGGTTTAGTCAGGTTTCACCTAGAGAATACTAGAAAGTAGTCTAGGATTTTAAAACCCGTTCGAATACGGCAAGTGCACAGTAGTGCGAAATAGTACAAAGTAAGGTCGATCCACAAGGAATGCAAAGATTACCGATATTTAATCCTAAAGTTATTCTAATAGCTAAGACTATCAAAGAGAGTTGGTTGTAGAGAGTTATCATAACTAAAGTGTAAAAAAAGGGATGTAAAACAATAAACTAAAGGTGTTAGGGGATAAGATGATTCTTGGGACTTGGCTGCAAAGATCTAACAACTATTCAGGGACTGATTAAGAACCGTCTAGAACTCAAACATAAATACTAACTATGCTAACCCGATATCCACGGCGAATAGCAACTATATAGAATATTCATACACCAATGACAAGTGTTTTCAAAAGCAAAGGCTTTAATAGACTAGCATTCATTATCTTACAGGTTCGATCTGTTCACAGTTTTTCCCAAGGAATGTTCCGTTCTCAGAAGGAAGATTGCTCATCTAGATCTTGTTCCAACAGACTTGACCGCTCAAAGTTCTAAGGTCTAACCTAGATTCGTAGACTGAGGAGCCAACAAAGCCTAATCATTATGAACAAATAAAGATGAAGACTCTTACAGATTAGGGTTCCCTATTTGTGTTAAATCTACAGATTAGGGTTCCCTATTTGTGTTAAATCAGATGCATACCAAAATCTCTGTAGGAATCTCCCAAATCCTAACTGGTGGACTGTGATACCCCAGAATGTAGCTGGAGATCATGAGAGCCGGTAGCTCGAGAAACACAGAAGAAAAATCGGAAGAGTTCTAAAAAGTTACAGAAGTTCTGAGGAGTGTTTTAAAAAGATTTTCGAGTCTTGCCTCTAAAAAAAAAATTATTTCCAGGAATTAATTAAATCTCGTGATCAGTAGTCCCATCCCGTAGTTCCAAAATATCAAGTTCCGCCGTTCTCCATCAAATAGATTACCGTTACACATCTCCGACACATGTCACCACCTTAATTATTTTTTCACTCACTCTCTCCCTCCCCCTATATATATCCCACCACCACATATTTTTCTCTCATTATCTCCACTCATTTTCTCTCTCCCTTATCTCTTTTCTCTCCATTCTTTCTTATCTCTCTCTTTTATCTTTTGGGCGATCTTGCTCTTCTCTTTTAACGTCGGTGGTGGGTGGTGATGACGACGATGGTGGAGCTTCAGGCAAGAAGAATAAGAAAAAGAAGAAGAAGATTCGATCCTTAGCAGTGTGAGAGGGAATTTCTTATTGCTTGTACAAGATTAGTTGAAATCAGGAGTTCGGAATAGAATTTAAGTTTATGCATCCTAGATTTGGGTTGGGGAAACCTTTAATTTGTTAGATCTAGCTTAGATAATGTTTGCATGTGACGATTTATTGATTTATTAGCTAAAATTAGCTTGATATATGCTTGATCTATGGTTGCATGTGGTTTTAAGCTAGACATTAGCTTGATTGGGTTGTGTTTATAGCTAGAACTATGATTGTTTTAGCTTGTTAATTGTGAATCTTTGCTTGCATGTCTTGATTGAGAAGTTTATCTTTGAGTTCTAGCTAGATTGTAGCTAAGATTTTAGCTAGATCATGTTTATTCGCCTAGATGATGTTTAATGTTTGCTTGCATGTTAGATCTACATAGATCCAGAGTTGAATAAATGCTTGCATGTTAGATTTTCTTAAATCTATGGTTGATTGTTAGCTTTGATAGCTTAGAATAGTTGATGCATGTTAGGTCTAAGGAGTTAAGATTATATTATGCATGGCAGTGATGAGCAAGTGAACTTTGGCGAAGAAAGTGTTGTTCAAATAAGGTGGTGAACATATCGGTCCTGAGCGAATTAATGCTCCCTTGAGGGGAGGTTAGGCAGTGTGGTAGTACCTAGTCTCAATCCTGCAACCCCTAGGGTATGAAGCCTACGATCGAAAACCATAGCGTAGTCAATATTTGTGACTGAGTTCTGGACAAGAATCTAACCAGCATCTGAATAGTCGATCGATCTACAGTCTCGAGTCCCTTGGATCAATTCACCGAAACCTCTACAAATTAGGTTTTATGCTGAGCTACCCCCTAACACACACTCCCAAACACAACCTCCTGCTACATACTAAACCATAGATCTCTAGACATATACCAGATTTTCTTGTGGATCGACCCCGCTATATGCTACAAGAGACTTAACCGTGCACTTGTAAAAATGAACGGGTTTAAACTCTCAGGTCTACTTTCTAGTATTCCTTGGTGAAAAACGGGTTTAAACTCTCAGGTCTACTTTCTAGTATTCCTTGGTGAAACCTATTTAATCCGGATGAACAATTGGAACACACATTAGAGGCTTACGCTCAGTCGGAGGAGCTCTGATAGAAATCGTAAATGTCATTCACAAAAACTAAACTTAAAAAAGAACAAAGAAGCGAAATCCAAGAGTAAAACCCAACCACCTCAATCGATTCATCTTATGACCTAAATCGCTGACCAGCCATTCACACCAGTATATGGTTTGTTGAAGCGAGACTTAATCTTCCAGCCGACCAAGGAAGGTCCACATGTACTTCAATCTGGGCACTTCCCCTATCTTCCACGCTCTTCGTGAGAAGATCCACATTATCGATGGCAGTGCTCGAATCACCTTAGATCTAGTGTTGTCTCTATTTCCACTGATTCTTGAGTTTGATGTAAAAAAAAAAAACAAAGTCAGCACATAGCTTCTTTTGGGAACGATGCGTATATACGAAATCTAAAGCTTTTAGATCCACCGATGGAATCTGTGACTGGTAGAAGCATGTATCACTTCGGAAATCGAGAGAAAAAAGAAGTCAGCACCGACTGGAGTAATTAGATCGATGGATGCGGTACATTTTTCTCCAAAAAGTCGGACTGTCGCATCACCGTGGTGGTGGCATGCGTGGCTGATATACTGATTATTTTAGCGTTTTCTTACTCTGCTTTTCTATGTTTCCAGGGTATTATTGTTTTCTTTTTATCTTTTTATTAACTTTATAGCTTAGAAATTACAAGAAGGAAACATTCATTCGAAGAGACGAAAAGAGCAGAAATCAGGCGTTCAAGAGCAAAGGATTCATTTGGAGCTTAGGTGTTCGAAGAGACGAAAAGAGCAGAAATCAGGCGTTCAAGAGCAAAGGATTCATTTGGAGCTTAGGTGCACCAGATACATTCGAGACTTGATGATTCTGAAGATTCGAGACAAGATCCAAGAGACGATCTCAGATTAGCTCGAGCACATGAAGATTTGCTCGATCACATGACGTAGGGTTGTACCAGATCACATGGTTGCTTGTAGAGGAAGGAAAAAAAAGGAAAACTTCCAGAAGGCTTAGGGATCGAGCGAATCCATATTGATTCGCTGGGGCATGACTCAGTCAAGATAAGTTCATGCTAGGTCTAGGGCACACGCGCCTCCTCGAAGTGGATAAGCACATAAGGATCCAGGAGGGAATCAAAATTTGGATAAGCGTGAAGGCGCCAGAGCGAATTCACTTAGATTCGCTCCGACACTAGGGAATATTAGAAGAATCTTGAATTTCTCTTTTCCTGTATAAATAGGGGTCTCCTCTCACTCTTGTATTCATTCACAATTCGATACAAACAAAGTTTTAATAAAAAGGTTAGCTTTTAAAGAATTTTAGCTTTCGATTTAGTAGTGTCTAGGTTTCCTCTAGGGATTGAGGAGATGCTTCTTCATAGGGCTAGATACCCTATGAGCGAGTAGTCTCTCCGGTAGGGGAAGTAGGTTCTGTCCCTAAGGGTTTGTAAAACCCTAGATCTGTAAATCTGTCGCGAATAGATGAGATAATGCCTCCAAGGGTTCAACTCCCCGGGGGTAGTTGATTGATCAAGGGTAGATCATATCTAAGAAAGTCTTCATCATGTCTTGACTAATGCTTAGTGCTTTTTAGCCAATTTTCCTATGAACCTAGGCTAGACTTTGACTATTAGCGTAGTTGTAACACCCCAACCCGAGCAGGTCGAGTGTTAGTTCAAAATTTCTAAAACACCCCAACCCGAGCAGGTCGAGTGTTAGTTCAAAATTTCTAACCGCTTGGCTCAATTTTAACCCTAGAGGTCTATATTTGCTTCTATGCATTAAACGGGTAAACTTAAGCTTATAACTAAATAAAACATGCAATAAGCCCTTTATTAAATTTACCTAAGGAACCGTTTACGAGGTTAATTATAATATTATAATCCTAACGGTCCAATACCATCCTTGCCACTGGTTTACCCTTGGCCTTGCACCTTATCTCTTTGGTCTCGCCCATTGACTTCGTTACTTCTCACTTCCAAGGCTGCAGGTGTCCCTCGGTCGCCTTTGAGTCTTGGTTCGAGTATATTCCACCTGAACGCCTTGTGACCCCCGACCGTAGTCTTCTCGGGTCCGTCTTTAGTCGTGCCATGCTGGTGTACGATGGCTCCTGTTAATTATTCTCCGACCTAGTTAGCTGAAACCTACTTATAATCCAATTGGTTAGAATTATAAGACACGCATATAAAGAACCCGTATATCCTAAAACTTAGTAGGAAGTGAATGGCAAGGCTGCAGGTGTCCCTCGGTCGCCTTTGAGTCTTGGTTCGAGTATATTCCACCTGAACGCCTTGTGACCCCCGACCGTAGTCTTCTCGGGTCCGTCTTTAGTCGTGCCATGCTGGTGTACGATGGCTCCTGTTAATTATTCTCCGACCTAGTTAGCTGAAACCTACTTATAATCCAATTGGTTAGAATTATAAGACACGCATATAAAGAACCCGTATATCCTAAAACTTAGTAGGAAGTGAATGGCTAATATGTGACACGGGCGATTGACTATTTATTCTCCGACCTAGTTAGCTGAAACCTACTTATAATCCAATTGGTTAGAATTATAAGACACGCATATAAAGAACCCGTATATCCTAAAACTTAGTAGGAAGTGAATGGCTAATATGTGACACGGGCGATTGACTATTTACATCGATTACGCTACTAAGCCGTCCAACCCTTCCGGTGGTCTGACCTAGCAGTCCCATTCCAATTGCTTTCGAGATCATTCAACCAACCATCCCCACTGATCTCTAGCCAAAGGTTTGGTACGATGTAAGCTATCACCTTGAATGGGTTCGTCTTGAATCTCTTTAACTCGCCGGGCTCATGTAGAGCCTTACCATTACAGTAATGTTCTCCATTATTTCTTGATTATCGCCATGATATATTCTTTAATCATGCTTGCTATCTATCCCACTTCTTTGTAAAAACCGAGTCTAGCCTATTTCCGAAGCCTTTCTCGCAACTCACCCTACACGGGCCGAGTCAGTTTGCATTGTGACTCTGTTAGTCCCGTTCCCGGTTCGACTAACTCCTTGACCAAGGCCGCGTCCTAATTACTCTCAGGGAACTTGGCTTGTAGCTAATCTTGTGATGTAGTTCTTTATCTTCACGTGCGTCCCTTCCCGACTACTCGGTTGCTCGGACCTTCCCGTCCGTAGCCCTTTTGATCTCCGCGATGGTGTCTACTCCTGGGATCTTCTCGGCTTCCGTGGTCCTTGGTAATGTCCCAACATCCTTAGGTTCGTACCCCTTAATGTCTCCACATTCATGCCTTCACCATCTCAGTTTCATCCGGACTGGTTCATTCGTTCTTTCCCGAACCCTCCGTTTTGCCTATCTCGGCTCTTTCGGTTGTCGAGGCTGCCCCCAACTCTTGATCCTTCTCCCTAGCCACGTTCTTGGACGTTTAGAGAGCCCTCTTGAACTCCTTGAGCCTCCCCACATTCTGGTCGAACCTGCTAGCTGCTAACTCTTCTTTCCCGACCCTTCCCGGATTCACCTATCTCGGCATTTCTGGTTGTTGCGGTTGCTCCCAACCCTTGAGTAGTCTTACCATCCACGTCCTTGGATGTTCCTAGAGCCTCCTCCCTAAGCTCCACGTTCTGGTCCTATGCCCGGACCCTTCCTAGCTCCTCCCGAGCTCGCCACTCCCGTTAACTCCTCCCGAGCTCCTCCTGAGCTCGCCGCGCTCCTCACTCCTCT
>CM071716.1:727076-737733 GCA_036630335.1 Physaria fendleri | reverse complement strand
TATAAATCAACGGTTGGATTAACAATAATTAGATATCAACGGACGGTTCAGATCAAATATCCACTTGGAACTCTTCTTTATATAATAAGATAACTGGGAACATTGAATCAGTGTCATAGTAAATATCTGAACTCTCTGGGTTCAAACAGATCGGTCTTTAAGGAAGGATGGTAAGAAGAAAACGAAGAGCTAAATGTGGGATATGTTTTTTTTTTTTTTGTTAACTCATGGTAAATCCCAGTCAAAAACCGACCATACTAATCCTAGGGGCCGGAGAAGGCCGTTTGCCGAACAACTCAATTTCTACGTGGAAGCCACGTGACAGACAATGTGGGATATGTTTAACTACTACTACACAATTTCCAGATTTTGAAGACGACTTGGAGAAAGCATTAGTTTCATTAATAAATATTTATTAAACCTTAATCTTTATTCTTGTTGGTTCATCTTCGGAATCGGAGCCTCATTGTTTTGTTTTGGTCTCCTGCTCATTGAAGGCTTGTGTCTCAAGAAAATTTGTCTTCTGTTATATTTGACGTTTTCTTTCGAATCTTTGTTTTGTTATATTTTTTGTAGTGAACCTGAGAAGAATCAATGGGTTTAAACACAGAGGGTTATATTTTACCATTTTCTAACCACTTAAGAATTAAGATGATTCTCTCTAAATGCTTAAAACGGGCATCTTCTTCAATCTTTAAGCTCTAATGTATCAGAGATTGGATCAATGGATACAGAGAACGCAAACTGGTGACCTCAACACTGCATATACCATTGATAATTGATGAATTATAAACAAAAGAACCTTTTTTTTTGTCAAGGAAACGAAAGAACCTTTTTTTTTTTTTGTCAAGGAAACGAAAGAACCTAGACAGAGAAATAATAAGACGAAGACGAAGATTCAAGAATGGCAGATGACGGCGACGAACACCGATTTCGTAAACCATATCTACACAGGCCCAATGAAGCCCATATAACTAAGCCCAT
Source organism: Physaria fendleri (assembly GCA_036630335.1). NCBI lineage: Eukaryota > Viridiplantae > Streptophyta > Magnoliopsida > Brassicales > Brassicaceae > Physaria > Physaria fendleri. The sequence continues at coordinate 736,749 of CM071716.1, read as the reverse complement.
CTAACCAAACACATGTCATACGAAATGACGAAAAGACCCATCTAGCTGTCGAACACGATATTTATCCCGTGGTTTGCTTTCACTTGGTGTTTTGTCAGCTGCTTCTCCTCTTTTACCAAATTAGGGTTCCGTAGCGAATCACGATCAGATCTCGTACCTACTCTCTGGTATGATTTCCCGTTTCTCTTTCTTTTTATACTGAAGTAACGGTTTCTCTCACATGGCTCGCCGTCTTTCTTGTGTCGATTCTGATTCGTAAATTTCTAGGGTTTACCATCTCGCAGTTACGATTTCTGGACACGATGTTAGGTAGTAGATATCAATCGAAATTAGTCTTAAGAATACATCTCATAAGTGCGAACCATGTTTATTATCCTGATGCTTAGATAACGAGTTCATATTTGCTTCACGCTCTTTATGTGTACAATTGTCTTCTAGCTTTGCATATCTTCTGGCTCTGCACTGTTAAGTTTCTTCTTTAGCTTGTTGAGAGATATTATGTTGCGCCTATATTAATTTCTGGGAGTCGGTCTATTTACTTCTTCAGAAAAATTTGGCCGCTTGTAGAAGATGTCTGATGATCCAGAGTACCGTTGCTTCATTGGTGGGCTTGCTTGGTCAACATCTGATCGTGGCCTCAGAGATGCCTTTGAGAAATACGGTCGCCTTGTTGAGGCCAAGGTAAATTTTTTTATCTCTCTCTTCCTGGTTTTCTACTCTTCTTGTTGCTGTGACATCAAAGCTTTGATTTTTTTTTGGCTTCTAATTAAACGTTGAAGTTTGGAATGTTTAGTTAATTAAACCGATCTGTTATCGGCTTGTTTGTTTAGTGATTTAAGTCTTATATCTCCTTTTTAGTGCTGTTATCGGCTTGTTTGTTTAGTGATTTAAGTCTTATATCTCCTTTTTAGTGGTGATCTACTCTTTTTGTTGCTGAGATGTTGAAGCTTTGAGTGTTTTGTAATTTGTTCAGTTACCGGCGCTTTGCATGTCTGTTTCGGCATTGATTGTTTGTTATTGTAAACTTTATCGCGTCTACCTGATTCTCATTAGCCATAAATCATATGAATGATAAACCTTATTTATTGATAAACAGGTGGTTCTTGACAAGTTTTCTGGTCGATCCCGTGGTTTTGGGTTCATCACTTTTGATGAGAAAAAAGCTATGGATGAAGCTATTGCAGCAATGAATGGAATGGATTTGGATGGGCGAACTATAACTGTTGATAAAGCCCAACCTCATCAGGGTGGGTCAGGCAGAGATCATGAAGGAGATCGCAGTCGTGATCGCGGATATGACCGTGATCGTAGCCGTCCCTCTGGTGGGCGAGGTGGTGGAGATTGCTTTAAATGTGGCAAGCCTGGACATTTTGCAAGGGAGTGTCCTTCTGAAAGTAGTAGAGATGGTGGGGGAAGGTACGGTTCGAAGGATGATAGGTACAGTGGGAAGGATGATAGGTATGGTGCAAAGGATGATAGGTACAGCTCAAGGGATGATAGGTACAGTGCAAAGGATGATAGGTATGGTAGCAGGGATGGTGGAGGAAGTCGCTACGGACCTGATCGCAATGGAGAACGTTATGGAGGGCGTAGCAGGGATGGTGGCAGCCGTGGAGGTCCAGGAGGTGAGAGGCATAGTCGTGCTCCATACGACCGCCCCAGAGCTGGTGGCTACTAGAATTCTATGCCAAAGGGTACGTAGGCATTCTGTCATGCAATTTTTTCTATGATTTCTCTGCAGATTTAAGTGCTGGTAAGATTTATGTTGGAGTCTTCTTTTGCAGTTAAATGAAGTTGAAGGTTTCTGCTTTCTGCTCTCTTTTCAAGTGCAAAGTCTAAGTTATGTCGGATGGTCTGTTTACTTCATTGTATTTGGATAGCTCGGGAAAGATGTGTGTCTATTTTGGTCCTAAACTCAAGAGTCGACTATGTTCCTAAAGTGCTCTCTCTCTCTCTCTCCTTATGATATGTTGATCCGTTATGAAACCTTGTGCTTGGTTGGTTTGAGACACAATTTGAGATGTGCTACTTTATGCTTATCGTATGAATGCGTGGGTTATCCCCCAACACCAAATTTTGCTAAAAGCCTCAGGTACGTCGTGATTGATTGATCGTAATAGAATATCGACATTTGGTAAATTCAAATGTCGTCATATTTGGGGATATACTGTTTATTGATTCGGGTAAACAATGATGCAGGATCATGTGATACTTTGGTTTAACCGTGAAATGTTACGACTGGTCTGTAAAACTTGTGATGGTATTGGGGTTTAGACAATGCTGACTGATACTTGGCTTCTGGAACTCAAACATCCCTTCCATGAGTTCTTTTTTTTCAGGCAAAACAAAAAAGGGTTCTTGTCAAAATTGTATCATGGTTGAACTCATATCCAAGACAGTCTTCAACTAAAGAAATCTCCAATGGTTGGCTCTTTGAGTTCGTCTTTGTGTCTTTGTGGGTTCTCTTCGTATCTCTTCATTCTCCATAGTATCTTGCTCGTGATCTCCTTTGATTATCATAGGCTCTAGCCTCTAGAAATTTACAAATTGTATGTTGTTTTTGTAGTTAAATAGGGTGCTTGATTAGTTAGTATGTGCTTTGGCTGCTTGAAGTTGACATGGTGAGAAGTACAATTTCAAACTAGCTAATTGTTGATGTGAACTACGTGTTGTTTAGAATTAGCTGGGACGATACACTTTTCATTGAAACGGCAAACAGTTGGGATTTCAACAAATAAAACGGCGGGGTATTTTCGGAACTTCCACTTGGGATTTAAGCAAATAAAACGTCGGGGTATTTTCGGAACCTCCACTTGGGATTTAAGCAAATAAAACGGCGGGGTATTTTCGGAACCTCCACTTCCCCTACACCAGATAGAATGTAGGGATTTGAATGACCAAAGAACTCCTTGCTTGAATGACTCTTTTTTTGTTTTTTTTTTTTTTTTTTTTTTTTTTTTTTTTTTTTTTTTTTTTTTTTTTTTTTTTTTGTTTTTTTTTTTTTTTTTTTTTTTTTTTTTTTTTTTTTTTTTTTTTTTGTTTTTTGTCAAGTCCTCTTGAATGAGTGATAAAAGCTATTTGTGATACATATTATATTTTTGGTCAACGTTTGCAAAATTTATCATGAAAATGAAATTTGAACGACCTGTTATATTTTATTTTGAATTTTTTATTCAGAGTGATGTGAAACAGGATTGGTGTCATTTGTATAGTTTTTTATATTAGGTTTTTATGATTAATTGTGATGATTCAGAAGCGAACCCTTTTTTCTTTTGGACAAGAATATCAAAATAATCCATAACTTTCGAAACTACTCATTATTAAGCATAAATTATCTAAATCTCAATCATCATTGACGGCTAGGGATGGGCATTTTGGATTTTGTATCGGGTTCGGATTGGGTTTTTGGGTATATATAAAATGTACCATTCGGGTATTTTAAATATTGGATCGGGTTCGGTTCAGATTTTTTCGGGTTCGGGCTGGGTTCGAATATTTTTAAATGTCCCAAAAATAATCCGAAATATTCTGAAATCCCGAAACCTAAAAAACCCCGAAATATATCTTAATATTCAAAAAACATTCGAATTGCCGGAAAATACTATATATACCATATACTCAAAAAATATTATAATTTTTTATTTTATAAATAAAAATATTTATTTTATATAAACTACTATTTTCTTCTCCAATTTAATTTTCATATATAGTATTTAATTTATACTATTTTTCACTAGTTATTTTTTATTTAATTATTTTTTATATATTTTAAATTATAAATTATTATAATTCAATAATAAATTTTTTTTTTTTAGTTTCATTTTCAAAATTTTAGTTTGTTATGATATTTTAATATGATTATATTAACATAAATATTTATTTGTTATATACACTTACCAAATATTAATATTATATATATATATATATATCGTGTATTTTCGGGTACCCACGGGGTTTTCGGTTTGGATCGGAATTTTTGGGTTTACAAAAAATATACCCGTTCGAATTTATATATATATATATATATCGGCTCGGGTTCGGATCGAATCCGGATCGGATTCTTTCGGGTTGGGTTCGGATCGGATTTCGGGTTTTGGATATTTTGTTCATACCTATTGACGGCGTATTAAATCTCAAATTAAAGTCTCAACCATCATTGATGGCGTATTAAATCTTTTTTTTTTGTGAATTTTTACTTAATTGGACATGTCATTAGATGACTAAATGGAAAAAGAAAATGGAGATGATGTGGCCTCGTTAAATGGTGACATGGCAGTGACTTGGAGATGATGTGGAATAAAAATGTCAAAATAATCTTCAGATTTCAAAAAATACTCATTTTTGAGCAGGAACAATCTTGACATAAAATTAAAGCTTTAACTATTATTTATGGCGTATTAAATCTCAAACTTTTGGATTTTTACTTAATTGGACATGTCCTTAAATGGCTAAACTGCAAAAGGTAAGATGCTTTCACTCTCACTAAACCGGGTTTCCGATCGCATTTTAAATCCAAGAAAAAATATCTAATCAGGAGAATCGACATGTAAATTAACTCGTTGTCGGGAACTTCGCCGGAACTGTCACCGCCTATTATGTAAACTTCTTTACACTCAACAAAAATCTTTACACTCGTTGTCGGGAAGTAATGGAAGTATTTGTTTTGCAGTTGTTATCAGAAGGACCAGCACATGATGAGATAGATTTGAGTTTCTTGGTAATGAGACGGGGAAGCCTTATGTTTTTCACACCAATGTCTTTACACAAGGTAAAGGAAACAGAGAAGAACCATTTTATCTAGTTCGGTCCAAGTAAGAACTTCCATACTAACTCACTTATCTGAAGATCACAACAAATTATGTAATTTTAATCATAAACATATAATAAATTCAATTTTTAGTTAAGCTTGCATAATGCAGATGCTTGGACTACAAGAGGTGGTTTAGTTAAGACAGATTGGTCTAAGTCTCCAATCACAGCTTACTATAGAGGTTTTAACGTTGTGGCTTGTAAGTGGTCTTACAAACTCTACCGTAGATCTGGACGAATCCATTTTCTCTTTATGGTCATCTTATTGTGATCCTAAGCTCAAAAACTCGCTCATCAATGGTGAGTCTCAAGTGGCTAATGAGCTTAACACTTACGGGAGAAAAATAATAATGGACCATGTCACCTTCCTTTTTTTTCGTTTAGTCATTTAGTGACATGCCTAATTAAGTAAAAATAAAAAAGTTTGAGATTTAATACGCCGTCAATAATATTTGAGGTTTTAATTTGAGGTCAAGATTGTTCGTGCTTAAAATGAGTAATTTAGAAAGTTGAGGATTATTTTGACATTTTTCTTCCACATCATCTCCAATTCACTGCTATGTCACCATTTAACGGAGCCACGTCATCTACATTTTCTTTTTTTGTTTAGTCATTTAATGATATGCCCAATTAAATAAAACTCCAAAAAACTTGAGATTTAATACGACATACGTCGTCAATGATAGTTGAGGTTTTAATTTGAGGTCAATATACTTCGTGCTTAAAATGAATAATTTTAAATGTTGGGGATTATTTTGACAAAAATTAGTAGTTTTAAAATTTGAAGATTATTTTAACATTTTTCTCTTTTTCTTTTAGTAACTTGTGTTTACAAAAATATATCTTTTGCTCTTTATTTTTATTTTTATTTTACCGAATTTCCTATAAATTTCCAATAAATATTAATGTTGCATTACCATATTTACTCTCTCTTTTTTTGTGAGGATACCATATTACTCTCTTTCGTAATTTTTATATTTAAACAACCTATGTTGTTTATCTGCTTGACCATTGAACTAAATCAAATTTAGTAAGAAAGACCATTGAACTGAATCAAAAGCTTTGACTATATCAGTCTTCATCATAAATCTTGGAGAAATAATACTCTTATAATAGTCTTTGATTACCTCTGAAACTAGTAATATATTCTCTATTAGCAATATTTGCTTCACAAATGCAGTTTGGTTCTTTACTCATCCTTGGCAATATGAATTTTAATCTCTTAGCTAAGATCCTATATAGGACCTTTTAGATTGTATTACAAGAAGATATGGGTTTATAGTCCCTCATACTAGTTGCATAATCCTTCTTAGGAATCAGAACTAGGATAGTAGAGTTGATACCTTTTTGGAGGAAACCTGTTTCAAAGAATGATCGAATGACAACTAAGAAGTCTGGCCTTATTATGCTCCATGCAACTTTGAAGAACTCTGATGTGAATGACAACTAAGAAGTCTGGCCTTATTATGCTCCATGCAACTTTGAAGAACTCTGATGTGAACCCATATGCCCAGGACTCTTTTCATTTGGCATAGAGAATAGGTTGACTTAATCTCCCCATTACTCACTTCCTGAATTAATGCATTAACTTCAGCCTCAGAACATATGAATTCAACCAACCTTGATAACTCACTCTCATGACATCTTTTATAGTTCTTAGGTGTATAGTTTAAGAATGACTGAAAGTGGGCAACAACAATTTATTTGATTTCTCTTATATTATCCACTATATTGTCATTTTCGTCCTTGATCTCAGTGATAGAATTTATACATCTTCTTGCAGTTATAGAATTGTGAAAAAATGCATTGTTCTTATCTCCAATCTTCAACCAATGCACATTTGATCTCTGCTTTAGGCACCTCTCTTCTATACTAGAATTCCTTTCCCATCTTGTAGTTGCATCCTTTTCTTCCATGATTATCTGGTCTGTAAGGTTTTGTACAAAGATTTTCACAGGTCTATTTAGCTCTATTCGATATTTCATACAAATTCTTAAACCAAAAACTTAAACTGGGGATTTTCCAAGAAAAACACATAAGGATAAGAAAATATTATGTAAGGATTTCAGATTTTTAGGGTTTAAGTTTGGGGATTTTGCTGATTTTGAAATTATAGGGTTTGATTTGGGGATTTTCTAGGTTTGGGATTGCGAGTTATGATGTTCAAAAGATATGAATATATATTTGGGTAAAATAGAGACAGATTGATGAACAAGTCAAAGATAAAGAATCGTACTGCGTTCTTCAGTCTCTTGTTTGAAAAAAAAAACTAGGATTTTTTGATAATCTTGTCAAAGAACGTTTTTTTGTCACGAGCGCCAAAAATTGGATTTATTTTTTTTGTTTGATATGTTTTAATTTAGATGATCAAGTAAACAAATCGGATAAAAAATTAAACTGGATTTTAAACCAGATTTAATCATACATAAATCCGGTTTAAGCAGTAAACCAATCAAAATTAATGTCAGGGTAATAGATCGTTCATGGACAATTGAATACAGAAGTACGTTTTAGGGATATTTATGCAGATGTCAATAATTCATGGGTATCTAGTGCGATATGACTATAGTTCGTGAGCAAACATATCGTTTTCCCAACTAAATACGACTAGCTTATATTATATATATATTTTGTCATGAACGACTAACTTATATATATATATATATATATTATATATATATATATATATATTGTTTGTAGTGTTATTGAATTTGAGATCTCTTCCTTTATCGACGAATCATGGAATCAAACTAAAATTCATCTAACTTATCAACGTTTAGGGATATGGACGTCGTTGGCATTCCTAAGGAATGTCGTTATGTTGCACGGATGAGACAATTGTGTCCAGAACCGAGTGATTATAGCAATCACACGTTCCAATGGGTAGATGAGCGTTTGGTCGATGAAGTAAAGATGCTTAAAAAGTGATGTTCTAAACATAAGAATGATTTTGGAATTCTTTTCACTGATCTATGTGATATGCAATAATCAGTTGGAGGTTAATGTTATAAATTAGTTGAAAATACAAAGTGACAGATGAAAAACATTTTTTTGCTAGTGTTTTCGGTTTAGGTTGCTTTTTTTTTTTTTTATATCTAAACCATCGATTTCATTAATGATAACCAAGTGTCAATTAGGCAAATACAAGCCACAAGGACTCAACAGTACCACTTACCAACCACAAACAGGTCGAGGGTCCAATAACGCATCTAGGCCTAAATCTTTCCTAAGACTTCTAGATGTACACTCAGATGAATCCAAAGGATTCACGGACACAAACACTACAAAAAGACTCCAAATGTTTCAACAAAGCCTAGAAAACACAAAATACATAAGAAATATATGGTAAAGAACGATTGAAAGTGAAGTCGACAGCAATCATAAGCAAACCGTAGGATGCAATGAACGCTTCAATCGCTTCAAGTTCAGTAACTTTCTTGCATATATCATAAGCCTCCATGGTGTGCCAAAAGATCATCACTATAGTGAAACTGTAACAGAACAGGGCTGAACCATGACAATAGTTAACAATGTGCAGCGTTGGCTTCAAATCTTCAGTACTGACTTACCAATCTTCGACTTAATTCCCACCAAGATAAGTGTACATCTTGTTTGGGATCTAAGTGTGAGGACAAGCAATGTGAGCAATAAGTTATGAGGAGAAGAAGCTATTCAGATTGAAAAATTATGTTCCGGTCCAAATTCTACCTATCAATCTCTATCCCGTTGAAGCTATTATAAATCGTGAGTCTTTAATGTCAAGAACATCGAACGAACTCCCCAACTCAGAAAAGATGAAAAAGATAATGAAGTACAAATTGTTCCAAAAAAAAGACCACCAACTCAAGCTAACAAAGCTTTGGATCCATCCTAATCATTTCCTCACTAACCGCAACAAAGATGACCATTCCACCAATAATCAGACGATATACAAGTTGGGTAAAGACAATCCATTCAAAACTGTTTAGCAAAAAACAAACTGGAGCTTGGTTCATTTAGCAACAGGTTTTTCCAAATTGAACCGAAGGATAAGAATCACATCCAAACTTGACTAAAAGACTGCAATCCAAATCGCACACAAGGTGAGAATGAGAGAAGAGATCTTCAGAGGAGGAACTTACCGGTCATAGATTCCGATGCCAGAAGAAACAATCAATGCAAGACAACTCCGATTAACTGTAAAGAATCACTAGGGATAGCAGGAAAAGAGACCAAGGAAGAGACACCGAGAAAGCAGAAAATAAAAGAGGTCCTCCCCGACCACGGCAATGGTGCCGAAACCGGAGAGGCGACGATGGCTTCATGTGGAGAGAGTTTTTTTAGGGTTTTACAAAATTAGTAATTTAGCCTTTTGACTACATATACTTTGGTTGGTTTAGGTTGCTTAGTTAGTACGTTTATATTTTTCTTCTATTTAGTTTATGGTATATAGTTTTGTTACTATTTTAATCTGACCTTGGTCTGACTTAAAACACATCAGATTTTTAAGGGGAAATTCATCAAAAAAATCGCGAACTTGTCAAAAATATCAGTTTGGAGCATGTACTTTGATAATAATTGTTTTAATCCCAAACTTTGTTTTAAAATAGCACGCTGAGAAGAGATATATGATAAAGAACGATTGAAAGTGAAGTCGACGACAATCATAAGCAAACCGTAGGATCCAGTGAACGCTTCAATCGCTTCAAGTTCAGTAACCTTCTTGCATATATCAGAAGCCTCCATGGTGCGCCAAAAGATCATAACTATAGTGAAACTGTAATGAACAGAGCTGAACCATGACAATAGTTAACAATGTGCAGCGCTGACTTCAAATCTTCAGTACTGGCTTACCAATCTTCGACTTAAGTCGCCACCAAGATAA
>CM071716.1:675110-685950 GCA_036630335.1 Physaria fendleri | reverse complement strand
TAGTTATGCTAAGAATATGCGTTACAAATTTTGTACGCGCAAGCTACGAAAACCAAATGGATAAGAGAAACTGCAACAAATATTATTAAGGGGTGCTGAAGAAACCTGAACCAAAATGACATTTAGCTTGTTGACATAGAGCCTTTCTGATCTGAAAGACGCTTCGTTACTCGAGAGCTACAAGACAAAGTCATCGTCAAAACAATTCTGATAACCAAGTTATATTTAGAAAACAACCTATGGCCTCAAAAAGTAATACCTTTACAATGACCTCTGAGATGTAATTTTTCATCCCATCTCGTTGTTCAACAGGAAGAGCATTCCATCTATACTTTATAACACCTTCGAGAACCTGAGGGTGGATGCCAAAAGAATATTTGCTAGTAAAGAACCTCAACAGAACAGTTTTTAATTGACTGTAGGTAAGGAAACTTGGAACCAATGTCGGAAGCATTGTAGATTAATATACACATACAACATGCCAAATATTTCATAGTCATAGGTTCTGAACGTGTATGCCATTGGCCAACTTTTCTCTAATGGGTAAGGAAACTTGGAACCAATGTCGGAAGCATTGTAGATTAATATACACATACAACATGCCAAATATTTCATAGTCATAGGTTCTGAACGTGTATGCCATTGGCCAACTTTTCTCTAATGAGACAATAACGTGGGCAATTAATGCATAATACTCATTGGTCAACCTTAAACAAATTTCCAGACAGTTAATTTCATTCCTATAAGAAAACTATTAAGAGCATTAAGTGCCAGAGCCTATATTTTTCCAAAATGATTTTTGTTGTTGTTTGGGATACAGCATATTTAACTATTGAATTGAACTAAATATCATACAGCACATCTCAACAGTTGAGCGAACAGTACACAATATCACCAATGTTTACATTACATCTCTCGTAGTATCAGCAATACAGAACTATGCCAAACATGTACAACTGGTATAAGAATTATATGAAAAGAGTGTCACCGAAGACTGACCTGAAGCGCAAAGAACTTGGTATCCATGCTCTTTGTATTTTGTAGAATGTGCACAACTTGAAGCCACATATCTGGATTAGCCTGCAAATCCCGTAAAATCTGGTCCGCAGCAGCTCTCTGAACATGGTTTAAGAGCAATGCCAATTAGGGATTAGCCTGCAAATCCCGTAAAATCTGGTCCGCAGCAGCTCTCTGAACATGGTTTAAGAGCAATGCCAATTAGTTCAAGGTAAAAACTCAGATACAAATGAGGTCAAAATTGACATCAGAGTGATGCTATTACATAGAGAAATCAAAGTATTTCACTGCCAGATGAACCTCAAAACCAAGAGGACAAAAATTAAGAATTTCAGACAATGTTACTCCTGTAAAACTAGAGCACCCCATCAAAAATTTCCACCCAAACCAGATAAACAGACCAGAGAACTATACAAATCATCCCTTCATCCCCAAAATTTCCCGATGAACAACTCAAAAACCAATGAAAATTGACCAACCTCTTCCTTAGATCCGGTAACAAAGAAGGCCGCTACAGTAGCATCGAGCAAACCAACGTCAATTGGCTGGCTCAAGTCCCTTAACTTCTCAGCCGCCATGATTGAGAAAGATGTTTCAATACAAGAATTAAGGCTCTCCGATAAGACTCCGATAAGACTCAAGAGTAAACGAGAGAAAGACGAAAACCCTAGGCACAAAATCTAGAGAGAAGATTTTTTAACAGAGCTAGAATAGAGGCGAGTATACATACACCTATATATATAGAGAGAGATAGAGATAGAGATAGCTTAAAATTGACGCAGGAGAAAACGAGTGACTTTGAAATTTGTATTTTACAATCTTCTTCTTTCCTTATTATTAAATTTTTATTTACATTTATTTGATATTTATGAGATTTTTTTGCTTCTAAATGTTATGAGATAATTGTTGAATTAAGATTTGTTTCTCTTCATGGACAAAAGTAATTAAGAAATCACCATAAATCAGGTTTTTTATAAGATGATGTTACTAAATATCGAAATATTATTAATAATAAATCAGGTTTTTTATAAGATGATGTTACTAAATATCGAAATATTATTAATAACTAATTTTTAAATTTTCGCGCGAATTATTATTATTAACTAAATTTTAAATTTCCGTGGGAATTAAATCGGGTTAAAATATAATTTTATAACAAAATTGATATTGAAATTATGAAAGTAATATAAAACTGATCTTTCAAATCATAATAAGGTTTAGCGGAAACGAAATTTTATTACTAATTGTCTTTCAAATTTCCGCGGGAATTAAATCGGACTAAGATCTAATTTTATACCAAAATTATTATTGAAATTATAAAAATAATATTAAAAACTGATCTTTCAAATCATAATAAGGTTTAGTGGAAGCGGAATATTATTACTAACTAACTTTTAAATTTTCGCGGGAGTTATTATTATTACCTAATTTTTAAATTTCGTACAATATAAATCGGGTTAAAATCTAATTCCTCACAAAAATAATTATTGAAATTATGAAAGTAATATTAAAATTTGATCTTTCAAGTGGACACGGAATATTATTACTAACTAAAATTTAAATTTCCGCAAAGAAACTATTCTTATTACTTAATTTTTAAATTTTGTACAAAATAATTGGGTTAAAATCTAATTCCACATCAAAATTATTATTAAAAATTATAAAAGTAATATTAAAAACTGATCTTTCAAATCATAATAAGGTTTACAAAATTATTATTAAAAATTATAAAAGTAATATTAAAAACTGATCTTTCAAATCATAATAAGGTTTAGTATACATAAAATATTATTACTAACTAATTTATTAAAATTATTAAAATTATATTAAAAATGATCTTTCAAATCATAATATGGTTTAGTATACACAAAATATTATTACTAACTAATTTTTAAATTTCCGCGGAATTATCATTACTATCTAATTTTAAATTCCGTGTACAGAAATTCGGATAAAAATATAATTCTACGTCAAAATCATTATTGAAATTATATTTTTCAAATGATAATAAATTTTTTTCGACTAAACCTTACAATGTAGTTGTTTTGTACAGATTAAATGCTATATATATATTCATATATATATAGGACCGTTTCTCATATATATAAGACAGCAATTTGAACCAGAAAAATAAGTTGGTGTTAACTATTTTTTGAATAATGGACTATTTATAGATATACAATAATTTTTCCGATAGAAACAAAAAAAAATCTCAGCATTATGCAAAACCTAAATTTTTCATGTCAATTTAGCAGAAAATTATATGTTTTGTGTTTATGATCGAGTTATAAAAAGAAGTGACAAAAATTTGATCCTTTGGGTTTAATCTGAGTCTATGTGTGAGTCTAAAATTATTAATCATATATATAAAAATTTGATCCTTTGGGTTTAATTTGAGTCTATGTGTGACTGTGTGAGTCTAAATTTATTAATCATATATATATATTGAAAAGACACGAACTATAGTCTAACGGTACTTAAGAAGATCGAGTTGTCCAGATTAGCTTTAATATTTACATCCATAAGACTAAAACAGCAACTTCAACTTTCATATCAGAGAAACCAACAAGGAGAAGAAAAAAACCGAACCGCTTTAGCTGTAAGATGATTTTAGTTTTTCGGGTGTTCAGATGAATGAATCGGAGCATACCCTTCTGGCTGTTGGGGCTAAGACTGTAACGGTTGCGCGGGTTGTTCAGCTTCAACCTTCTCTTTCAAAATTATTATTAAAAATTATAAAAGTAATATTAAAAACTGATCTTTCAAATCATAATAAGGTTTATTATACATAAAATATTATTACTAACTAATTTATTAAAATTATATTAAAAATGATCTTTCAAATCATAATATGGTTTAGTATACACAAAATATTATTACTAACTAATTTTTAAATTTCCGCGGAATTATCATTACTATCTAATTTTAAATTCCGTGTACAGAAATTCGGATAAAAATATAATTCTACGTCAAAATCATTATTGAAATTATATTTTTTCAAATGATAATAAATGTTTTTCGACTAAACCTTACAATGTAGTTGTTTTGTACAGATTAAATGCTATATATATATTCATATATATATAGGACCGTTTCTCATATATATAAGACAGCAATTTGAACCAGAAAAATAAGTTGGTGTTAACTATTTTTTGAATAATGGACTATTTATAGATATACAATAATTTTTTGAATAATGGACTATTTATAGATATACAATAATTTTTCCGATAGAAAAAAAAAATCTCAGCATTATGCAAAACCTAAATTTTTCATGTCAATTTAGCAGAAAATTATATGTTTTGTGTTTATGATCGAGTTATAAAAAGAAGTGATAAAAATTTGATCCTTTGGGTTTAATTTGAGTCTATGTGTGAGTCTAAAATTATTAATCATATATATTGAAAAGACACGAACTATAGTCTAACAGTACTTAAGAAGATCGAGTTTTCCAGACATAGCTTTAATATTTACATCCATAAGACTAAAACAGCAAATTCAACTTTCATATCAAAGAAACCAACAAGGAGAAGAAAAAAAGGAACAGTTTTAGCTGTAGATGGTTTTAGTTCTTCGGATGTTCAGATGAATGAATCGGAGCATACCCTTCTGGCTGTTGGGGCTGCAACTGTGACGGTTGCACGGGTTGTTCAGCTTCAACCTTCTCTTTTGTGTTTTGACTAACCTCTCCAGCTGTTTGAGCCACTCTATTGAACGCTCCTGCTGCCCAACTCACACCAGTTAACACATAACGGTTCTTCATCACACCAGTTTTGACCAACCCCCAACTCACACCAGTTAACACATAACGGTTCTTCATCACACCAGTTTTGACTAACCTCTCCAGCTGCTTGAGCCCGGTTTCTTCTGCTGATGTGTAAACAGACTTGGTTCTCTCTGAAACCTGAAAGTTTTGGTCCACTGCTTCGATTTTTTCGTTTACCAAGCTTGTTCCAGCGCTAAGTTTTTGGCTTCGACCGATTTTTTGGTCTATTGTAGCAACTCCTGCGATTGCTGTTGAAGTGACACCAAGGATTTTTTGGTCTATTGTAGCAACTCCTGCGATTGCTGTTGAAGTGACACCAAGTTTCTCATCAATTGCTTTTGTTTTCCCGAGCTCATCTTTACCAAGAATTAAACCCTTTGCTAACATGCTGCTCACAACATCATCTTCTGCCTTGTGAACAACTGATGCTACACCACTACTTTGTGTTTCCTGAGCACAAATAAAAACCTCTTGGAGATTACTAAGCGTGTTGAGATGTATACTTTTAACTCAACAACACAGAATAAAACCTTGCTAGATATATCTACCAATCACAGGTTTGAAAGGTATATTGAAATTATTACTAATAATAAAGTCTTTTAATAAATCTTATTGAATAGATAGAAGACATTACAGTATGAGGGGCTGCTGGTGGACTGTAGTGTAGTTGGGAGCCAGCTCAATGGTGACTGATTGATCCGCAATACTAGCTCCCTGAATTGACATCCCTTGTTAGTATACAATGCAAATTCCAAACTTTAGTTATAAGCAAAACTAGTTTTACTTGTATAATCTCTAATCCAAACACAAAACAGGTTCCATGAGAACGTAGAAGTAAAGGTATCTTCAAATATTTCTGACCATATTCAAGGAAGGCTAAAAAGATAACGAGAACCTGATATATTGGTTACTAAATTAACTGTCTTATTAAATTAGCTGAATGCTACGACATTAATATTAAGATAAGACTTAAGAGGGAAGATGGATTAAGAGTGAACTCACTGATAAGAGTACAGCGGTCGCTGCTCCTTGAGGTTCTTCGAATGTGACATAAGCACTATGCTCACCACTGCTAGAAATACTAGCTCCCTGAATTGACATCCCTTGTTAGTATACAATGCAAATTCCAAACTTTAGTTATAAGCAAAACTAGTTTTACTTGTATAATCTCTAATCCAAACACAAAACAGGTTCCATGAGAACGTAGAAGTAAAGGTATCTTCAAATATTTCTGACCATATTCAAGGAAGGCTAAAAAGATAACGAGAACCTGATATATTGGTTACTAAATTAACTGTCTTATTAAATTAGCTGAATGCTACGACATTAATATTAAGATAAGACTTAAGAGGGAAGATGGATTAAGAGTGAACTCACTGATAAGAGTACAGCGGTCGCTGCTCCTTGAGGTTCTTCGAATGTGACATAAGCACTATGCTCACCACTGCTAGAGTATCAAGGCAAAATAGCTATAAAATTTCACATAACATAATCAACGAAAGAAGAAAAAATCACTAACCTTTGGATGTCGATGCTTTCAACTTCACCAGAAAAGGAGAAAAACTCTTGTATATCATGCTCTGTTGCCTTCACCAGAAAAGGAGAAAAACTCTTGTATATCATGCTCTGTTGCTCCTGAAGAGAGATTGCCAACTTTTACTGACCTTGTCTGTACATCACAAAGAATTAAAAAGGAAAGATTGATGAAACTGTTTAAGAGTAGAACAACTTTTGTAATCAAACACCTAGTATATCTAACCAATAAAAAGTCACATTTAGCATTTGACCTCCTAGGGATAAAAATATGTTGGCTTTGAAGATGATTACCGTCACCTCATTATAGATAGTGTTATTTTTTTGAAATCATGTAAAAGAATCTTACTTTCAAAATGGCCTTGCAATTTTCACAGATAGTTTCGCTAGTTTTAGCAGCCGCAATACAGCTTGTACACTTTGCCGGCCAATCATTTTTCACTATCTGTGCATTTAGCACAACATCAGTTATGCCAGAAGATAAGTAAGTATATGCATCGGAACAAATTTTTGTAAGCATAAGCTACCAAAACCAAATAGATAAGAGAAACTGCAACTAATAAATAAATGCATTGGGTATTATTAGGGGGTGCTGAAGAAACCTGAACCAAAATGGCATTTAGCTTGTTGACATAGAGCCTTTCTGATCTGAAAGAGGCTTCATCACTCGAGAGCTACAAGATAAAGTGACCATAAAGACAGTTCCGATAACCAAGCTTCCAAGGTATATTTAGAGAACAATCTATGGGTCTATGGCCTCCAAAAGTTATACCTTTACAATAACCTTCGAGACGTAATTTTTCATTCCATCCTGTACTCCAACATAAAGAGTGTTCCATCTATACTTTATAACATCTTCGAGTACCTGAGGGTGGATGCCAAAAGAATATTTGCTTGTAAAGTACCTCAACAGAACAGTTTTTAATAGACTGTTGGTAAGGAAACTTGGAACCACTTTGGGAATCATTGGAGATTAATATATACATACAATATATGCCAAATATTTCATAGTCATAGGTTCTGAACGTGTATGCCATTATAGCCAACTTTTCTCTAATGAGACAATAACTTGGGAACTTAATGCAGCATAATATTCATTGATCAACCTTACACAAATTTCCAGACAGTAAATTTCATTCCTATAAGAATATACAGATGCCAGAGCCTATAGTTATGAAAATGATTTTTGTTGTTGTTTGGAATACAGCATAGTTAACAAATGAATTGCACTAAATATCATACAGCACGTTTAAACAGTCGAACTGAACTGTACACAATATCAAACAATGTTTACATCACATCTCTTGTAGTATCAGCATATAGAACGATGCCAAAGTAGATCAGTATGATCAACATGTACAACTGGTATAAGAATTATATGAAAGGGTGCCACCAAAGACTAACCTGAAGAGCAATGAACTTGGTATGCATGCTCTTTGTATTTTTTATAATGTGCATAACTTGAAGATACGTATGGCGATGAGCCTGCAAATCCCGCAAAACCTGGCCCGCAGCAGCTCTCTGAACATGTTTTGGAAGCAATGTCGATTAGTTCAAGGTAAAAACTCATATACAAATGGGATGAAAATTGACATCAAGAGTGATGCTATTACATAGAGAAATCAAAATATTTCACTGCCAGATGAACCTCAAAACCAAGGACAAAAAATTGGATATATGATACCCCGGTAAAACTAGAGTAGCCCATCAAAGACTTGTGCAGAACACATACCAGTCACAAGCATAGACAACAAGAACAAGGGACTTAATTTACCAAAGGCAGAACTCAATGAACCACAAACAAGAACCAAGTTCCACTAACCCAATGAGAAACCCCTAAGACTCTGAAATCCAAATTAATCGAGCGGCTTAGACCAAAACTGTATCCCCTAACAACGAAACGCTTGTAATTCCTAATGTTTACACCCAAACCAGACGCTCACATGATAAATAGACCCGAGAACTATACAAATCATGCCTTCAGCCCCCAAAATTTCCCGATGAACAACTCAAAAACCAATGAAAATTGACAAACCTCTTCCTTAGATCCGGTAACAAACAGTAGCATCGAGCACAGCGACATCAATCGGATTGCTCAAATCCCTTAACATTGCCCTTAACTTCTCAGCCGCCATGACAGAGAGAGATGCAGCAATACTCGCAGGAGAATCTATGGGAGCTAATTAAGCCCCGACGATTAAGACTCAACAGTAAACGAGAGAAAGACGAAAACCCTAGGAGAGCGAGAAAAGGCACAAAATCTAGAGAGAGATTTTTAACAGAGCTAGAAAAGCATATATACACCTATATATAGAGAGAGAGAGATAGCTTAAAATTGACGCAGGAGAAAACGAGCGACTTTGAAATTTGTTTTTTTTTTGGCGGGGGACATATTCTTAAAGTAAATTTCATTTTTATTGACATTTATAATTTACTATTTGATAGTTTTATTGACATTTATTTGATAGTTTTTTTTTTTTGGGCTGACATTTATTTGATAGTTTATGAGTTTTTTTTTTCTTCTACATGTTATGAGACAATTGTTGAATTTTTCCATGGACAAAAGCAACTTAAGAAAACACCATAAATCAGTTTTTTGTATAGATATTACTAAATAAATTTTAAATCTTTTTAACCGAAATATTACTCCTAACTAATTTTTAATTTTCCGCGAGAATTATATTATTAACTAATTTTAAAATTTTTGTGGGAGTTAATAAAATCTAATTTTATACCAAAATTATTATTGAAATTATAAAATTAATATTTAAAAATTGATCTTCCAATTCATAATAAGGTTTAATAGACACGGAATATTATTATTTTTGTTGGTAAAATGTGGTGCTTTATTGATTTAGGGCGTTAAAATATTTACAAATCCGTGAGGTTTTTTTTTAATAAAAAATAGTTCACGTTAAACAAATGATTTAGGGCGTTAAAATATTTACAAATCCGTGAGGTTTTTTTTTAATAAAAAATAGTTCACGTTAAACAAAAAAAAAAGTTCATGAAAATAAATAAAACAACACACCCAATTGTAAAGTAAAAAAGAAAAAAAAAATGAAACAGAGATGCTTTGGATAAGTTTCGAGTCACCTGCAACAACAGAGACATACCGAAAAAATCGAATAACAAAAAAAAGCATCAAGAATCGTGTGTAAGGGCGAGCCAACGAGTGAGAAGCAGGTCGGACTGAGCGTTGTTGGAAGTTGTTGCGATCTTCCCTGCAATATCGCGCTTGATGGCTCGAACAAGTTGGGTAGAGTGTGATGGTGGCTGCCGACACGAAATATTATTACTAACTAACTTTTAAATTTCCACAGAAATTATTGAAATATTATTACTAACTAACTTTTAAATTTCCACAGAAATTATTATTACCTAATTTTTAAATCTCTTGCAAAATAAATCGGGTTAAAATCTAATTCCACGTCAAAATTAAATTATCAAATTATGAAAGTATTATATGAAATTGATCTTTCAAATGATAATAATTAATAAGGTTTAGCGGACAAGGAAATTTATTACTAACTTTAAAATTTCCGCGAAAATTATTTTTATAACTAATTTTTAATTGTACATCAAAATCATTATTGAAATTATGAAATTATCTTCTTCCCGTAGTTCAGTTCCCGCCGTGGTCTTCTTATATATCATTGTGTGGGGCTGATAGAGCATAGCTATAAGCCAATCAGAGGAATCTAAACATGTGTAAAAGAGAATCATGGATTCATGATTTGTGCATTTAACTTTAGCTTAATGGGTTCTTTGCAGCCATGACTATCATTAACAATCACACAGCTCTCTCTGCCTCTCTCTCTTCTCTTGAGTTCACAACAACTAAATAAGGCTTAGGTGAGCCTAGGCCGTAAAGAAAATGTAAAATAGGGATTCCTGATCTACGAGTAATTAAGTTATTAGTGGGTAAATATGTACACTTATCAAATCCATAAAGCTGCTATGGCATCCCTCAGTGTAATGGATATCCCTGAGCCTTACATCGCAATTCAATCTATAGACACATGACAGGTTCAGGGAGGTTTTTACAAGAAAATATTGGAAGAGATGTTCTTAGTTTGTGTTTTTAATTAACGTAGTAACCAAGTGGCTCCTTGAGAACAAATTGAAAATTTGTTTCTCCTCTGAGGACGGAAATAGCGGAGGACATAACAGGTCTGTCATCGGCGTGCACTTGTCTGGGAGGGAATGCACCAGAAAGCGTAGGATCTACGATCTCTAATGACTTTCCTTGCACCCATTTACTCCACACAAATCTGACTAGTGTGGTAACCGTGCCGTCAGAGTTTTCCAACCCTCTGTTCATCTTGCCACTGATGATTTCCAGTAGCAAGATTCCAAAGCTGAAAACATCAGACTTCATCGAGTATATCCCCTCCATTGGATATTCCGGTGACATGTACCCACTGCATTATATCAAAAAGGAAAAATTTAAAAGTTAAACGAACAGATATTTGTCTTAGAATATATTTATCCTCATACTGTGTCCCCGCTATGTTAATTGTC
>CM071716.1:647265-657838 GCA_036630335.1 Physaria fendleri | reverse complement strand
GAAACAAATGTCTATTTTGAGTGCACATTGTGATAGCAATTTGGCTACATGTGAGACATTGTGTTTTATGAAAAATGATAAAACTTATCTTACATGAAGATAGAGTAAAATCATCAAACAATTGATCTCAAATAATGTATCATCAAAATCGATTACATTAATTTAGTTGACAACCTATGGATCCAACTATTAAAGGTTGGTCACGAGATCAAGTTGTAAATCATCAAGAGGAATGGGATTTAAGCCTATTATGAGCTTGGATTCAGGCAAACTTAGATCTTATTGACGTTGATACGCGCAATGTAGCTCCCAGTGATTTAGAAGGCGGTGTTACCCCTTTGATTTCGGTATGTCATACCGATGGATCGTGGAAATCTTCGAAAACCTTTGCAGGTTTAGGATGGACCTATTATGATGATTTCGAGGTAATGTCTCTATGTGGATCAAGAAGCATGGCCCGTCCGCTGTCTCCTCTACACACAGAAGCCGAAGCTATTATTTGGGCAATGGAGTGTCTGCTGATGCGCGGAGTTAGAAGTGTGCACATTCAGACGGATTCTTTGGAAGCTATCCACATACTAACACAGGATGATCCATGGCTAAGCTTTAGATCCCATGCTACGGTGTTCGCTCTTTTGAACGCCAGGTTCACTTCTCTATCACTATCGAAGATCCCAAGAACAATGAATGAGTTGGCGGATTCACTATTTCGTTTTTCATGTCATTTAGATTTGTCTTTCTGTTATGTAAACTCTTTTGTTCCCCTTGGATTCCAAGGAACCTTTATTTAATTAATATAATTTTATTCCGTGAAAAAATAAAAAAAAACAGAAGTGACATGTATTATTTACCAAAATCAGAATAAAAATAATATATTAATGATGGAAAATCGTGGCATGTTCGCCGGAGTTGGAGTCGTTGCGGCAGAAGGGATCATACGCTGCTTGCATTCTTAAGATCCTAAGTCGGAATTAATGGCGCGTGCGTCAGAAGGGATCATACGCTGCTTGCATTCTTAAGATCCTAAGTCGGAATTAATGGCGCGTTCAGTTCTGGTGAACATGGTCCGCTAAACAACATTGTTCTGCTAAGATGTCAGAAAATTCCATTCTTTATTGGGTTGTCGTTTCTGGAAATTGTGCGGCTCCGTTTGATGAACAAGGGGACAAGATGTCGACATGAAGATTTGTTATTTGCTACGAAAACGGCGAGGACAAGTGGAATGTCAGCTACTTGGTTGGCTTGGCCTGGATGGTAGGTTATTTTCAGATCATAATTGGCGACCACTTCCGGTTGACCAAAAAAAAGGGTTCGCGACCACTTCCATCCTCCGTCTTTGACGCAAATTGAAATCTGGTTGGGTAAATATATACGGCAAGCTTTTGCAGCTCGAGAACACTTGTACTTTTTTCCTGTAAAGATAAGATCTCCAAAGCTTCAGAGAAAATATCAAGACCGTCATTTCTAAGTCGTGGCTCGGATAATTGTCCTCGTATTTCCGTAATTTTCGTGATGCATAGGAAATTATCGTTCAATTCTTAGCTCAACCACTTACCAAACTAGCCATGTACCGCATCGTCTGGCCTAACTTACCGAGCTAATTGTCTTCGTTGACGCTGATCCGAGCTAATTTTACTTAGCTTCTTACGGGCAAGTATTAGGATTTCAAGTTTTCCAACTTATTTGTCCACTGAGTGAGTTGTAATGCCCCAAACCGAGAGTGTTATAGGTATCCCAATGACTGTTGCGGGAAGGCGATAGAAGAGGTTCAGGAAGACGGAGCTTTGGCTTACGGATTAAGGTTTATTTGTCAAAGGTTCAATACCGGCAAAGACTTTGGTAGAACCAGAATCAACACGTTCTCGTCGGATGTTCGAGATTCCAATAGAAATCTAGAGGCGCACAAGCAATCACTCTCCACAGCTCCATATCCTTAAAATCGATCATAACCTGAAACATGCATCTTCACACCGATATGCAAGAAGATAAAACATATGTGCATGAAAGTAGCATTTGTAAATTAAAATTCCTTAATGATTTCTATTTATGAAATCTGTCCCAAGCATCTTCTACATCAAATTGAAACAACAAACATATATGATTGATGAAAACTATAAAACAGTGAAGGAAGAACATACTAACCTTTATCCGTAGACATGATCGATTATGTGTTTCCTTATGATTGATCTTATCTACCCTTAACCCTTCCTTAATCAGATCTTTTGATGGAGAAGATCTCTGTTATTCTCTATTTTGTTCTCTCTTCCTTAATCAGATCTTTTGATGGAGAAGATCTCTGTTATTCTCTATTTTGTTCTCTGTTTATTTTTGCTGTAACATTAAACGTTGCTTTTTGGTTTCTACATCTTAATTAATCAAAGACCTCTCATATTTATATTAATAATATAAGTACCCATTCATAATGCACCCTTTTATGAGGTATATTTTCATTGATTAATTAAACCTTATATTATGTGTATATATATATATATAATAGTACTATAATATATATATACATAAATACCATAATTAGAGAACATTAATATGACATTATGGGTAAGGGAAAAAAGTTATCAATACACCTATTCTAATACTCTTTAATTGAAACCCATCTATCTTTATGCATTAGAACTTTATACTTTAACATTGAACCATAAACACATTGGCTACACTAATGAAAATATTCTTACAGCATTCTCCAAAAGATCTAATTAAGAAAGAGAAGAAACGATTTTCGCTACAAGAAAATAAAAAATAAAAAAGAGAACATGCACCCCAATTTCCACACCAAACTCTATATGTACGCTACAAGAAAATAAAAAATAAAAAAGAGAACATGCACCCCAATTTCCACACCAAACTCTATATGTAAAGAAGAAGACATGCAAAAATTACACCAAATTCCATAAGCGAAGAGGAAGATATGCGAACCACAAGCAAAAGAGAAGGGGTCGAATTTTAGTGTCCTCATCTCTTGTTTTGAATTCTAATTTGCCCCTTTCCCTCATAAATATTTTTTTGCTAATATATGGTTGCCTTTTCTCATAACATAGGGAGGTTGTATTAGATTACAAAGGGCCAAAGGAGATTCTATTTTTGGCTAGATTCTATTTTTGGCTAGATTGACATTTGAGAATTTGATCCAAAGAGAATGATAAGAAAAAGAAGAAGAAAGGAGTGAAGATCAAGAGGAGAAGAAGACAAGAAGAAAGAGATCAGAAGAAAAGAAGAAGATCAAGAGAAAAGATGACGAGGTGGTTGTAAAATCAAAGTCGTAGCTCTTGATTTTAATTTAAGGTAAGAAGGAAACTCCTTCGTTGATCCAAACAATTAAACAGTTTTTTTTTGGCATGAAGAATAAAATATTTCAAGTTTTCTTTGTTTGGGACATTTAACCATGTAAAACAAAGATTGCCTATATGAAAATCATTAAAACATTCATTAATAAAATACATTAGCAAAAACAAAAAAAAAGACCGTCTTTATCTTTAAAATGAAAAGTCCAAAACTTTAATAACAACTACTATGTCTCGCTACTCTTTGAAACCAACTTGGAAGTCACAATATCCGACTTTTGGTCTAGAGTTCGTCGTGAGACTCATCATCGTCATCTGTCGAACCTGATTCACCACCTCCTGGTGCCCTCCTTCAGCTTCTCATCGTATTCTTCTTTCTCTGCATTCTGGTTTTCATCTAGCCACTCTAGAGCCTCTTTGGTCGCTGCTTCAATCTTCTCCTTGTCATCTCCCTCCAATTTGTCTGCAAGCTTATCCTTGTCGCTCACTTGGTTCTTCATGTTGTACACATATGTCTCCAGTGCATTCCTGGCGTCGATCCTCTCCTTCACCTTCTTGTCTTCCTCTGCAAACTCCTCTGCCTCCTTTACCATTCTCTCTATCTCTTCTTGGCTCAGACGTCCCTTCTCGTTGGTGATTGTGATCTTCTCTGATTTTCCACTCGCCTTGTCCTCTGCTTTCACGTTGAGAATACCATTGGCGTCAACTTCGAATGTGACTTCGATCTGAGGGGTTCCTCTTGGAGCTGGTGGGATTCCGTTTAGGTCAAATTTCCCGAGCAACCTACAGTCTTTGGTGAGACTTCGTTCACCTTCAAAGACCTGGATGGATACGGTTGTCTGCTGGTCTTGGTATGTTGTGAAAACCTGAGATTTCTTGGTTGGAATAACTGTGTTTCCCTCCTTCAGCTTCTCATCGTATTCTTCTTTCTCTGCATTCTGGTTTTCATCTAGCCACTCTAGAGCTTCTTTGGTCGCTGCTTCTATCTTCTCCTTGTCATCTCCCTCCAATTTGTCTGCAAGCTTATCCTTGTCGCTCACTTGGTTCTTCATGTTGTACACATATGTCTCCAGTGCATTCCTGGCGTCGATCCTCTCCTTCACCTTCTTGTCTTCCTCTGCAAACTCCTCTGCCTCCTTTACCATTCTCTCTATCTCTTCTTGGCTCAGACGTCCCTTCTCGTTTGTGATTGTGATCTTCTCTGATTTCCCACTGGCTTTATCCTCTGCTTTCACGTTGAGAATACCATTGGCGTCAACTTCGAAAGTGACTTCGATCTGAGGGGTTCCTCTTGGAGCTGGTGGGATTCCGTTGAGGTCAAATTTCCCGAGCAGCCTACAGTCTTTGGTGAGACTTCGTTCACCTTCAAAGACCTGGATGGAGACGGTTGTCTGCTGGTCTTGGTATGTTGTGAAAACCTGAGATTTCTTGGTTGGAATAACTGTGTTTCTCGGAATCAGCTTTGTCATCACTCCTCCAACAGTCTCAATACCCAAAGTGAGTGGTGCCACATCAAGAAGAAGAATATCTTTGGTCTCATCACCACCTTCTCCGCTCAAGATACCTCCCTGAACGGCAGCACCGTAAGCAACAGCCTCATCAGGGTTCACTCCCTTGTTAGGCTCTTTCCCTTCAAAGAAGTCCTTCAATAGTTGTTGTACCTTTGGGATTCTAGTACTTCCACCAACAAGTACAATCTCATCGATCTGGCTCTTCTGTAAACCAGCATCATCCATGGCCTTCTTCACAGGTCCCATGGTCTTTCTGAACAAGTCATTGTTCAACTCCTCGAAACGGGCTCTGGTGAGTGGCTCAGAGAAATCAGTGCCATCGAAGAGAGACTCAATCTCAACACGAACTTGGTGCTGGCTACTAAGAGCTCTTGCCATCGAAGAGAGACTCAATCTCAACACGAACTTGGTGCTGGCTACTAAGAGCTCTCTTGGCTCTCTCACATTCCCTTCGGAGCTTACCCAAAGCCTTGTTGTCCTTGCTGATGTCCTTCTGGTGCTTCTTCTTGATCAGCTTGATGAAGTAATCCATGATCCTGTGGTCAAAGTCCTCACCTGCGGAAATCACAGTAAGAAAATGTTAACTCAACAACCATATATATGCCTCTGGCACATAATCCATATTAAAGGCAATGAAATTAAAACAATGCATTTAAGGTAAACGCTAAGCTACCTCCCAAGTGGGTGTCACCATTTGTGGAAAGAACTTCAAACACTCCATTATCAATGGTTAAGACACTGACATCGAAAGTACCACCACCAAGGTCAAAGACGAGGATGTTCTTCTCACCACCCTTCTTATCCAGACCATAGGCGTACCACCACCAAGGTCAAAGACGAGGATGTTCTTCTCACCACCCTTCTTATCCAGACCATAGGCAATAGCAGCAGCAGTGGGTTCATTGATGATTCTAGCAACATTGAGCCCAGCGATGACACCAGCATCCTTTGTAGCCTGCCTCTGGGCATCATTGAAGTAAGCTGCATCGAGGAAAAAGTAAGAGGTTTAATCAACTAACCAACCAAACATACAAAAAGAAGAAGTAAGCACGCAGTAAACCGTTAGTTAAAGCTCACCTGGAACAGTGACAACAGCGTCCTTGATTTTCTTGCCAAGGTATGCTTCAGCTGTCTCCTTCATCTTAGTCAGAATCATGGCACTGATCTCCTCAGGTGAGAAAACCTTGGTCTCACCATCCTTAATCTTGACTTGAATGTAAGGCTTGCCTTCCTTGTTCACAATCTTGTAAGGTACAAGTTTCATATCCTTTTGCACCTCTTTGTCCTCGAACCTGCCAAAAATAGAGACATTAATGCAACATTCTATGAGAAAAGACAAAAGAGGGAAACCCAAAAGCAAAGAGAATATATTTACTTTCTCCCGATCAATCGCTTGACAT
Source organism: Physaria fendleri (assembly GCA_036630335.1). Classification (NCBI taxonomy): domain Eukaryota; kingdom Viridiplantae; phylum Streptophyta; class Magnoliopsida; order Brassicales; family Brassicaceae; genus Physaria; species Physaria fendleri. Next base: position 651,631 of record CM071716.1, on the reverse strand, counting down.
CGAAGATAGTTCTCTCTGGATTTACAGCCGCCTGGTTCTTAGCAGCTTCACCAATCAACCTCTCGGAGTCGGTGAAACCCACCCAGGAAGGTGTAATACGGTTTCCTTGGTCATTGGCAATGATTTCAACATGGCCATTCTTGTAAACACCCACACAAGAGTATGTGGTACCAAGATCTATTCCTATCACAGATCCCAACTTCGTAGCCTCCTCTTTCGCAATTGAAGTAGCATAGAGACATCCTGAATCATAACTTCAATCGTCAATAAAATTACCAAAGGCAAACTCCACAAATTAAAGAACCACAGAGATATCAAACACAAATCAACAGAACTATTCAAAATTTTCACCAATGTAGACAACAAGATAACATTAATAAAAATAAATACCCCAATGCACTATAAATTTAAGAACAAAGACAGATCTGATCTGAAAAGCTAACACAGTATAGTGCAAACACAAACAAATCTTATCAGATTCAAAAAAAAAACAACGATTCGTCACATCAGATCATTACAACTCCCGTCAAACATAGATCCTCAGTGACATTAATGGAATCAGTAACAAAACAAACCGAAAATAAAATATCACTAAATCGAATAACCGAAAGAAACAGATAACACACAAATAGATCGAAGCATCTTGATCTAAGTAAAGAATGAATCATTCTTACCTAATAAGGCGATCGCAAGAACCACCGAACCGCGGGCCATTTCGAAGATCCTTTTGTTTACTCTGATAAACTGATTTTGAGATTCTTATTACCAACGATCTATTATTATTGCAAATAAGTCGCACGCGAGGCTTTATACTAACAAAGAAAGGGTCAGTCCCCGAAGGTTAAGGTGAAGACGAGAAAGCCCGTGTCATCTTCGATTACGTGGACCAATAAGTTTATAACATGTCATCTTAAATGTGGCAAACCAATCAAATCACGACATGTATAACACCGGCCAATTAGATCTCAGATCTTGCGTTGGATTAATCTCGGCCGTCCGTATGTTCGTTTTAAGATAATGGGCCTTTTTCATTTAACACAGGCTATCAATTAACTAATAAGCCCAATAGAATGAATTGTATGGCTCTGTTACAGCCTTAATATAAACCCATATTATTGATTGTCCGGCCCAATATTAATTTTTTTTCCTTTTATGGTTTTACTAATATTAAATATTAATTTCATAAGATCGAATAATTTTTAGAATAAAATCACAAATAGTATTTTGCATTAAAGCATATGTGATTGAGTGCTTGTGTGCCAAAAAAACAAAGAGAAACGAATAATTAGGCTTTATGGGTTTGGTAAAGGTCTGGAAAGAGATATGAATCACTCTTAACTTTTATTAGGAATATATCAATTATATGGTGCTCTCCTCCATTATCAATGCCACCACTCTAACCAGCATTCCCATCAATTATATGGTGCTCTCCTCCATTATCAATGCCACCACTCTAACCAGCATTCCCTATATATAAAAAAGAATCTATTAATATACAATAGTATCATTATATATACTTTATATAAGTTATATTTATTTTCTATTAATTATATAATGTATTGGTTTCGATAATAATAATAAAGTTAGCTATAAGAAATATAAATTGTATAGTGAAATACAGTAAAGATCATAAGATGACAAGTAGATGTACTCAGGGTTAAAATTAGAGGTTGCTAGTGCGATTGAGCCAATTAAAAATTTCTAAACCATTGATTTCATTAATGATAACCAAGTGTAAATTAGTCAAATACAAACCACAATGACTCAACAGTACCACTTACCAACTACAAACAGGTCGAAAATCCAATAATACATTTAGGTCTAAATCTTTTCTAAGGAATATTTAGACTTCTAGATGTTAACTCGTAAACACAGACACACTACAAAAGAGACTCCAAATGCTCCAACAAAACCTAGAAAAAGCACAAAATACAGAAGATATATATGATAAAGAACGATTGAAAGTGAAGTCGACGACAATCATAAGCAAACCGTAGGATGCTACGTGCCAATAACTGAATAACATGACGATGATTTATAGGGCTAGACTCGATACCGTGATCTCACGCACATAACAAAAGGACGCAAATACTAAAAGGGATGTATTGAAATTAGAATTGTAGATGATTTGGTGTGATTAAAGATAATTAAATTTTTCGGAGATTTGTTTTTTACTTCTAAACCATCGATTTCAATAATGATAACCAACTGCCAATTAGACAAATACAAGCCACAAGGACTCAACAGTACCACTTACCAACCACAAATGGCTCGAGGGTCCAATAATGCATCTACGCCTAAATCTTTAGGGTCCAATAATGCATCTACGCCTAAATCTTTCCTAAGGGAGATTTAGACTTATAGATGCTAACTCAGACATAGACACACTACAAAAAAGACTCCAAATGTTCCAACAAAGCCTAGAAAAAGCACAAAATACACAAGAGATATATGATAAAAAACGATTGAAAGTAAAGTCTATGACAATCATAAGCAAACTGTAGGATGCAGTGAACGCTTCAATCGCTTCAAGTTCAGTAACATTCTTGCATATATCAGAAGCCAATCTTAAATTCATGGTGTGCCAAAAAATCATCACTATAGTGAATCTGTAACAGAATAGGGTTGAACCATGACAATAGATAAGTATCAATGTGCAAAGATGGCTTCAAATCTTCAGTACTGGCTTACCAATCTTCGACATAAGTCGCCACCAAGAAAGTAGACATCTTGTTTGGGTCTAAGTGTGAGGACAAGTAATGTGAGCAATAAGCTATGAGGAGAGGAAGCTATTTATATTGAAAGAATTATGTTCGGGTCCAAAGTCCACCTATCAACATATATCCCGTTGAAGCTATTACAAACCATGAGTCTTTAATGTCAAGAACATCGAAAGGAATCCCCAACTCAGAAGAGATGGAGAAGAAATGAAGCACAAACTGTTAAAAAAAAAACCACCAAACAAAGCTTTGGATCCATCCTAATCATTTCCTCATTAGCCGTAACAAAGATGACCATTCCACCAATAATCAGACGATGTACAAGTTGGGTTCAAGTGATCGATTACGGTGTTTAAGCAAGTGGGTATGAGATTTAAGCAGGTTAATGACTCGATTAAACGACAACCAGCAACGATTCACGCAACACACTAACTCGACGAAGTACACTTTAAACCCGAAAGCAACATTTCACAAGATCCAATTTTCACAATCAAACTAAATTTTCTATGCAAGATAAATGAAATTAAAGCTCACAGACAGGACTGTTCCAAATATAATAGGGGCCCCAAGCGAAAACCAAAATATTTGGGGCCCCTTTTAAAAAATAAAACGAAAACCCAAAAAAGTTAGACTTTTTTAAAAGAAAAAAAGAAAAATCAAATCCTTGCATTTGGTAAGAATTGAACTAAAGTCTCCTAATTATATTGACTTTACTTTTACTATTGGGCTATAGACATAATTATTCTTTTTATCATCAAAAACATTAGATATTTTCAAAATTCGGGGTCCCAAAACTCTAAAAAATCGGGGGCCCTAAGCGATGGCTTATGTGGCTTATGCCACGGAACGGACCTGCTCAGAGAACACGCTAACAACTTCCAAATCGAATAAAGCTTCAATCGATTAAAGACACAACCTTTATCAACCAAAAATGACAAATTCGAATTGGAACAGAGATGAGCAAAAAGGTGCGATTTGGTAGCTAAGAGGTCACGATTTCTTAAGAAAATGATGCAACAGAGCAAAAGAACATTACTTTAAGCAAGAAACAAACCAAACGAAGCTCAACAACAGCAAAAATGGCAAAATGACAAATTCGAATTGGAACAGAGATGAGCAAAAAGGTGCGATTTGGTAGCTAAGAGGTCACGATTTCTTAAGAAAATGATGCAACAGAGCAAAAGAACATTACTTTAAGCAAGAAACAAACCAAACGAAGCTCAACAACAGCAAAAATGGCGGATCGAAAGTGATGATGAACAGTGACTGATTTTTTTTTCTTAAAAGCAATAGAAGATGAAAAAAAAAAGAAAAAAAAAAGACGCAAGCAAGAAGAAAAGAAAGGGCGAAAAAAAAAAAGAAAAAAAAAAGACGCAAGCAAGAAGAAAAGAAAGGGCGAAACTCAACGAAACACACACACGAAAATGGTAGACAATAAGTAAATGAAGAAGACGATGAAATGAAAACAGAACGGAAAAAAATGAGTTTTTTTTTTTAAAAACAAAATCTGAAACAAAAATGATAGAAATGATAGATTCAACCTCAAATTAGGAGCTTTTAGCTCTGATACCAAATGATGGACATCTAGAACCTTCAAGCTTCAAATCCATGGAGATTGGTCTTTGAATGTGGAGGATGAGAGGTGG
>CM071716.1:578906-591520 GCA_036630335.1 Physaria fendleri | reverse complement strand
CAAAGACTCTAAAACTTTGCAAAACTCTAGAATTCTCAAAGTTATGAACATTCTATAAAAGTATCGAACCAATAACACCCCCTAGGAAGATTATTACTGATATTTGAATAGATATTAATAAAATTCGTAACATAAAAGGAAATAGACATATATGTATTAAAAATCAGAAACGTACTATTTATATTAATATATTTAAAAAACGAAATTATATTTTTTATTTAAATTCTTTTTTCTATTATTATTAATAAAATGATTGACTGGATATTGTTTTCTATAAAGAAAGAGTTATTTTTTGCCGTAATTTTTTCCATATCTATCATTAAATTATATGAATTTGTTTTAAATAATCCCCTATATATTATTTCGGAAGCAAAAAAGCTGAGGTGTCATCACCAGAAGCATTCTCACAAACCTTATTTACAAGTATGCCATTATCAAAAATTAAACTAATAAATTAATAATAAAAATTAATTACTATATTTATCTATATCAAAAATTAAATTAATAATAATAAATAATCACTATATTTAGCCAAGTACTAAATTAATAACGAAAATTCTTTATTCTAAATTAATTAAGTCATTCACATATATATCCGTAACAATTAAATAATTACTATATTTAGTTATTAATTATAAAATTAATTAAATCGCTTAAATATTTAGCATATTTAATTTACGTTCACATGCATATAGTTATCACTGCCAGAATCGCTATCACGAACATGTCATTATATTAAAAAATATATATATTATATTTACCAAAAATATTATAACTGAAAAATTAAAGATAAACATTAACATTTTATTTAATCTAAGAACTAAAACCATAAAAATCTAACNATTATTATCTACTCTTTGGTGTGTAAACTATATATATTTTAAAAATATTTAATACCGCACATGGTGCGGGAAATCATCTAGTTAAATTATAATTTTTTAAGTACCAACTCTATAATATATTAGTATTCAAAAAAATACAAAATACAAGAAACCAAATGAGACTGACAAATAAAAACGTGAGTTCCGCATAGAGACGGAAAGATTCTTGGATCAAGGCAAATTACACGTAAGCACGTAAGGGTAATTTCGTAAATTACAAAAACGTGGAGCCCTATGTTTTTGTGTGGTTGGTCACTGATCGATCAGGTTAGATAATTAAAATAAAATAAAATAAAATAAAATAAAATAAAATACGTCATCCTCTCTCCGACCTGGCTCTTCTTTTTTGCCAGCCTGTTCCCAGTTGTACTCCATTGTCTCTTTTTTCCCTTCCACTCCTCAACTATCTCTAAATTGTGGATTTGCCCCTTTATCATTAGATAATATTAAAAACTCCATAAATTTCAAATTAGCTTGTCACACGTTATAGCAGAGTTACCTAATTTGCCTCATTGTTATGATTACCTTATTTTTATCCATAATTTAGGCTGCTTCAAAACATTTTAGAACAAAATTTCGAAAAATTGATTTTTTAATACAAAATACAAGAAACCAAATGAGACTGACAAATAAAAACGTGAGTTCCGCATAGAGACGGAAAGATTCTTGGATCAAGGCAAATTACACGTAAGCACGTAAGGGTAATTTCGTAAATTACAAAAACGTGGAGCCCTATGTTTTTGTGTGGTTGGTCACTGATCGATCAGGTTAGATAATTAAAATAAAATAAAATAAAATAAAATAAAATAAAATACGTCATCCTCTCTCCGACCTGGCTCTTCTTTTTTGCCAGCCTGTTCCCAGTTGTACTCCATTGTCTCTTTTTTCCCTTCCACTCCTCAACTATCTCTAAATTGTGGATTTGCCCCTTTATCATTAGATAATATTAAAAACTCCATAAATTTCAAATTAGCTTGTCACACGTTATAGCAGAGTTACCTAATTTGCCTCATTGTTATGATTACCTTATTTTTATCCATAATTTAGGCTGCTTCAAAACATTTTAGAACAAAATTTCGAAAAATTGATTTTTTAATGATAATATCGAATAATTCTCCTCGTTAATATATTTTATATTTTATACGTACGATTGTGTTCACAACATCGAATAATTCTCCTCGTTAATATATTTTATATTTTATACGTACGATTGTGTTCACAACTAGATATTTTAGACTTTTAATATCACAAACAATAAAATTGATTCTTTTTATTATGTGAAATTGCTTAATTGTTAATAATTTTAAAGGATTTTAAAACTACAAAATCGATTATATAACATAATTCAATCCATTGAATAATATGTTTTTAATGATAATATCGAATAATTCTCCTCGTTAATAACAAGTCTGATTTTATATTTTATCCGTATCATTGTGTTTTCAACTAGATGTTCTAGATTTTTAATACCACAAACAACAAATTGATTATGTGAAATTGCTTAATTATTAATAATTTTATAGGATTTTAAAACTACAAAAATCGATTATATAACGTAATCTAATCCACTGAATAATATGTTTTCAGAACAAAATTTAACTATATCAAATAATCAGATTTTTTTAGTTTTAAAATTACGTTTATCAATCAGTAATGTTAACACAAGTTTATATAGTAAAATGGGTAATATTAATTGATTATACATTATATTGTATATCAATGATGTCAAAAACCTAAAAATTTCCAATTACAAATCCAGCCCATTTGTTAACTTCAGTGAATTGCGGGTTAAAAGTATTATTTAAAAGGTTTGGTACAATTCTATAAGTTTCTGATAAAATAAGCACATCACGGACAATTATAGAAAATATAAAAGAAACAAAGGAGAGAATGCAAAAATAGAAATAAAATAAATATTATAATTAATGTTTACTTTGTTGTCTCCACTTTTTCTTAAAAACCAGAGCTCAGAGAAAGACGACTGCTTCGTTGGCTAATGTAGAAAAATCCCAGCGGCGGCATTAAAACGCTGCGTTTTATTGTCATCTTCTCTTTTTCTTCTAAAAAGTCTCATCGTCTTCTTCAAACCAGTTCCTGCAATTCATGTCGCTTTTTTCTAAACCCTAACACATTTTCTCTCTGAAAACCCTAACTGATTGAAATGGATCCTTGTCCTTTTATCCGTCTTACGATCGGGAACTTAGCTTTAAAAGTTCCTTTAGCGGCGAAAACGACGAGCTCCGTCGTACATCCGTCGTCTTCACCATGTTTCTGCAAAATCAAACTGAAAAACTTCCCTCCACAAACCGCCGTAATCCCGTACATTCCACTGGAAACAACTCATTTCCCGGAGATCCAAACCACACTAGCTGCTACGTTTCATCTCAGTAACTCAGATATTGAAAAATTAGCTTCCAGATCTATCTTTGCTTCTAAGCCATGTCTTAAGATTTCTATATATACCGGAAGAGACGGTGGTGCATGCGGTGTACATACCGGTCGTCTCCTTAAGAAATTCTCGTTGCCGTTGGATCTCACTGGTACCGAATCTAAGCCGTGCGTTTTTCACAATGGTTGGTTGTCAGTAAAAGGTGCTCAGATTCACTTGAATGTGAAATCGGAGCCTGATCCTAGATTCGTTTTTCAATTCGATGGTGAACCTGAATGTAGTCCTCAAGTTGTTCAGATTCATGGTAATATCCGTCAACCTGTTTTCACTTGTAAATTCAGTTTCCGTCACATCGGTGATCGTACTCAGAGATCTAGGTCAGTTTTCTTCTCAAATCAATTCAAAATTTCACCATATTTCTTGAGAATTTAGGATCAAAACCTCGTAATGCGCTTTTAACTCATGTAGCTCGTTCAGATTCTCTAGTTCGTGGCTATAGAACTACTTTTAAAATTCAAAATCAGATTCTCTATTTTCATCGCCCTAAACTCTGTTTTTTCCGATGGATTTATCAGATCATTACCGACAGATATGAGTGTACCACGGAGCTGGCTAAATTCATTCGGAAGCGAAAGAGAGCGTCCGGGAAAAGAGCGTAAAGGATGGTCAATCACAGTCCATGACTTATCAGGTTCACCAGTAGCCATGGCATCAATCGTAACACCTTTCGTTGCATCTCCAGGAACAGATCGTGTAAGCAGATCAAATCCAGGGTCATGGCTAATCCTCCGTCCAGGAGATTCAACCTGGAGACCATGGGGACGCCTCGAAGCATGGCGAGAACGTAGCGACGGTCTAGGTTACAGATTCGAATTAATCCCAGACGGATCAAGCGGAGCAGGAATCGTTCTCGCAGAATCAACAATTAGTTCTCACAAGGGTGGAAAATTCTCAATTGAATCAGGCTCATCTTCACCTACAAGTGGTGTTAACCGTACTCGGAGTCGTAGAGGTGGGAGTGGTGGAAGTAGTGGTGCATCACCGGCGAATAGTCCGAGAGGTGGAAGTGGTGATTATACTTATGGGTTATGGCCATGGAATGTGTATAGAGGTTTTGTGATGTCAGCGAGTGTTGAAGGTGAAGGAAAATGTAGTAAGCCTTGTGTTGAGGTTAGTGTACAACATGTTACATGTATTGAGGTTAGTGTACAACATGTTACATGTATGGAAGATGCGGCTGCTTACGTGGCGTTATCTGCTGCGGTTAGTGTACAACATGTTACATGTATGGAAGATGCGGCTGCTTACGTGGCGTTATCTGCTGCCGTTGATTTAAGTATGGATGCTTGTAGGTTGTTTAATCAACGGATGAGAAAAGAGCTTTGTCATGATTCGTCGTTGAGCTGAAAGAACAAAAAAAAATACGGTTTTTTTTTTTTGAGTTTGGGAGTAATTTTTCTTTTTTTTTTTGAGAAAAAAAAATATAATTCCCTTTTAAGTTGCTAACAAAATAGGTTTGTACATAGTGAGTTTCTATTTTGGACTTTGTGTGGTTTATTTTTCTTAAAGAGTGAGCTGAAGAGTGAAACTATTAGTCAGTCTTCTTTTTTGGTTTGATTATGTAAGTGTATAAAATTAGTAATTTCGAACTTAGAACTCTTAATGTAATTAATCTATAAGTCAATTAACTTTAGTTGGTTTTAGTGTTACAAACTGTGTTTTGTAATAATGGTGGTTGAGAAGATGAACTAGTAGTCTAGTACAATTGTACTATTGCAAAGGTAACATTTAAAGTCTTTTTGACTGTTCTTATATCCAAATTTGTAGTCCGTCAAAAAAAGGAAAAAATTAGCACTACTTGGTGAAATAGGTTCTTTTAGAATCAATTTCGAACCATCTGCTAGAGGTTGTAACAATCTGAACGATTCCCCTCCCCATTCATTAGATAGAGAAGATCGCCCTCTTGAGTAATGAAGAAGTGGGCTAGTCCCCGGAAATGCCCGAATATAATTAGGTAACTGTATAGGCAAGTATTTGGTTATGATGGTAGCCATCAAAGTGAGTTACACCCACAAAACCTTGAAAATAAATGTATTATTATGATGGTAGCCATCAAAGTGAGTTACACCCACAAAACCTTGAAAATAAATGTATTAAAGAACAAGAGATGTTAGCAAGGGCAAAACTTGCCTTAATTTTCTATTGCTCAAAACTCCTCCAATACGTAAGCTATGAAGCCTATGATAGTAAGTTAAGTGGGACAGACCAAACTGAATAAATGACACAGTTTCTATATGTGTGTATGTGAGTGTATTTTCAAGATTTTCTCCGACAATTCAATTAAGATAATATAAATAATAATAACTCTGAAATTGACACAAACCACATAAATCTATGAAAGCTGAAACCCATCTTCTTCAAAACTATTATCACACTCTCTGTTACCTATTTTCCCATCTCTTTCAGACAACGAAGCACTTGTACTCTTTTTGTATAACTATAAAGTTTGGACCCCACATCTGCTTAGTCTAACCAATTGTTTTCATGGTTTTGGTCTGGTTCAGACAAGCTAGCTTGATGACCAATCAAAAATATCTCAAAAGGATTCAAACATCCAATGTTGACTAAGAATTATACTCCAAGAAAATAAAATTTGTATCCATTTTAATCAATTAACAAGTGAAAGGAATACAAGTTCTTATAAAAATCACAAAGTCATTAGTCTAAATTCTTGAATGGCTTATATGCCTTGACACTATTTATCAACCCAACAACGGATCCAACCACAGCTAGTAATGAAACAATCAAACAAACCAGTACAAGCAGGTACAAAGCCAACCATCTAGGAGAACACTTCTTAACTTTTGTCTGTGCAATGTGCATTGCCACTGGAAAATAAACCGCGAGTGGCCAGAACGAGAGTGCTCCAAGCAAACCTAAGATCGCATTGAAGAAAGGGAATATCATTGCTACAACTGTTGTCATAATTACATAGCATGTCCTCCACACTAGTCTAAAGAGATTGAGACGACATTTTCCGAGCAAAGGTATGGCTAATGAGTATTCTTTGTTTATGAAATTGTTCTCAGGCCATTTCTTGTTGCATTTACCCTCAACAAACTTAAAAATTGGCTGTCCATATACCTGCAAATTATACAATGAAACATTGTAAGTACATGTTACACTTGTTCTGTTAAAATCCCACATCAGATACTAATTCTAGTATATAAAAGATACGAGTCACTTCACTCATTACCAATTGGTTTTGAGTTGGATCTCGTAATTACATACCTGATAAGCACCGATTAGATGAAGGGCAATGCAAGCATTGGCGAAGTCAATGAGCCAATAAGGTTCATAAAACCCAAAGTCAGTAAGGAAGTCACCAGGAGCTTTGTTCCCAAAAGCAGCATAACCAATACAACCACATGAGATGTAAAAAAGAGTTGTGGTTGAAACTCCTGCAAGAGCTGCTTTTCTCATAACTTTGTTCTCTGGTGGACTTGATCTCAATGTATCCTACAAAACCAAAACATAATTTTAGAGAGCTATCTACATATACTAAGATCTTATTAGGAATTGGTATACATACCTGAATCTCAATGAGAATAGCTGAAAAAGCATATGAAAAAGCAATATCTCCAATAGCTTGAAACACTTTCAAAACCTTTTCAGATGCAGTTACATCCACACCTACTACTGTTCCTGTTAGTGTTGTCTTACCAGTCTTCCCACCTTCACACATTCTAAGAGTTAGTCTCAAACATTCAAGAATCATACAAACTATTGAAACTATAGGATAAAGAAAGAATATGTACTTGCTACCATGGCGATGGCTAGGCCTATTCCGATAGACGAATAAGTGAAGGACATAACCGCGGCGATGATGGAAAGAAAAGAGAGATTGTGAAAATTAGGAAGTTGGCTTAGTATAATCTGAACCATACCAAATGCTGCCATGTAAGGATAGTTTGATACAGAACATTTTGCTTTATGTCCCTTTTCATGATAACAATTTGATCTCCCAATTGCTCTAAAGATCACAAAACATCAAATCAAAAACTATCAAGAACATGTTAATAAATCAGAAACTGTTATGTGACTTACACTAAGCTTATGGAGGCAGTAATAGTGTAACCAATGGTGACTCCTACTAGATTCACATACTGAGCCAGTCCACATAGCTGAACCTGTCTACCACCTGTCGTTTTGTGTTAGTTAATAATATTTTGGCTTATAGTAGCACATTGCAATTTTCAATGTTATTTTTGGTCAATAGTCATTTATTGAAAAGATACTGAGTCAATTCAATATTTATTAACTAAAACAATTTTTTTTAAAAAAAATCATATTTATTCTTCCTTTTTTTCTATAATTAATTCATAACATTCCCACTAAAACAAAAACATAATTTTTTTGAAATGAGTCAATTAAAAACTTACCATTATTAAAAAAAACAAATCAACAAAAACATCTTTAAAATTTGGACAATATCCACAAAATTTAATTTTCTAATATTATATTCTTATTTTACAAAATTTAATTTTGAGTGTTCTAATATTATATTCTTATTTTACAAAATTTAATTTTGAGTGGTTAATTAATTTTACATAACTTATTTACATCAAAAAATATAATTTAAACTTTTTATTATTTTTAAAATAATTAATAAAATAATTTTTATAAACTGTTAGAAAAAAAAAGAATGCTTATAATTTTTATTTGTATAATAATAAAATTAAATCATACGACCATACCAAGGTAAGATCGGACGGCGCTCATGTAATTATAGTTCCGTTCTCCGGTAACGGCGTCCGGCGAACGGTAACAATCGGCGAGAAAGGTAGAAGTGTAGTAAGTAATGATCGCAAAAATCACCAAAATCGTTGTTCCTGCGACCCAACCAAGTTGTGCTAAAGCCCAAGACAAAGATAAACACTCCGGAGCCTATAACCGCCGTGATAATATGAGCACTCGCCGTTAAAAATGTTCCTTTTCTCTTCTCACGACCATCATCGTCGACGTTTTTCACGGCGGTCTCCACCGTAAATGGTTTTTGTGTGGTTCCATCATTTTGGAGAGAAGTTAGAGAATGAGAGTTAATGTTATAATTCTTAAGACTTGAGAGTCTTCATCACATGTGTGGACTTAAATATACACAAATATATATTGTTTATATGGAAATATTAAATAACATTTTTGATTGAATCTTTTTGATTGAATCTTTTTTATTTATTTAGGTAATTAATCTTATCTTTTGAAGATTTGTTTCTTTATTTTGTTGTTGTCTGACTTGGAATTTGATTATTTTTTTTTTTTGATTTTGAATGTATAATTATCTTTTACTACATAATGGTTTTTGTGTGGTTCCATCATTTTGGAGAGAAGTTAGAGAATGAGAGTTAATGTTATAATTCTTAAGACTTGAGAGTCTTCATCACATGTGTGGACTTAAATATACACAAATATATATTGTTTATATGGAAATATTAAATAACATTTTTGATTGAATCTTTTTGATTGAATCTTTTTTATTTATTTAGGTAATTAATCTTATCTTTTGAAGATTTGTTTCTTTATTTTGTTGTTGTCTGACTTGGAATTTGATTATTTTTTTTTTTTGATTTTGAATGTATAATTATCTTTTACTACATTCCTTTCTGATTATTTAATTTTTTGGAGTTTTTATTATGTTTCACAAAATTTAATTTTGAGTCGTTTATAATTATCAGATAACGTAAATACATTAAAAATAAAAATAAAACTTATTTTTTATTGTTTTTCTGTTTAGAATTCTTATGAATTTTCATTAATTTATTTTTTATTGGTTTTGAAGATATTACTGAAAAATAAAAATATATGTGAATTTAAATGTTATTATTTCAATTATGTATGATTTTATGCCTTAATTCTTATCTTGACCCAAATCTGTAATTTACATTTAATGTAATATTTTGTCGTATTAAATGTAGATTGACCAAGATTCATAGTCCTGAAATTTTAGATTCTTATCCTAATTTAGATTCTAACCATATCCACAACCACAAGATTCTCATCAATTTCCAAAGCATGCAAATATTTTTGTTTCCCAATTCCCAAAAGATACCAATATATCTAAAATATCACAAATCAAACTATTATCTCATCACCAAATATAACGAAAGTAATGAGATAATAAATTGGGATTCATATACTCTATTATTTAGATAATAACACTTATATATAACTTTTGTATCAACAATTTTTGTTGATAGAAGTAAGTATCAGTTATTACAAACCTGACCAGGTCACTAGTTTAAATTATTGAAAGGCTTATATGTCTTGACACTACTTATCAAGCCAACCATAGATCCTATTATGGCTTGGGTATATGCTGTAGAAGATATCTCAAGATATCAATCTCTATTCTATATATGCTTTGATATCATGTTCAAATTATATATGATCTAACTCAACATGCAAAAGCTAGGTCAAGAGAGAAGATTGGCCAATCATATATATATTATCTAAGATTCTCTTCCATTCTCGACGCATGATGCTTTTTTTTTTTTTATTAACCGGTATTCTGGATGGCTTTGCCAATCCTACTAATCTGGACCGAGGTCCATAGCATGTAATATGGTCTCCTCCCCATGCGCTCGACGCAGGATATTTAATATACACCAAGTAGAATTAATGGACTAAATGAGTTGTATGCACCTGATAAGCGGAGATTAGGTGGAGAGCAATGCAAGCATTGGCAAAATCGATGAGCCAGTAAGGTTCATAAAAACCAAAGTCAGTAAGGAGATCACCAGGAGCTTTGTTTCCAAATGCAGCATATCCCATGGCACCACATAAGATGTAGAAAACAGTTGTGGTTGAGACTCCAGTGAGGCTTGCTTTTTTCATCACTTTGTTCTCTGGTGGAGTAGAAAACAGTTGTGGTTGAGACTCCAGTGAGGCTTGCTTTTTTCATCACTTTGTTCTCTGGTGGATTTGATCTCAATGTATCCTACACCACAACAAACACACACACAAAAAAGTTATCATTAATGAAATCTATATTGTTAGCGATTATGAGTGTCAAAAGCATTCATATTCTTTATATATTATTGTTATTCTCTTTATGTTTTCGATGTGAGATTCTAACATGATGGTACTGCCTATCTCGAATCAGAATCCACTCTTTTTTAGGTCATCCTATTGACTTTATGTTTTCGATGTGAGATTCAAACGTGTATATATATGGCTACAAAGATTATATACATACCTGAATCTCGACGAGAACAGTGGAATAAGCATATGAAAATGCAATATCTCCAACCGCTTGAAACGATCTCCATAGCTTTTCAGACGGAGTTACGTCCACTCCAACCACTGTACCTGTCATATCCGTCTTACCAACCTTCCCACCTTCAATATCACACAGCTTTCCCCATTAGTTTGACTTCTAAATACAGTTTGAGACGGTTCAAAGATAGGGAAGCGAAAACATACTTGTCACATAGGCCATGGATAGTCCGATACCAATAGAAGCATAACAGAATGACATAACCGTAGCTAGGATCGAGAGGAAAGATAGTTTGTGAAAATTAGGGATCTGACTAAGCATAATCTGGATAAACCCAAATACTGCCATGGATGGATAATTAGACAAAGAACATTTTGCATCATGTCCTTTGTCATGATAACAATTTGCTTTCCCAATCGCTCTAGCCAACAAAAAAACATCAAAACATCAAATACTATACGGTTTTATCAAACAAATCAGAAGCTGTTGTGACTTACACTAAGCTTATGGAGGCAGTGATTGTGTAACCAATAGTGATCCCTGCAAGACTTCCGTACTGTGCTAGTCCACATAGCTGCACTTTTCTACCACCTGTAACATTTTTTTAACAGTCTTTAATTGGTGAACTTTTCTACCACCTGTAATCTAAAAGAAATTATTATCTTTGAAAAAGGCCGAGGCCCATTAGGCCCATTAGTACAAAAAAGAAACTAAACGGGCCCAATAAGGCCCAAAAGACTCTGAAAGAGCTGAAAACGTGGAGCTACAAGCACGAGACGTGGCATGATCTCCGAGAGTAATACAACGACGGCGCCTGAGAAGTTCACCAAACTCCGACGAGCTCTGACTACATGCAATAAGGCAACTCCTCGCCGGAGAAGAAGAGAAGAAAAAAAAAAAAAAAAAAAAAAAAATTCTCTTTGTTTATTTTTATTTGTGTTTCTAAATCAAAGAATCAGGTCACATAAAATTAATTTTCAAAATCCCTGACAAAAAAAAATAATAATAATTTTCAATGTATTTTGTTCAAGTCCTTGATTCTTCATGTAAAAAAAAATGTTTTTGAAAAAACTAAAACCAAAAAGATTTTAAAAAAATATATTTTTGAGGTTAAGACAAGATACCAAGATAAGCTCGAACAACATCCATGTAAGTACAGTTCCGTGTTCCCGTGTCGGGAGATCTGTAACAGTCCGCAAGCATGGTAGAAGTGTAGTAATTAATGAAGGCAAAGACCACCAAAAAATCACTGTTCCAGCTAACCAACCAAGCTGAGCTATTGACCAAGACAAAGACAACACACCAGAACCTACAACCGCCGTGATTATATGTGCAGTCGCCGTCATTAACGTCCCTGTTCGCTTCTCTCCGCCATCATCGTCACCGGAATCCACATGCAGGGATGAGGAAGTGTGGTCTGTGTTGAAGGTTTTCATTTTGTGAGATATGAATGAGAAAGGTTAGTAAACTATATTTAGTTGTAAATATATACTAGTTCTCTTCTGGTTTAATTGAATTTTTAAATCGTTTTTCAATTGTTTCACATTATTTATTTTAAAAATAATTTAATAAATTGACATAAAATTCCAAAAAAATTAGTCAAATTAGTACTTATTAGAAAATGTAAGTTATCTAGTAATTTGAGAAAAAATTACTAAATAAATATCATTAACTTTTTTTTAATATATGTGTACAAATCAGGAAGAAGTATGTTTTTGTGTTGACTTTTAATTTTTGGTGATTTATTTAAGTTTGTAATCTTGTGAGAAGTAACCATTGGTTCATTTATATTAGTGAACTTATTTTATTTTATTTTTGGTCAACAAACTTATTTTATTTTGTTTTGTTTTTTTTTGTGGCAAGTAATCAAAGTATTTTCTTCTGCTTTTCATTTTTTTAAAAAACGTATCAAAGTAAATCTAGTGAAGTTGTTGACCAAAAAAAAATCTAGCGAAGTCAAAAGAATATAATACATAAAAAAAAATTTTCGTAACAGTTCTACTATAATAAATTAAATTATTGAAAAAGGATTTGTATTATATTGTAAAGAAATAAGGAGAATAAAGTTAGA
>CM071716.1:546796-558688 GCA_036630335.1 Physaria fendleri | reverse complement strand
GGACAGGAGACGCCTGATATGATCTTGGAAACTTTAACAATTTTTTTTGTATAAAAAATCTCAAACTAGGCCTGGGCCATCGGAATAACCGGAACGGTTCGGATCGGTTAAATCGGTATTCGGAATTTTTGGTATAATTTTTTTTGGCCGAATTAAACCGATTAAGATTTCGGTTCGGTTCGAATCGGCATCGGTTTAGTCGGTTCGGATTGAATTAAACCGAAATTAAAAAAAAATTGACATTAATAAAAAAAAAATCTGAGAACTGAAATCGAGAAGACAACGATGGTGGAGACAAAGGCTTGATTTTCATGAAATCCAAATAAAACATGAACTCAAACTCAATCCCCTTAATTTATAGAAATCGAAACTTAATTGTATCTGTTTTCATGAAATCACAAAATAACTCAATCACAATCCAAACAGAAAAACTCAAATAAAATATGTAATATAAAAATCAAATCTTAACCTAAATTAGTTTTGAGAAAACAAAGTGATGAAGAGAAAAATATATGAGATCTGAAATACGAAATGAAGAAACATATGAGAGTGAGAGGTGAAAGATGAAATCAAATCCAAAAGCAAGGAAGATGAGACCAATAGAAGATGAGCAGGATCGTGAAAGATGAGAGGGGGATGAAGAAGATGAGCAAGGGAGATCTATTGCAGAATCGTGAAAGATGAGAGGGGATGAGGGAGATGAGCAAGGAAGAAGAGAAGGGATCGTGAAGACGGCGTGAAGATGAGAAGATTAAAGGATTAAACGAAATAGGTTTAATAATTCTAGGTTTAATTGATTATTTAATCGGTTGATTCGGTATTCGAAATCGGTTAATTCGGTATTCGGTATCGAAATAAAATCAAATACTTACCGATCGGTATACTAATTTAAAGTCCGGAATCCGAAATTGACTCTAAACCGGTCCGGTTCGGAATGGGCCGATCGGCCCAATCCGAAGGCCCAGGCCTATCTCAAACTTTTCAAATTGGACACTTTTAATCTCAGACTATTTTATTATCGAAAACGCAGAGTTTTAGTTTAACGTCTGTTAAACGGAGTATTAACTCTGTTAATTCGCGACTTAACGGCGGGACTAAATGAGGAAGTCAATACAAAGTTCGCGAATTAATGAGTAGTCAACAGAAGTTAAGGATTAAAAGTATCTTAAAAATAGTCTGAGATTAAAAGTGTCCAATTTGAAAAGTTAGTGATTTTTTATACAGTTTTTCCGAAACCCAAAACATCACATGAACAACGTCCCTATCAAATACATGTAACAAAAATTATATATAAATTTTCATAAATTAAACACAAATAATAATACTAAAAACATTATTTAAATTATTGATGATTTAAAAAAATCAAAACCCCTATAAAAGAAAAAAGTTTGAGCCTTAAACAATCTACACTAATTAGTGAATATAATCATGAATCTTATTTAGAGGCTAATAAAACTATAGAAAGCATAATTTAAATTGATTATTCGGTTAACCGAATACCAAACCAAATAAACTGAAAATCAATTTTGATTTTAAAATCAACCATACCAAAATTCTTTTCTCGGTTTCTACCAAAATTTAATTAATCGGTTTTCTCGGTTCGGTTTGCTCGGTTTCTACTAAACCCCCATAATTAAGTAAATTGAGTAACTAACATAAATAATTAAAGATTTGTCAGGAATTTTCCTACTTGATGATCCAGATTTGGAGAATTTTAATAGATAAAGTTTCGAATTTGAATAAAATTGTAAAGTGTGTTTTGACAAAAGTAACTTTTTTCTTTTACAGGTGGAGATGGTGGCATGAAAAGAAGGAGCAGCTTTACTAGCCTTTGTTTCTATTTTAATCAATTACTTATTACCAGCTTGAGAAACACAAATCTAAGTAATGTTTGTAGTTCTGTTTCTATAAACATAAAACAGATTTAGTAAGATTTGTTTTTGAGTTCATGAGTATCAAAGATTTGTAGTAGCATTATAAAATATCTTATGAATATAGGGATTTATCAATTATTGCAATAGATACTATATGTGGATTAAAATTGCAAGACTATTGTTCAAAAAATAAAATAAAATTCAAGAGTAGTAAAATTAAGCAAATATAAATCAGTTCTTATTGTTATTTAACACCTTTTGATATTAGTTAGTGTTTAGGGGAACATAGTTTGCTAATAGTTTTTTGAAAAAATACACAATAAACAAAATTTACAAAAGATTGTGAATTGGGTTTATTAACAAGAAACAAATAAATGGGGGCAAATTGGGAAACTAGAGAAGTATTTTTTTTTTAAGCTCCCTGCATTTTTATGTATTTATTTGTTTTGCCATTTTTTTGACTTTCTTAAATTTCTAATCTAATCTCTGAGTGAGAAGGGAAGATAAAAGTGTAATCTAATCCCGAATCTCTGCAAGTTTGGAGCAACAATGGCGACTACAATACCACTCTTCGCTTCTTTCAAATACGCCGGATAGCTTAAGCGTCGTCGGAATCTCTTTATGTACCGCGTTTGTCTGTGAAGCCATCTCGTAGATCTTAATCTACCGTACTAGCTCCTACAAATCCTTGAAATACTCCATTGACAAGGCTGCGAAGAAACTCGAGACGATGAAGACTGAGAATCCATCGTCGAAGCTAACAATCAAAAAGTCCAAGACGAAGAAAATCGATCGCGTTGAAACCAGCTTAAAGGAATCGAGCCGAGATCTGTCACTATTCAACTTCAAATCTGGAGCTGTGGTTGCAATATTTGTAGTTTTGATGTCTAATCATAATCTTCTGGTTTCAGGTATGTTTGATTTAAAAATTAGTATATGGATCAAAGATAAAAAAAACCAATATATATATAGCTAAATCAGTGATTAATATAAATATGGTATATGTAGGTGATGAGATTCAGCGTGACCATTGCGTTCTTCCGTGTACGGATGGATTCGATGAATGCGTAGTTGATTGCTTTCATATAGGTTTTCGAGATGGAGTCTGTATTTCTCGTTTTCCTAAAGATTATGAACAAATTTGTTGTTGCCAAAAATAATGCCATCTTAATCTTAATCATTGTCCTCATTTGATGCTCTAATCATTGATGTAATCAATTCTGTGGAATTAAAAAAAAAAAAAAAGACTTCATATTTATTATGAATTTAGAATTTGTGTTCAACTTTTTATATTAATTATCATAAACTTTAAACTAGATTATTGTGACTTTTTTTTTCTTCTATAAACTCATCACAAGAATAAGAAGAAAAAAAAGCCTTTGTTGTTTCATATATTTCTTTTTCAGTTTCACTCTTCTCCCAATCTAACACTAATGTCGCAAACCCACAAAACACCAACATTTCTTTCTCATTGGCATAGTATATGAAATGATTACATATAGATCACAATCATTGTAAGTTGTAACCAAAACTTACCGATCGTGAAGATAGGTGGGCATTTACTTATAATATGAACAACAAAGTTTGTTATTCCACATCCTCCTGTTTTGATGTCGCACAACATTTTATATTCCATGCGGATCACCTTAAGGATATCCACAAAATCTATATTCCCAAGAGCACACTGCACATATGTAACCACAGAACAACCTTATAAGGGGAAGTATTAGTTTATGTAGGCAACATAAAAAGAGAAGTATATGAGATCATACCTTCAAGTCTCTAATCGAATCTGCAGAAAAGCCTTTGTTGTTTCATATATTTCTTTTTCAGTTTCACTCTTCTCCCAATCTAACACTAATGTCGCAAACCCACAAAACACCAACATTTCTTTCTCATTGGCATAGTATATGAAATGATTACATATAGATCACAATCATTGTAAGTTGTAACCAAAACTTACCGATCGTGAAGATAGGTGGGCATTTACTTATAATATGAACAACAAAGTTTGTTATTCCACATCCTCCTGTTTTGATGTCGCACAACATTTTATATTCCATGCGGATCACCTTAAGGATATCCACAAAATCTATATTCCCAAGAGCACACTGCACATATGTAACCACAGAACAACCTTATAAGGGGAAGTATTAGTTTATGTAGGCAACATAAAAAGAGAAGTATATGAGATCATACCTTCAAGTCTCTAATCGAATCTGCAGAAAAGAGAAGTATATGAGATCATACCTTCAAGTCTCTAATCGAATCTGCAGACATAACAATGCCATAAGACCTTTGGTCTGGATAATTTGTTTTCTTTCTGCATTTTCTACAACTCATGTTTTCATTTTCCTCCAACGTAAAAAGAAGATTTACCCAGCTTTCTATTTCAGCATTCTTCCAGCAATGGAAAAACTCAAGGATGGCTACAAGAACCTCAGCAGCATCCGTCGACTAAAAGGTAGAAAAAAAAAATTACTCATTATGTATCACCTCTGAAACAAAAGCAGCAAATACATTTTGTAGCGCCAGAGGGACTTGTTCTCTCAGGGGGTCTTGAATTATTCGCATATTGTCCATCAAAAATTCTTTGAGAATATTTATATTCAAGAGTGCCTGCAGTACCACATGATCTTGTGAACTTCTCAAAGAGAATGATTGGATTCAGAAGACGAGTGTTTAGGTTGAATGGTGTTTTGTTTGGTAATTGCTTTACCTTCAGCGTCATGTCAGCAGCTGAATTGTATCTGGTTGAAGCTTCTCTAAGGGCTGAAGACTCTAAATGTTTGGAATTTAAATCTTCTCCAATTATGTTTTGCATAACTTGAAAATGGCAATCGACAGTAATAAGAATATAAATCATATTATTCATCAACTGAGAAGCTCTTTTACAACCAGAGTCAGTACCACATGATCTTGTGAACTTCTCAAAGAGAATGATTGGATTCAGAAGACGAGTGTTTAGGTTGAATGGTGTTTTGTTTGGTAATTGCTTTACCTTCAGCGTCATGTCAGCAGCTGAATTGTATCTGGTTGAAGCTTCTCTAAGGGCTGAAGACTCTAAATGTTTGGAATTTAAATCTTCTCCAATTATGTTTTGCATAACTTGAAAATGGCAATCGACAGTAATAAGAATATAAATCATATTATTCATCAACTGAGAAGCTCTTTTACAACCAGAGTCAACTTTAGTACCTTCTTCTTGATCGACAGAATTGGATGAGATTACCAATCGACCAATTTCACTTGTAAGGGTACCATCTGGTTCCAGAGAATCTTCTTCCTCTATTTTTACTGAAGGAGATGTGCTTTCTGGTTCAAGGTTGACAGAAGGTTTACTAGAAAGGAAGAAAACAATCGGATCAGAGAAAATTATAAAGTAATTTTT
Organism: Physaria fendleri; assembly: GCA_036630335.1. Lineage (NCBI taxonomy): Eukaryota > Viridiplantae > Streptophyta > Magnoliopsida > Brassicales > Brassicaceae > Physaria > Physaria fendleri. Next base: position 553,423 of record CM071716.1, on the reverse strand, counting down.
CAACATTAAAAGGCTCTTGTGGTACTTACTATTCACTAGTTTTATAAACAGGACGAGACATGTTCGATGAAGTTCTCTGTTGCACCATAAAGACCATTCTTTCTTAAAACCAATTAACCAAAATTCAAAAGAAAAGAGATTTTAGAACTTCCAAGACCTTTTTGCTTTTCTTCTTGTTCTTATTTGACTGTGACTTCTTCTCCTCCTCGAGTAAAAGATCTGCGACTGCTACATCTGAATTGCTCATGGATTCCAGATTCTCAATTTTATTCTTGATAAGAAGATATATAGTAACATATTAGAACTAGTTCAAAGGCCAAATAAGACAAAATGAAATCAGTAAATCACTCTGTATTAAACTTTAGTTTCAACCAACCAGTAACAACAGTTTAAGGAGTTCAAGTATATATAAGTGCGGTTATAAAAATTAGGAAGCCTTTACCTTTGGCTTCATGTCAACAGCTGAATTGTATCTGGTTGCAGCTTCTCCAAGAACTGACGACTCTAGATTTTTGGAATATAAATCTTCTCCAACTATGTTTTGCATAACTTGAAGAAGATAATTGAAAGTAATAAGAATATAACTCATATTATTCATCAATTGAGAAGGTCTTTTACAACCAGTGTAAACTTAAGTACCTTCCTCTTGAATGACAGTGTTGGATAAGATTTCCAATCGACCACTTTCACTTGCAAAGGTATATAAGATTTCCAATCGACCACTTTCACTTGCAAAGGTATCATCTGGTTCTAGAGAATCTCCTTCCACCGTTTTTAGTGATGGAGACGTACTTTCCGGTTCAAGGTTGTAGATCAGAGAAACCCCAAAAATAATTTATTAACATAACAAGACCCTTGAGGTACGTTACTTACAGTTCACCAGTCTTGTGAAGAGGAGAAGACATGTTGGTTGAACTTCTCTGTTGCACCATAAAGACCATTCAGTCGTAAAACCGATTAACCAAAAATTCAAAAGAAAATAGATTTTAGAACTTCCAAGACCTTTCTGCTTTTCTTCTTGTTCTTCTTTGATTGTGACTTCTCCTCCTCGAATAAAAGATCTTCTGCTGCTGCATCTGACTTGGCTCTGGATTCCATTTCCTCAATTTCATTCTAGATGAGAAGATACATAGTAACATATTAGAAACAGTTCAAAGGCCAAATAAGACAGGAAATGAAATCTCTCTGTATAAAACTTTAGTTTCACCCAACCAGCAAGAATGGTTTAAGCAGATCAAGGATATAAGCGCGGCTATCAAAAATAGAAAGCTTGGTGAGGACGTCCAGCAAATTAATCCTCGAATTATCAATTAGCAAAATCTTTGAATCGATTAGCAGAACCTGCAAGTAAAGTATATATTTTAATATGGGCAACCTTATGTCATTAACTTATTAGTTATTAATGACAATGAAAACCACGAATCAACCTTGGTGATGACCTCTGATTTCAGAAAAGCTATGTTTTTCAACACTATATCATCGCTGAGACTTTTACGCTCACGGATGAGATTCAGGCAATCTTCAAAATCTGGGAGATCAAATGTCAGATCCAGCACGCCTTTGAGAACATCTCGTACTACACACAACGATAATTTTACATCGAGGGAAGAGCCAAGGACTTCTTCTTCGCAAAAATTGCATAGAAGAGATGCATATCTCCTTTTATCTTTGGTCATACACATGTTTTCAACTCGAGTAAGAAATGCGCAGTACATGGAGACCTTCCCTTTCTTTGCATATTTGGTTTCCAGTGTTGTGCATGTGAACTGAACAGCTCTCAGAACAGCCACCCACATATCCAGATGGCGATCCTTGATATGTGTGGGAGATTTCACATATTGTGAACGGTGATCAGTTAACCAGGATATGATATCATCTCCCCGAGCATGTGCCTTGGCATAGTAAACACTGGGATCAAAAACATTAACTGTCCTTTCATCTTCAAATGGAAGATCATTGCTTTTCAGCAGTCTGCTATCCAAAAGCAGAAATGAAAACTGAGGGTCAAAGTTGATTTTTTCTTTAGCTTGAAGTGAACCCAAGATACTGTCCACTGCCCTGCAAACTATCTCTGTACCATCATCCCTTTCATCCTTGATGCGTCGTAGAAAGTTTAGGATTAGATTGAGTTCATGACACTCAAGAAAACATATACTCCGAGGTGTTTCCACTAGGCGAAGATCAACAAGAGTTTGTTTGGAAACTCCAAATTTTTCAAGATGCCTGTGTTTCCACTAGGCGAAGATCAACAAGAGTTTGTTTGGAAACTCCAAATTTTTCAAGATGCCTAACCGGATAACTCATCACATAGTCTCGAATGCTACATGGGAGAATTTTAACGGCACAATAGCGCTCGAGGTAAAATTTGATATCCTTCAGTAACTTACTACGCTCTTCATCTGCAGCTAAAGGCCATTCTTTGTACCATCCATTCTTGTATGCAAATGATTTCACATCTTTCAAATGATTTTTGATCATTTCAATGGCAGCTGCTGTATCCACTGGTTTCCAAAAATCCGAACGTCCAGCCAATATTTTACGAGCCCAGCCTTTCCCTATCCTTTTGACCATATCCATTTCCGTAGAAGGTTTAAAATCTGCAGCATGTTGTTGTTCAAGATGATTCTTACATTCTTCAGCATTTGAGAACTTTTTCGAACATTTTGTTCGGCACATCCAGAATGTCCATTTTCTGTCTTCCCAGGAAGAAGCGAGAAATTGCCTCAAAGTATCTCGTTCCTTTTTGCTATATACTTTCTCGACAAAACTAGTAAGCTTTGCAATGGGTACTTTTATAAAACCCCTTTTGACCTCAACATCCAAACCTAACCAAAATGACCTCAGTCCAGTATACGTATTCTTAAGCGGCTGTGGCCTATTCTTTGATTCCAAAACTTCTGGCTTACAGTCTTGTTTTAGTGAAGTCTTCAGACTTTTAGTCTTGGGAAAAGCGATCTTTAACTCTGCATCTTTGATTAAATCTTGCAGTTCTTCCTTCACTTTATTCACTTCGTATGTTTTCCCTCCCAAAATCAATTGAGCAACATCCGAGTCTTCAAGCGGGTTAGGAACAGATAAAGCCTGTTTTGCTTTTTCCAAAAACTTTTTGTAATACAAAACTGACCCAATCCGATCTGCCAAAAAATAGAGTCCACTTGCACATAGTGTTGAATACGTCTCTCCTTTCGAGAAGCATCCAACAGAACCCAACATAAACGTGAATTGCAAGTCAGGGTTCTTCGCTATTCTTGATAGATCCACTAACATATTACCTTGTACCGGAAGAAGAGGGAATGTGGACATTTCATCCATATTGACAAAAATCATATCTTCCATTATCTCCAAGGCCCTAATGTGTTCTCCCTTAACAAAGAGACCTTGGGCCTCTCGTATGCGTCCTAAGTTCTGGACATCTTTCGTAAGACTAGAAACCGCCATAAGTACAATTCTCAAGATTCTTGCTTTTTCTTGAACGCTGCTTCGGAGAGGAATGTGTATGCGAGAAGAAACATATTCAAGGCGGGAGCATCAACGAATATAACATAACAGTAAGGAACAATGTATCACATGAGAGCCACGTGATAAGGCTTGTGTACAGACTCAGTTTTGAACATTGGGGAATTCTATCGAACACCTTATGTGCATTATCATTTGGGAATTTTGCACGAACAAACCGAGCCGTAAAGTTTGTGTGAATCATCGAATTTGGGTTTAGAAGACTTAAGTGTAGAATGATCTTCATGCTTGGGGATGAAAAAAAAATTGGACTTGAAAGATTTAGCAGTTTGATGAGATTTACGAATCAAGTAGCAAGAGAGATTGACAAGTGGCTATTCTCTCGCGTTTTGAAGGCACGTGTGGACAAAGTACCGAGATTGTTTTTCCTCTTTGTTTTATGGGGAAAACGTGGTATTTGGTCCAAGAAGTCTTTTTTTTTTTTTTTTTTTTTTTTTTTTTTTTTTTTGGTCTGAGTCCAAGAAGTCTATACATATAAAAGTATATATTTTGTCGACCAAAAAAAAAATGAAAGTATATATTTTATCGTATTACTGACTTGTATTAATGAAGATACGTAATCTAATTAGAATTGAAACGATTCGTGTTTTTTCTAAAATCCCTATATTATTACATTTTCATGTTTTGTTTTTTTAATTTGTTGGCAGTTGTCTTCACGTTTTTTTTATTTTTTTTTTTGTATTTTTGTATATTATGTGCACTGCTCTTGGCTTTCGTGAATCCAGATTTCTCTATATCTGACTCTAATGTTCTATTTAAGAATTATGTATTTTATGATAAATAACATGTAGAAAAGTTGTGGAAGCTGTAAATTATAGGAGTTGCTTTGATATCTTTAAAAGTATATATCCAATTTATAAAACTCTTATTTATTTTGTAACATCTGAATTTTGTTAAGGAATAGGTGATAACATAGTTTGTAATACTTTGTTTAAAATATTTCTTAAATTTATATATTTTTAAACAATATTATCTTGAAAAATAAAAGTGGTGCGATTTCTAGGTTTATTAAGATTTCAAGTCTGATTACAAATCGATAAGGATCGAGAGTTTATAACGAGAACATAACGGCTAAGACACGTGACAATATCTCAGCCGTAAATCATAATTAAATGAAGACACGTGTCTTCAGATGATAGCTGGCAAGTAGTTTAAATAGGAAACTCTGGAGCACACAGAGTGTTTCATAGACTTGGAGGATAACCTGCGTCAAGGGGGAAGGAGATATTAGAAGAGGTTTAAAGGGTGCCGATAAATCTTTTTACCAAAAGAAATAATAAATATTTTTACTTATTTGGAAAATTCATTATTATTTTTTTTTTCATGATAAAAAAATAATTATAAATAGAACCTCTCTTGATTTCTCAAATATATCTAACATCTGTAGAAGAAGAAAATAATAATGGGTATCACAAAAGCTATTATGAATTATTTTGTGGTGGCAATGTTTGTGGTTCTGTTGTCTAACCATAGCCTTTTAGTTTCAGGTATTTCTGATTTGAAATTAGTATTGATCAATAATAAAACTAATATATATAGCTTTTTTTTGTGTGTGTGTGTGTCAAACAACTTATATATATAGCTAAAACATGTAATTAACATGTATTTATTGTGATTAATATAAATGTGGTTTATTGATTTATATATATATGTAGATGTTGAGATTGAACAATCTCGAGACCATTGCATTCATGATTGTGTGGATGGATTCGGCATATGCTTAGGTGACTGTGTAGCACTTGGTTATCGAGATGGAGTATGTATTGCTCGTTTTCCCAAAGATTATGCAAAAATTTGTTGTTGTCAAAAATAATGCAATCGTCTCCTTATTTGATGATTTAATCATTTGATGTAATAAATTCTGTGGAATAAAAAAAAACTTCATATTTATTATAATTTTAGAATTTTTGTTCAATTTTTTGTATTTATTATCATAAGCTTTAAACAAAGATAAACTAGATTATTGTGACATTTTTTTTTTTTTTCATAAACTCCTTTGGACCATTTGTAATTATTTGGTGTTTCACCTATTTAATTATTGTTTTATTTCTTGTTAAATGTTTGTGGTTTTCTGTCCATTTCCTTCATATCAGGAGTTGAGTCCACCCTCTTCTTCTTCTAATAGATACGGTAATAAGGCATGACGTGATTGGATATATCGTAGAAGTGCATCTGATATTCTGATCTGATCAGTTCTTTTTTGTAACTTTACGTCAAACTCGATCGTGGTAGGCTACTCAGGGCAATAGTATTTTGTCTTTTCTTCAAGACCTCAGGTGGTAAACATTTCGCTACAATAGTATTCACTAACGGGCCAGGGTCATCCCATGTAAGAACTTTCATAGGCTCATTAATTGCGTTTCTATGATGCTCAGACAAGGAAATAGAGTCTGAAATAAGATCACGAATAACCCAATAAAGTTTTTTTTAAAAAAAATTTTAATAATTAGAAAACCCAATAGCTTTTTTTTTTTGTCATCAGAAAAACCCAAAAAATTTAACATTGCAAACAAATACAGAAAATAATCATTATTTATCGAATGTAAATTTTCCCTTATATCAGAAGTTACGTTAACTTAATAATCTTATATAATAATTGTGAAGTAACGTTAACTTAATAATCTTATCCCGTGCTATAGCACAGGTAATATTTTCTTCACAAATTTAAATTATTAGCTTCAAATATATACTCCTGACAAAAAAAAAAAAGCTTCAAAGATATATAAGTATATAACATATATATAATATTTTATAATTTATAATTTATAAAATATGAAAGTTTTATGTTATTTTCAATCTAACTGTGTGAACAAATAATATATATAGCTCAATTTTTTGGATTGAATATATATATATATATATATATATATTTCAAAAATACATATATCTGTTAGAAATATATACTAATAATAAATATTTTACTAAAATAGAATACTTATATTCTACTAAATAGCAATTTCCTTATTTTTTAAATATGATTTTTTTTTCTTTAAGATACTAAATATTCTCTTTGATCTACACTATTAAGATATGTAAATATTTAATTTCCAAATTTTTATTAGAACATCAATTCTAAATAATCTAAATTAGTAAATTTAATTTAACGGCTGA
>CM071716.1:527187-541218 GCA_036630335.1 Physaria fendleri | reverse complement strand
ATAGCCATAATGATAGAGTGAGGTTTGGTCATTTCTTGAATCCTAAGAGAGTTCAAAGAGTTATATGTAAAGGAGCTGATCTTTTCGATATGCTCCCCGAAGAGTATACTTTCAAAGAGATAATAGGAAAAATGGGTCCAATTCCGCATTCTTTCTCAGCAGTTCATCTTCCTTCGTATCTCCTGGAAAACGCAGATAAGTACAGATTCCTCTTACCGGGAAATTGCATAAGAGAAAGCGAATGATAGAATGATTCTTCACTACATGGAGTCTTGCTTTCTCCTTCATCTTAAGACCTCTACATTGAGAGGAAACAAGAGGCTGGCTTGAATCCTTCTCCGGACTAATAACACTTACACAAATTGATACAAAATCTCTGCAGTGTTGTCTGAGGTGTATTAGTATTGGTGAATCTTGCAGAGCTTTTCATCTGCAGTTTGAGAATATAGTAAAAAGGGTTTAAATTTTTGTATGTAGATAGATCTCTTTGTTTCTACAAGATTCTGATTTCGCATCAGGCATGGAAACTTGCATTCTCTGTGACTGCATCATCAAACATGAGTTTGTGTTCTTTCTGAGTTTCCCCTTTTGGGAAGTTTTGCATCAAGATATAACATGAGTTTGTGTTCTTTCTGAGTTTCCCCTTTTGGGAAGTTTTGCATCAAGATATTCTTTACTGTCCCTTTTTGTACATCTCCTTGTCTTGATTTCATTGGTTTGTTAATGTATACGAGAGTTATTGGTGTTTTGAATGTGTACATCATTAAGAGACTTCTTCTCATGAGTCATGGATAAAGCTTCAGATGCTTGGATCATCGACTTCACCTTTTTTGTTTATAGGCACGAAGGAGAAATTTTCAACACATTGTCAAAAACAATTATAAAATAAGATTCATCAATATTAGATAATCTATACTATGATGTACTAAAATAGGTCATTGCAATGTATTAATGTTTGTAACTTCGGAGACCTTCTAGGTTGGCACTACAACACAAATGGTGTTTATACCTTCTAGATTTTGTAAAATGTAACTACAATGGAGCATATCGTCACAATGGTACTTCTAGAACAGGCTATCTAGTACGTAAACATTGTGGTACGTTACAAATAGGGGGATTTTCAAAAGGTTATTTTATTGGATCATCTTTAGAGGCTGATCAAAGCCCTATTTGACGGCAATTCAGTTAGCTTATCTTCATGGTTATAAGAGGATCATTTTTTCAAAGCCCTATTTGACGGCAATTCAGTTAGCTTATCTTCATGGTTATAAGAGGATCATTTTTTAAGGAGATAACGTCAATATTCCAGCGTTTATTTAAAGAGATAAACAACATTTTCAAATGTTCTGTGGAGCTCTTATTTTGATGCTACAGAATTTATACGGACTCGTATAGATTCAAAATTGACCATCACTAGTGATTTAGTTTCTTTGCAATACAATTGTATTCCGAGTTGTATGACTGAATTGATCCAGAAGGATCTTGATTATTAATGCAAAAAACATTTTACGAGAGAAAAAAAACAATTACAGTTTTTTCTTTTTAATATGAAATTTTATTTAATTTAATTTATTATTAGATTTTAGTAGATTGTACTTAGTTTATAATCTTTGAAAAATAAAACTTTTTTTTTCACTAGAATATCAATAAAACACCACATTTTATCAACATATAATAATTAAATATTAAAATAAACATTATTATTTAGTATAAGTAATGACTTAGGGTATTTAGGATTTTTTATTGGAATTTTCGGATATAATGTAAATGGAATTAATTAGTATATTTAAAATATCAAGATTCAGTTCATGTGTAAATGTATTATATCCAAAATTTTAATTTAATAAATACACAGTAATCAATTTTTATTTTTATTTTTTTTCTGTCATCTGGTTGCATAACTTAATTAGCTTGATCTTGAAACAATAAGTTAGTAATAATGGTTGGAGAATAAAAATGAAAACAACTTGAAACTCCCGATAGTAATCGTCAACGACATTAATTGTTTCTTTCTTGTTGGTTCCAAATGAGTAATGATTTAGTTATTAAAATATTTTAGCATAGTCCGTGTTTTTCTTTTAAATCCTTAATTATATGAACTTTAATTTCTGCCACAAAAAAAGAACTTTAATTATGTAAGAAAGGTTCCTCACGTTCGACATATGCCACATAGCCAAGCATGTCCAACAACCAGGCTTAAGTTTCAAATATATCTCTAGAACGTTAACACAAGAACTAGATGCTCTTGCTAAACAAGCAAGGATTCAAAACTCCCCTTATAAAATTGTATGGACATGAATTTCTCTTCAAATAAAATTCAAATTTACCGCAAAAAAAGGGGTTTCGACGCCCTCAAGCAATGGTTTTTCTCCGGTAAAAAATCGGACAAAACATCTTCTTGGTCGGGAAAGTGGGTAGTTTTCAGGTTTTCGGTATCATCACTCCCCACTGGTTTTTCCTATAGCAGTTCTTCTCAGGTTATTTTGGTGCCTCTCGCCTTGGTCGGGAAAGTGGGTAGTTTTCAGGTTTTCGGTATCATCACTCCCCACTGGTTTTTCCTATAGCAGTTCTTCTCAGGTTATTTTGGTGCCTCTCGCTTTCTAATCTATTATCTTTTAGCTCTCGTTGACTCCCTAGGTCGTAGTTCTGTTTGCTGCGTTTGGTTGGTAGTAGTAAGATTCTATACGATGTATTCTTTGGCTGTGACAACATAGTCTCTGTCTCAGGAGGTCTATTTGACTTGCGGGACAGCCAATGTCTTCGTTTCAAGAGATTGCTAGCTCTCCAACAACTCTCGCATCTCTTCCAGCAACGAAATCTTTAATGTGAAGATTTTTTTCGGTTTCAATTTAAGCAGTTTTTTCTTTTCGTCCTAGCAGAAGTCTTTGCGGATCCTATTGCATCCTAAGCGATGATCAATCGTCTCTCTTTGCAATTCGGTTTATGAATTTCTCGGAAAGGCATATTGTGCTTCTCTTAAGCTTGAGATCCCGAAATACTTGGAAAGGTCTCCTTAACTTGCGTTCGTCTCCTCAGCCTCTTTTCGGAATCGAAGACGCCTCTTCTCATGTTGTCTCATCAAGTGGTGTAAATTTACCACCGTTCAAACACGACCGCTTTGTCTCGCCTTATCGGTACTTACGTTTCTCCAAGTCTATGTAATCTCGTCGGCTTTTCCTATTGGTGTTGGGACAACCTTTATAACCGGATTTTGGATAGGGAGTATCGTCAAAAATCACAATGGATTGGCGAACACCCGAATCACCCTGGCTAGGACCATCATCATCGCCTGAGTCACCATCCGAATCAATGATCTCTCCAAGACAAACACCATTGTCATGTGTTAACAAACCACATGCAGAACCGACGCAACCATTCGTATTTGAATGTGATCAACGTATCCTCTCCAGGAGCAAACTGGAAATTCTTTTGAAATTCCAGAGGGTAGTTGACGTTCGAATTCATACAAATCCGAACAAAAGTGCAATGGAAAGTTGGAACTGTAGAGATCAACCAAGATAACCTCGCTAGAACCCAATTCACGCCTAATAAAATACATGATACGCTCATCAACGAGGTTAAACGGGATATCAAAAAATGTAGTTGAGTGCCATCAGAATGCAATGTGGATTCTAATGTTAGAATACCAGCATCCTCCCATATTTCTATTACAAATTGCCATCAGAATGCAATGTGGATTCTAATGTTAGAATACCAGCATCCTCCCATATTTCTATTACAAATAAGTATTTTATTATTTAGATTTATGGATTTTAATTAATTAAATTTAATTTATTCTTCTTCTGTGGTATTCATTTATCTACCATATTTATTTCGAATTTCAATATAACTAGATGATACTCCGCGCCATGTGCGGATTTAATTGTATTATAAATGTTAAATATTATTTGTATGATATAGTTTACAAATATTCTAAGAAAAACAACCTATTTACCTACGAACTATTGACATATCATAATATTTCCCTACGAACTATTGTCTTCTTTCTAAATCCTCATGAAATCAAAGTTGCATAATTATTTACCCATGAAATTGAAATTCAAACTTTCAATTTCGTGGGCAAGTAAGTCTGTAATTTTCATTTCACGGGTAAATAAGTCTGTAACTTTGATTTCATGGACAAATAAGTCTACAACATTGATTTCATGGGGATTAAAAAGAGGGCAATAGTTATTTTTCATAATTTATTTTTTAATTTTCGTAATTAAATTAAATTTAATTTTAAAAGCATTTTTCTAAAACTTAAAAATATTGATTGTTTTAATCAGTTTATAATTAATAAAATAATATTTGTAATGAAATGTTTGTTAAATAGATATGTATTAATTCAAAATTTTATAAATAGGTAGCAAATTAATAAAAAAAAATAAAAAGTATTTTTTTGGTAATTTATTTTTTAATTTTCGTAATTAAATTAAATTTAATTAAAAAATTATTTTTCTAAAATTAAAAAATATTGATTGTTTTAATCAGTTTAAAACTAATAAAATAATATTTGTAATGATATACTTATAATTTATTCTAAAAATTAAATCATAATGACATGTTCGTAAATATGGTCCGTGAGAATGATTCTGGCGACGACTGTAAGCGTTTTTGTTTCTCAAATAATATATAGGGGATTACAAAAGATTGTGAATTGGGTTTTTTATGAAGAAACAAACAATTGGGGCAAATTGGGAAATCAGAGAAGTAGTTTTAAGCTCCTTGAATTTTGTTGTATTTATTTTTTTGCCGTCTTTTGACTTTCTTAAATTTCTAATCTAATCTCCAGTGAGAAGGGAAGATAAAAGTGTGTAATCTAATCCCAAATCTCTGCAATTTTGAGCAACAATGGCGACTACAATACCACTCTTCGCTTCTTTCAAATATGCCGATAGCTTAACAGTCGTCGGAATCTCCTTTTGCACCGCGTTGGTCTGTGAAGCCATCTCATGGATCTTAATCTACCGTACCAGCTCTTACAAATCCTTGAAATACTCCATTGACAAAGCCGCGAAGAAACTCGAGACGATGAAGACTGAGAATCCATCGTCGAAGCTAACTATCAAAAAGTCGAAGACGAAGAAGATCGATCGAGTTGAAACCAGCTTAAAGGAATCGAGTCGAGATCTGTCACTATTCAAGTTCAAATCCGGAGCTGTTGTGGCTTTGGTTCTCTTCGTCGTCTTCGGTTTGCTTAATTCTCTTTTTGAAGGTAAAGTCGTTGCGAAGCTTCCTTTTCATCCGATCACGATTGTGAAGAAGATGAGTCATAGGGGATTGAAAGGTGATGATCCGACGGATTGCTCCATGGCTTTTCTTTATCTGCTGTGTTCGATCAGTATCAGAACCAATTTGCAGAAATTTCTAGGGTTTTCTCCTCCGCGAGGTGCTGCTGGTGGTGGTTTGTTCCCCATGCCTGATCCCAAGACGAACTGAATCAAGTCAGTATGATCACTCTACTTTCTGTTTTTCCTTCTTTTTGAGAGGTTTTGAACCATTTGATGATTTTTCGTAATAAGAAACAGTTTCATGTTAAGCATCTTTTAAGAATCAAAGGGATCTTGAATCACTGTAGAAACATCGTCTTCTTTTCTCAAATCTCATAATGATTGTTCAGTTTGTGGAGTCTCTGATACAGAATCAGAGATTTTAGAATCAGCTTCATGAAGTGATGTTCTTAACTTAGGAACAAGAACCCACATATTAGCAAGCTCATTCTCCAGATATGCATCTCTCTGTTTCGTTTCTTCTACTATCCTTTCAAGCTTAGCTTCTCGTTGATCTCTTTCAACAAGTGCAGCTTCATATGATATAGCTCACGTTCCTTACTCATCCTTAGTTCGCTCTTTAACTCCTCCTATTTTGAGGTTTCTTGTTCTTTCCTCTTTACAAGACTCTCTCTTCTTCCATTGTTCCTGTCTTTTTTTGTTGTGTGACTGGGTTCTTCTGTGTAGTCAACTCAGTAGCTAGTCTCTCGTTCTGATTCATAAGCTTTGCAAACTGCAGCTGCTGATACAAGACCTTTTGCATATGAACTCTCTTCTTCGAGTTTCCTGTATCGGAGTTCTAATTGCTCCTTTGATTCATTTAGTTCTTTGGCTTTCTGTTTCAGCTCTTCAATACTTCCCTCTTTATGTCAGAAACCTTTTGATCGAGTGTTTCTTGAATGATGCGATTATCTTACGCTTTAACCTGTAAATGATGAAGAGTAAGAAAAACGTATAGGGCGTACCAGTGGCTTCAATCTCTTCATTTTGATGAAATACCTAAAGAAGGTGAATATTTGCTAGATTTTGAAAAAAACCATATAGACGTTATGAAAAGAGTGATTACATTACTTCAATCTCTTCATTTTGATGAAACACCTAAAGAATAAGCGATGATAAGAAATGGCAGAAAACCTAGAATAAACTAAAATCTTGTGAATCTTCGTAGTTCATCAAAGGATTTTGACATTTTTTTTTTTTAAACTGAAGAGTCTCAGACGCTCAATCACAGCTTGGACCTATAATAATGAAATCCTAAAAACAATTTGTAGACGACAGTATTTAGACAAATTATATTGACAAATATTAAAACAAACCGATCATAATCTGAACCAAAATTTCTTACCAGAACCAAACAAGAAAACTAGCTTCAGAATTCTAAAAAGAAAACTTCTTAACATTATTTTTCTCAAGGAACAAGAAAATGATATATAATTCAACAACATTTCATTATCAGAATCTAGTCGACAAACCAATGATCATTTTGGTTTATGGAGTATAAAAAGTGGTAAGAGAGTCTCTTTCAGACAACAACAGAGGAACTAGTGTCATTGAGAAGGCCATAGAAAGTGTAATATTCGGAAGTTTCTTTAAACCCAGGAATTATTTCCGACAAGACCCTCAAAATTGCAGCCAGATGCTGCATATCATTTGATGCAAATGCTGCTTCTAGAAACAGCGATGATCGCACACTCGTCACCTGCACATACAGAATAACCCAAACCGAAACGATTATTCACTGATATTTTATACCAAACCAACTTAATCAGGCACATACAGAATAACCCAAACCGAAACGATTATTCACTGATATTTTATACCAAACCAACTTAATCAGTCAAAAAACTGTTTTTAACCTTATGCTTCTGTGCATATCGCAGAGCTTCAAGATAGTATCCATCTTGCACAAGGCAGGAGATGTAATCATGGTGCAATGAGAGCTGTCTCAACATATCAAGCCCAAGTTTCCTTACCCGGATATTTTGGCGACCACTCTCGAGAAGTTGAAACGCGACTTCTTTAGATGGTTCGATTATCTGCAGTGAAATGAGATGCAGTCCAAGCTCTATGAAAAGGGAACCTTCGAGGAGGTTTTGTGTTCACAGAATAAGAAGAACAAATAACAAACCTTGTTTGTGGTGAATAGAGACAGTTCTGTAAATCGCTTACTGGACACTAAAAGTCTGATGGTCATCACATAGATGTTTTGATCCACTTTGAGTTTTTCTGCACTTATACTGCAACAACGAAATTGAAAATAAGAAACGTGTAATTGGTGAATTGAAACGAGATCTAAGGTAAAACCAAGTTTCTTTAGTCTGGACTCCCAAACAGACAGAAGAAAGAGCTAAATTACCTGCGAAGAAACTCGGTGATGATAGCAACTAGGTAATCTGATTCCTCAACCATCATTTCCTCCACAGAAGCAAATACAAACTTGTAGAGTTCATCGGGTGAAATTGCCGGTGATGAAAGTTGAGATTCTGGCTGCTCATCAGCACAAAACATGTTTTCCGTTGTACCAGATGATAGGTTTATTTCAACTTCTTCATCAGTATTGCTTCCAGATGGCCTATGTCTTTCACCGTCTTCAGAAACCGAAAATTTTAAGTGAAGAAGATGTATTAAATATTATTAAGTGTATTCATGCCTACATCAGCTTTTTCTGGCTGATGACGGAAAAAATCAGCATTTTTAGGTTCAAGGGTTTTACCAGGAGATGCACCAACGCCTGGAGTAGATGTCGTAGCCCTTTCGTTCATTATTTCCTTATATACACCAGCTTTAACCGAGTAGGAATATGCTGTGACCAGTGCATCGATTGCCTGAGTAACCTGGGTTGCTGGTCGACGCTCCAAAATTATAGCCCTTGCTATCCCTAAGCACAGCTGTTTGGCCTGAACAACATACTGAACAATATTATTTAACAGCACCCACCAAGATTACTACATAATGACGCTGAACACTTGTCGTGAACCAGCTTCCCTGGACACACTATGAATCAACTTAATCATAAAATAAAAATCATAAACCCCTGCAACCGATTACATATGAAAACAAGCACCAGCTTTTTCCTTAGACTTTGCATGTAACCTTCTCTAACTGCACAAAGACCATAGCTGAAGTACCAGCATTTTTTTTTTAATTATCTATGTTTTATTTCACAATGGTTTGCTGCTATGAACATGTGCTTCATCATGCTTATTCAAACCCTTATCTAAAGCACAGAAAGCATAAAGTTTGGGACCTTATTTGCTTCCAACTTCCTTCGCTGCAGGAATTCTAGAAGAGAAGTCCTGTCTGAGCTGCTAGCGGAAATTGCCTACAGCACATAATAATAAATATTGAACATTTCAGAGATGTCTAAGAATTGACTGTCACGTGGATAAACCAATGAACGTCAACTTGCCTCGAGATCCAAATGTATCTTCCACAGAACTTGGTTAGTCTGATCCAGAATAAGGTCTGGAACCAGAAAAGTCCAGCCATCTTCATACATGACAATGTTTTCATTGCTTGTAGATGATTCTGAGCTCTCAATTTCTTTGTTAGCAGCCTGAGACGATGTGTCGGACACTTGGTAACCCCTCCACAGCAAAGGGAGAGGAGCAGATATGGGAGCTCGAGAATCCAAAAATATGTCGTAGATGATGACAACCTTTGCATCGATTTGGTGCAGAAGCAACAAATTGTCGACCACATTCACCGACAATTTGCTTGAGTATATTGGTAACGAACCCTGTGAATAAGAGCCAATGGAATGAACAAAGAAATAGCAGAACTATGAAAAATGAGCTCACGTCCAAAACACAAGGTAAGTTGCACTGCCAGATTTATCAACGTAACCAAAGATACAGTAGTATTAGCATAAACTATGTATCAGGTTACCCTCATCTTACAGTTGCAGAGTAAGTAATGAGCAAATTGTCCAAAAGTTCAACCTCAGGGAGTCACAGAAAGTTTCAACTCAAAGATACAGGGGCATGCAGATGCTATGAAGAGAAGTCTACAACATGCTCAACAATCAATCATGTGTGCAGTAAGATCAGTAAAGTACCAGACACCAATAATTGAGGAAACGCAAAACTTACTTGTTGAACAACTGCATCTCGGTAAAACCTGTATAGATGCAGTAGCATTGCCTCCCTGTCCGCCTGTAAGCAATATATTCGGCCATAACTGAAAGAGAATAATACAGTTTTACTCTTCAGTCAATCAGAGCTATCAATGAAAAAAAAATCGAAAAAAACAAAAAAGAAAAATACAGAGAAGAATCGTACACAGTGACTAAGTGGATATCTCCAGAAGAGAGAATAGGCTTACTGTTTGATTCAGATTTAGCCATGTTCATCTCAAACTTTGGTAACCGAACAACTCCCGCGGTGGAAAGCTGGAAAGCAAAAGAAATACTAAAGCTCCAACCACAATTGTTCGAAAAAGCACTCAACAAGTGATTTAATTGTTAATTCACTCATAAAAGCAGAACGAAAACTCTAGCATATCATCGTAAAGCTAATAATATTAAATTAACTAGATGCAACCTGTAAGTAAACAAAGTCATAAAACCCTGTTACATAAAACTTCCATCTTTTTCCTAGGGGTTACCTGATATCCATTAAAAGTCTTGCATTGCAATCCTGATGCAAGAAGAACCAATCGAGTTTCATGTGTATAGACGTACCAATTCACATTCACTTTTTTGGTTTCCACCAAACGTAGTGAATTCAACATAGAATCACAAGCAAATAAGTCCATACCACTGAGACAAAAAAAAAAACGTTTTATTAGTGACTAACAGAAAGAAAAATGTTAAGCAAAATGTTAATCATATAACCTGAAATAGAAGATCAACAGACAGAAACAATTATGCGTTTAAGGAGAGAAAAGAATATGCAAACCCCAATTACCAGATTCTTTTTTTTGGTCAACAATCATAAGTACTATTTGCCTAAGCAATCATAAGTCAAAAGATACAACTATTCTAAAATACATGCTAACGAGCTAATCGACTCCTGATTAAACAAGTTACATATAATTCTCAACTACAACCAATTAGTCTCTCTTTTTTTTTTTTTTTTGGTTTTCCAACCAATTAGTCTTTAAAATTAAAATTCACCTGCATTTTTTTTTTTTTTTTGGTTTTCCAACCAATTAGTCTTTAAAATTAAAATTCACCTGCAAAGGTTGCAAAACAATCCCAGAATTGGAAACTGGAGTAAAAAATATGCAGAAATAACGCGAATTTACCTGGTCTTTACTATCGCAAGATCACATAATGGAGAGTCACTCCAAAAGAATCCAAGAATACTCTCTGATCCTGCCTTGCATTTGTGGTTATGTATCTGCTTGGTCTCTCGATTAAAAAACTGTATTTCACAGTCAGATCTTTGGACAGCTATCACTTTTTTATCAAGAGAGAATCTGATTGATAGGATAGGCCCTTCACTTATAGAATCAACTGAAGGAGGTACATCTGGATCAAAGGGGGATGTTTGCCATGAAAAGACCTAAACAAAATTGTTTTGGAAATCAGCCAGGGATATGGATCATCAGGCTAATTAGAGATATCAGCTATGGTTTATAAACAAAATCAGATAGACCATTTCAAAGGAAAGATAGAAAACCTGACTAGATGTGGTACAGATTAGCAATCTGTTGGCATCATCATAGAACAATCCCCTGGATTCAGGAACATTGCAACGTAGTGATGTATGATTTATGTACACATGTGATAAAGCACCAGATCCAAAACCATCTTGTGAACTTGAGATCCGGCTAGACATGTTCTAACTTTCAGTTCTCCAAAACTGTAGTCCGGAATGAGTCGTTAGGAAATAGATATCCCATTTCATGATGGGACTGAGTAACTCCATAAAGTTTGTTTTAAAAACACATCACAAGCTATCACTTAAAATTATTTTACTATGGATATTAAAGGTGAAAGTGAAAATAGGCGTACATGTTAAAGCTCCTGCTAATAAATACCTCTAGCCAGAAGGAGAATTGTACTGATTCAAGCTTTCCCCCGGATCTGTAAGAAAGAAAAAATAAAACATGATAGTTGAACAAATCAGTCTAAAAAGATGAGAATACAATGATCAAAACAAGTCTATGGAAAAGAAGTTCATTATACCGTATGCTGCATACAACTCTTTAGTGCAAGAAACTCTTTCAAGCATATATCTTTTTCAACCTCAACTTTAGATGCAACACAGCTCCCGTAGTCTTTGGCCTGTAACAAGTTAACCTTTTAGTCAATAGCAAGGACGAATCTTTAAGAAACAACACAAATAAATAAATTCCTGCTTCACATACGACATTCTTTAATATAAGAGTCGACTACATAACAGCTAGCAAAGCTATCACAATTCATTATGAAACATATAAGATCAGAAATGAAAAGATTTGTGTAATCATTTCATAGAATTTGAAAGAAAAAATGCCAAAAATCCATAATCAGCGCTGCCAAACAAACCTGTTTAGAACAAGTAACTAAAATCCGTCCAAGTGTAGAGGCGGTAGTGGAACTCTTTTCTTTCATGCCTGCATTTCTGAAGCTGAACGCGAAATTGGAAGTGGTTAAGCTCCAAACATAAAAGAACCAGTAGATTTACCAAAGCTATGTCTCAAAGAACTGAGCTACGACAATGTCTGCAATTTTTTTTCCCCCAAACCTGATTGCTAACACATCAAATCACAAAGCCTAAGGTCTTACTGTAAACCGCACATTAATTTCTTACCAGTGCAGAAGATCAACCAACAGTTTCATACAAGTAGCAAAATATTATACCAGTTTCAGTGAATCGCAGACGAAACAAAGATAAAATCGGAGATTCCGCACTAAACCACATATGACCTCGAATGGAAAACAGGAAAATTGAAAATGATGAACTGAGAAGTGTTACCTGCAAAATTCCAGATGACAAAATTGAAGACAAATACAACGACGGAGTTGCTTCGAAGAAAAATTCGAATTCGGTAATTTCGAGTTTTATCACAAATAATCTTCGACTTGCTCGTCGGAGAATTGATTCTCGCTAGACTCAACGATAGACGTGTCGATGATGCTAATGAAAAGTATCAACACGTATATAATTGGGCCTATAGACCCATTAAGGCCCATAAAACCTGGTACACCAATTTCAATGTAAATCCGGTCTCCATGAAATCGGTCAAACCAATGAACCGGAGCTACAGAACAACACACTTCACCGGTTCTCCCTCTAGGTTATGATAATTTGTGTGGTTAAGAAAATGAGCATAAATACTTTTTTTTTTTTTTTTTGGTCATGAGAGCATAAATACTATTTAATTAAATTTTTTTTTTTTTTTTTGGTCATGAGAGCATAAATACTATTTAATTAAAGATTATATCATTTTTATGGTACATAATCTTTTGGATTTAAAATTTTGGTATAACATATCACATATGGGTGAAAGTCATGTGATTTAATGGTACATACCAAGATCTGTCATGAGATATTTTTATTAAATTCAAATACTTTTAATAAATAATATTTATTTCATTTTATTAAAATATAATTGTGTTTAGGGTCCTCAAAATTTGACCGACCTAGGCATATTTCTACGGACACAATCATCCCACATTTGTTTACCTCTTGGAATACCCTTAGCTGCATATTGTTTATACTCATACATCGTAAATATTAATTTAATCAAACCAAAATGACACTCTTTACCGATCTTCATCATATCACGACAACATGCATTAGTCACTGGTGCCCCCACATCCAACAAAACCTCATCTCCACATTTAAAGTTATGCTTTGAATTACAGCTAGCAATAAACTCGATCTGTTTATGCGTGTAGTGTTTAAAGGCCTCGTTGTTATATTCTAATGCGGCAGGTGAATCAGCAAATTCGAGTGGAGTTCCTTCGGGAGCTTCAACGTAGATATCAGGATCTGAATTTGGTGATATGGTCTCATCTTCTCCTGAATATGAAGGATCATTGAGATCTAGGGATGAAATCGGACAAGCCATGTAAAACATTACGATGGATACGAGGATTATCATGTGAAGAGACTTTGCCATGTTTGCTTTTTTGGTTTTGGATGTAAGATTCGTGACAAGAGACAAGGTATTTATAGTGCAATGCGTACATGTAATTAATTTATCAAACGCTTTTTTTTTTATAGCAAATTTATTAAATGCTTATTCATTAATACTAACGTTCTTGATTATGAAGTTAGTAACATAAAATTTAGGGCTTAATGCCAAAAAAATCTTCAACGTTTTCAAATTTGGCAAATTTAATGTTTACTTTAGGAATTACAAATTATGGCTTCACTTTAAAGTTAAACATCGATATAACATTTGATTCACTATTTTTTTATATATATATGAATAGATAGAATTTTATTTAATTTCTATATTTTTGTTTTATTCAGGTTCGAATATAATGTTTTAATTTTTTTTTTGGTATAAAAATGGATAGATTTTTTTGTTTGATGTGTATAATACAATATTCTTTTGTTTAATATATATAATACATCATATTTAAATATAAATAAAATAGAAAATTATATATATAAAACATTCTATCATTTTTTTAAAAAAAAATAGTATGTCAAGGATTATATATTCTGTTTCAAACTTTTTCTTTGCATTTTGCTAAAATCAAATTTGCAAATTTTGAAAATGTTTGAAAGTATTTTTTGCATTACTAAAAATCCCCTATATATTATTTGAGAAGCAAAAACGCTTAGGTGTCGTCGCCAGAATCACTCCCACGGAC
>CM071716.1:509402-526963 GCA_036630335.1 Physaria fendleri | reverse complement strand
AGAATAATTATAAGTATTTTCCCCTCTGTTATAATACCGTCATCCACATATTAATCTAAACCCTCAACAGTGAATTTTCAAATTTTGAAAAGTGTTATATAATCTTAATTTGTGCATATCGGTGTTGTAGGGAAAGAGAAAATTTAATAACGAAACTATAGTTGAGAGATTAGATTAATATAAAAATAGTTGAGGGATTAAATTTCTATCTGACAATAATTGATTAGTTAGTTTAATATAAAAATAGTTTAAGAGTTCAATCAGATATAAATTACTTTTTTTTTAATTTTAAATTAATTAAATCCATCAATAATAGTTTTGTGTTTTAGATATTTTTAAAATATTTATATCCGCACATGGTGCGGGAAATTACCTAGTTATTAATTAATTGATTAAACGCTTATTCATTGATAATTTTTAAAATAACTTCATAAGCAAGAACGTTAATACTAGATTAGATCTTTGGTCAAACATAAAATAAAACTCCCAAATTCTCCAAGTTATTACAAATCAAAGTGATATATTTAGACACAACTTGATTACATGAAATGAGAAGTAGAAAAAGATAAAAGAAAGGATTGGTTTGGTTTGATCCGGTTTAGCTTAAGCTCTTCCTTTCAAGACATGTCTTCTTAAACCAGGAATGTGAACGTTTGTAATATAATCTTTCCAGTTAATACTTCCAACATCAAACCCAAACTCTCTCTTCTCATCTTCTGACATCTTCTCCATTAATCTCTGTGTATTACTGTTATCAAATCTGTAAAAACAAACCAAAACAAAAAGATGAAAACTCTGTGGCAAAGATCTGTAAAATTTATATAATGTTAGATCTTTAATTCTTACCTTCCACCATAGAAAGTGTAAGGCTTATAGATAGTAGCAAGGTGTTGAGCTTGTTCAACAGATTTCTTGCAGATGAAGTTTAATTTCTGCATCATCTTACTATCCACTGAGCTCATACCACTCAACATTCCGCTACGTTCTTGAGCATCTCTCCATAAATGATCCGAGAAATCATCAACGGAATTGAAAAGTTTCATCAAACGCACCATGATAGGATCACCTTTTGAGTCTATACATGGGGATGATTTGTAGTGGTTATAAAGAAGATCTGCTAAGTCTTTGAAAACCAGTGGGTTTATAGCTGAAGAAGCGATCTGATACACGTTTATTTCAGGTTCTGGATCGGGCATTGCTGATCCGTGCTTTGCTATGGCAGCTAATGTTGCATTAACAACCATATCAGCTGGAACAACATCAAGAACTCCTTTTGGATCAACTAGAAACCCTGTGAGTTGTCCTTTCCCGTAACATAGAACTATAGGATCCATCATCCTTGTATTTAGGTAGCATAACACAATTCAAGAAGAATCAGGTACATATTGACACATATACATATATATGTAGGATTAAAACTATGGTTTCACCTGTTTCCTTCCATCCATCCAGGGAAAGGGTCTTTGTAAGTGCTTTCGATGACGCTAGGCCTTATAATAACCACAGGTACGTCTCCTCTAGTGCTATTAATCATCATCTCACCCATTGCTTTGGTGAAAACATAAGTGTCTTGCCATCCATATGATCTTGCCCTGTTTCAGTGATTTGTATGTTTAAGGTTTTTGAGAAGATTTGAGCAAGAAATAGATGTAGTTAAGCTGAAGATTTAGATTACTACCTCTCCAGACCAAGATCCTTCATCTTCTGTGTCTGGTCCTGATTTTGAGTTCCTTTTCTAGCAGCATCAAGAGCTAGCTTCATCTGCATCAAGAGCTAGCTTCATCTCTCTATCAACGTCTAATGCTTTTCTGTTTCCTTCAAGGAAGTTTTCAGTTGCTATACAATCTCCCATTGAGAATGGCTTCTCCATGATCCTTCCTTGTCTTTGTCCATTCACATAAGCTGACAAAACCAAAACATCAGAAAAGGAAAAAAAAAAAAAAAAAAACCAATTTTCTCTTTGTTTGTTTGTCCACATTCACGTACCTGTGGAAAACCAAAACATCAGAAAAGGAAAAAAAAAAAAAAAAAAACCAATTTTCTCTTTGTTTGTTTGTCCACATTCACGTACCTGTGGATACTTGCAAGAACAGCTTGAGTTTCTTGCACTTCTTGGCGAATCCCATGAGATTACCAGGCCCTCTTGTGTTTATGTCCAGAGCAACATCGAATCTTCAATCTCCGAACATCGAATCTTCAATCTCCGCCACAAAGACAATATCATTAGTAAATTAAGATGTATTGATAACTTCAAGATAACAAAACAGGAGAACCAGAAGCACGTTATCTGACAATTGCCAACCTTTCATTGAAGGTTGTATTAGCAGCAGAATTAATAATCACATCAACTTCTTTTGCAATCTCCTCAGCTGAATCTGCTTGCAATCCGATGTCTGAATCGCAGATGTTTCCCGTCACAGGGATGAGTTTGGTTAACATGAAAGACATAAATGATGCTCCATGAGTCTCCTTGAGAGTATTAAAAAGCTCTGTATCTAACACCTGTAAAGGAACAAGGGCAGAGTTATGCACATAACAAGTAAAGAACTTGACTAACAAAAGAATCAAAATGAAAAGGAGTTACCTCGTTCTTTAATCGTTCCATCGCAGCTTCTTTGTTTTTGGCTTTGATCAGAAGATATATCTTGCTGACATCAGGAGCCATTCTCAAGACTTTCTCAATCAGCACTAGAGAGATAAAAAGAAACGATTTAGAGAAGGAAACTAACAGCATAGAATAAACATTGATGTAGTTCTTTTTACCTTTAGCTAAGAAACCGGTAGAACCCGTGATAAGAAACTTCTTCCCTTGGAGGAAACTGATTATGCCAAGTCCTTCTTTCACTCCAACCATACCAGCACCTTTAAAAGGCATCAAAGTCTTTACTCCATTGATCTCGATTGCCCTCCCGTTTCCATTCAAAACTAATGTATCAGTATCCATAGCCGGTGTAGTCTGTTCCCTAATCAGTACCTGTCCTCTGTCTTTCAAAAGCGAAGAAACCCGAATAGGCCTCTCTGCATTACTGTTTCTCCCACCATCAGCACCAACACCACCTACACGACACCAAGTAAGTTCTACCCTTTTCTTCTGCCTAACCAATGCAGACCAGTCACAAGGGTTTCGCAATCTAACAAGCTTGTTTGATGCAGCAATGGTAGAAGAAGAAGAACTCAAGAAGAGAGCCTCCATCACAAGCTAAGAAATAAGTTATAGACAAGAGGGTCATTTCTAAATAAGACAATCAAAATATCCGTTGACATTTTACAATCTAAAAGAATACTATATTCCATTAAATTGTCATTTGAGAAAACAGAAACATTTTGGTTAAGAAATTGGTGACTTGTAATATACTTAACCTAAAAAGCATACCTTTAGTGATGAGCAACAAGAATATACTTAATTAGAAAGAGATAATAAGTAAACCAAGACTTGGAATTTAATTTTTTTTCTTATTGCTTATCGTTAAAGAAAGAAGCTAGTAGCTTTTGTTTATATAAGAGGAATTAAAGATTGGTTAGTTCAAGGACAAAAGATGATGAAAAAAACTTCCTCTATTTTATAGGCAAACAAATATTTATAAAATCAAGCTCAACAAAAAGATTGCCTTACAAAAAATTTCATATACGTGATCTAAATTTCCAATTTTTTAAAAATATGCTTCAGTTTCATAAAATATTTATAAAAAATATGATCGTTAACCTATAAGAAATCAACAGAAAAATATAAATAGCTAACCTAAAAAATCTCGAGTCTCATTTCTTCGTGTTGGGATTTAGGTATCTGTAAAGAATAAGTAATCAGAAATTATCACAAGTCAAGAGTATTGTTTTAATAAGAAAGGATTCATCTGCATGCAAAATGTATCCAATCTTATATGAAGTTAAACATGTAACCTAAAATGGACGATTCAGAACAAGGAGGCACTTAAAGAACGTTAGACATGTGATGAACGGAGAGCAGTATTGATTCAAGCATTTCGTCATACACCTGATGGGCACAAACCAGAAACAAAGGAAATACCACTTGAGAGGTCCTTCGAGTCGTCTTCTTGAGGCCAGAGATAACAACCGAATCTATCAGAAGGGTCAAAGCTATGACTTGGTTCCTCAATGGAGACGGATCCATTGAGGGAGAAGTTTCTTGCGCAAAACGCAACAGCTATAACAACAATGTCCAGATTCTAGTTCATCCGTCTTAAATCTAATAGACCGTGTTCACAAATTATGTTTTTTAGATTACTGATCAGATACGTTCCACATATCATAATGTAACTAATAAAGTAGTATTAGATTTTATAAAAAGACGATATAATCACCAAGTGCTAAGGAAATGAAACCAGACCAAACCAAACTACACAATGGTTTTCTCCTCTAATCCAAATATGATTTTATATTGCTTCTTCAACATTAGTTTCAAAAGGTTCTACTAAATCATAAATGCTTATTCATATATTACTACTCCCACAGTGTAACACCAGATGCTTAGATCATAGCAAGTCATCTTCAATATCCAGGACTTAGTCATACCGGGACCTTGAGCTCGACCTCGACCTTGACCTTGAGTATGATTGCTTCCTATCGTCCAGGGAAACCGACCTGCTTAGAGGTACAATATGGTATGTGAATGTAATATAGATATTGAGAAAGAAACGTACTTGCCCTCCCCTAACTAATTGGAATCACTTAAACTAATCTTATAGTTGATTTGGCTATACATTCATGACTATTTTTCTCAAGACCAAAATAAATGGGAAATTGATACCGAAACTGGGAGTACACACCCCTACTCACAGTACCTTGAATGGCGTCTATCATCATATGGTGAACGTGAATAGCTTCTTCTGTATTCTGGTGAACGCGAATAGCTGCTTCTTCTGTACTCAGGTGAACGCGAGTAGCTTCTTCTGTAGTTTGAACGCAAATAGTTTCTTCTGTATTCTGGTGAACGGGAATAGCCAGGAGACCGGGAGTAACCATATGGAGATCTTGTGGATGTTCTTCCCCTGAAAATGACATTCAAATTCTTTAATTGTTTCAACACACAACGTGAAGAGAAAGCTACTAACAGTTGATAATTGTGATAATTAATTTAATATGTTAATCAGCAAGATTTGGTGAAAACCAAGATTAACCTTGATCGTTCTCTCATTTCAGAGGGTTTCTTTCTGTTCTCCTCCGCAAATAGTACGGTAATTTCACGTCCTAGGAGAACATAGCCATCTAGATGGTGCTTTGCATCTGCAGCATCATCAGGATCATAGTACTGCACAAATCCGAACCCACGAGGCTCCCTGCAAGTTTTTTAGGATCAGATGTCATTAATAGAAAGCTAAAAAGCAAGTATATGTTCTTTAAACCCAATTTAGTGTAAGATTTGGAAAAGCAAACTTCAAACTAGAACACTCAGAAAAACTTAAATGCACAATCAACACGCAGAGAACAAGATAAATCAAGCATATAAAATAAGATGGCTGCTATTGCTAACCTTTTTGAAGCCACTGTACTAACTTCAACTTTGACATAAACATCTTTACAATGAACAAAAAACCAACTTCCTTCTCAATTTGGAAATACTGAACTGTCCTCAATAGTATTCACTTACCCTTTGTAGTGACAAATACCGAACTTTTATTACTACTTCATTGATCTCAGGCACATAAATCTTCCTACTTCTTGATCTTCAATACTTCCAATAAGACAACCAAACTTCAATAAACCAATAGTCCGTGCAAAAAACAATCCATCATGATACACTTAAACAGGCTAAGACAACAAGTCACACAAATGGACAGAACTAGTGAGAAAACAATTGCAGTCACTCACCCAGTATAATAATTACGAGGTATATAGATATCCTTGAGACGACCAAACCTCCCAAATGGTCTACGGAGATCCTCTTGCCTGAAATGGTAAACAAATATTGGAGTATTTCAAAATGTGAAGACTTGAACACTTCTTGTTTGATGGAATGCATAAATGAGTAAGAAATACATGTGCAGATCAGTTTTTGATTTACCTACAATCGTGCCGGAGATTACGAACCAGAAGACTGGTTGGAGGATCCCTACGCCGACCTCTGTAAGAGCCCACGGGACTTGGGCTTCTGTACCTTCTACCATAACTCCTTGGTGGTGAAGGACTGTAACTATAGCTCCTCCTCATTATCACTTCAAATCTGTCAATATCCAGGCAAAGAGAGCTTCAACATAGCATATTTCTAATCAAATGAATCTAACAAATGTTTGCTAATAGTCATACAAACAAAACAGACTAAAGAAGAGATTCTTTGCATCAGAAACACAAATTCATAGCAGAAAGGGACAACCAACTTATGAAAATCTTTGGAAAGCAGATTCAAAACAGATGCAAAAAATACATGATCGTGAGTGAATACAATACCTGTTTAATCCCACAACCACAAGAGAAGCGCAATTGTGTTCGGTGCTATCTCCCTCTCTTATGAGATGCTTCTACAACAAGATGATCGTGTGTGCATTCGAGAATGTTCTACATGGGCCTTTCATTTACCTAACAAATTAACAATAAGTGCCCATACAAGCCCATAAGGCTTTTCTTTTCGGGTTAAATTCCAAATCGACCGGTTCTCAAATTTTAATTTCTGGTTTAAATTATTAACCTTTGTGGAACAAACCAAGATGAGCAAGGCTGTATGAATTGATACGAGCAGAGACTATCTGTGTAAATAAGACAATCGGTGTAAAAAACCACAATTTCGAGATTCTCATAAGCTTCACTCACCCTCTACAAAATGTTGCTGGGAGAGAAAAAAGGATTGCTCAAAGTTGTGGTAAAAGAAAAGGAGATAGACCCGTTTATTTCGCCATAACCAAAGGTGCTTTTTTTCTTTTCTCTTTCTCAATCTCTTCTTCCGTTTCTCCTCTCCTTTTTGTAATGTTTCTTCACCTTGATCTCGCCGTTAGATTTCCTTACAGCGTTTGTTAGTTTCTGCTCCGATTAGGACACGAATTCTAGGGTAATTGTCGGAACATTTCTTTAATCAATCCAAATTTGTTTATAATTTTGACTCAATTCTTAAACTTCCGGTTATAATCTGTGAATTTATGCATCGTGATTATTGATGGGATCGGAATTACGAGTTGTTTCTCTGAATTGCAGAAAAAGTAGAGATTTTTATTACGGGTGTTTATTGAGTTCTGTGTTATGTTTTTGTAATGCTTTGCATTTTTAATCTGATCTATCGATGCTTGGTTTTTCAGTTTGTCAATGGATCCTCCTGTGACGGATGTTGAGAGTATCGAACATCAGAAAGAAGCAGGACCTTCCTTTCACTGCGATCTTTACGATACAGAAGTAGTTCACAAGATTGCTCAGGCTTTTCTTCCTGGATTAGCCACTGCTTGTGTTGATAACACTACCGGAGATATCTTCAAGAGTCCAGGTTCTGTGGCTGCTGACATTCGAAAAGAAATGATCGATTATTTGACTCAAAGAAGCGAAAGCTTTGTGGCTGAACACATTGTTTTTCAAGGTGGTTCGGAGACTGAAGCTTCTCATGATCCTTTTGACATAATATCTGATTTCATCGATGATTTTTCGGCTTCGAAGAGGAATCTGTTTGGCCGGGTTTCGGGTTGGATGCTTAGCGAAAGGAGAGAAGATAATATTGATGATTTCGCGCAAGAGATGGAGATAAGCGGGTTCTGGTTGACTGATCAGAGAGAAGGGATTGCTCAGACTTTGCTTAAAAATGTCGATTTCAAAAACAGTGCTCATTGTGAGATGAAATTCCAAACCGAAGGAGAACTAGCGAAGCACACCATGAGTTGTGGATATAGAACTATGAACTGTGAGAATGAGGGTTGCACTGCGGTCTTCTGCGCAAATCAAAAGGAGAATCATGATTCAGTTTGCCCTTTTAAGATCATTCCGTGTGAGCAGAATTGCTCGGAGAGTATCATGAGACGCGAAATGGATAGGCATTGTATAACCATATGTCCTATGAAACTTGTAAACTGTCCATTTCATTCTATTGGTTGTCTCTCTGATGTACATCAATGTGAGCTCCAACAACATCATTTGAATAATGTAAGCTCTCATTTGATGTACATTCTTCGGAGCATCTACAAGGAGGCATCGCCCGATGATCTCAAACCCCGAGCTGAACAGATACAGCAGGTGAATTATCACAAAATACATTTATCTCCATTTCAATCATTCTGAGCTATAAATTGTTTAAAACTTTTTTGGTATGTTGCAGTTGTCGACTCGGTTATCTGAAGCCCAGAATGCAAGATCACTAACTAATCTAGTAAAGGAAATCGATGCAAAGCTAGGACCTTTAGAGATCAAACCAAAGATTGTTTCTGCCGATAAACCTGAAAGTACAGAGGAGAAAGCTTTAGAAGAAGCTGAGATCAAAGAAAAACCAGGGACGACTAACTTAAAAGCTGGTTCACTGGAGCAAACTGCCAGGGAAGCTCCTGAAGCTGAAGTGGTTTCAAAAGAAGTAAATAATGGAATGGTGGAAGTTGATGCAAAGAAAGCTTTAGAAGCTGAGATAGCAGACAATGTTAATGAAGAAGGCGAATTAAAAGCGCAGAAGCTTTTAGAAATAGGCGGGTTCATCAAAGAAGGAGATAACAACTCTGCGAATGATTTATCAGAGAGAACTGAAACTAAAGCTCCAGAAGTTGTGGTCATGGATAAAGATAAAGAGGAAGAGAAGAGTGCTGAGACAAAAGACTCAAGAACAAATGAAACAACCAGAGATTTAGAGATTGATGAAGAGACGAAGAATTCAACTGAAACCGCAACCGAAACCGAAGCTCCAGAAGGTGTGGTCATGGATAAAGATAAAGAGGAAGAGAAGAGTGCAGAGACAAAAGACTGTAGAACAAATGAAACAACCAGAGGTTTAGAGATTGATGAAGAGACAAAGAAATCAACTGAAACCCCAACAGAAACCGAAGCTCCATCTAGAACACTCATGGACAAGGAGGAGGATGAAGAGACAATGAACTCAAAAGCTCTTGCTTCTGATGAAGCGGAAGCATTATCAAAGAGCTCTCAGGGTTTTTCTACAGCACAAGCTGAAACAGTACCAAACATGTCTTAACATCTTTTGTTGAGAGAGACCCAACTCTTAATGTTAACATGGTGTCCTTTTCTATAGCGAGAATGTTTGTTTTTTTTTTGTCTGAACATACTTTAGTCATCAAATGTATCCAATTTTGTATAAATTCATTTGTTCTTTTGCCATACTTATGATTTTGTCTTACTGATGCCCAATTCTGATGAACATTTTCTAACCAAAACAGAGATCTTACACAAAGAAAACCAATTTATTAACAAACCGGAAAGAAAATAAACCGATTTGGTCAATTAATTTCCTCCGAACCGGGAAGAGGATTGGACTTGGACACAACAACACGAGTCAAACAAATTTCTGCAAGTGAAGGCATCAGAGTTTTGTGTGGCTAGTGGCATCAATGGAGCTCTCGATTTCACAATCACCGCATGTCCGGTTCTCGTCTCTAACGCCTCGTTTCTTAGCAGCTTCTAATCATCGTCGCCCTTCGGTGCATTTAGCTGATAAGTTCATAAGCCACTCTAAAGATGTTCGCTCCACGAGCTTATCAACTTCGAAAATGCGGTCCAAATTTGTTTCAACCAATTATAGAAGAATCTCGATCCGGGTATGATTTTAGTCTAAGTTTCTCTTTGGTTGAGGAAGTATATTAGTCGTTGCTTAGACTTTTAGTCAAGATGGTTTTTTTTTGTGAAGATTCCTAAAGATCAAATCTTTGTATACTTTATCTGAAACTATGCAGCTCAGAAAGTTCAAATCTTTTGAAATGTTTTGGCCTTAGATTTGTGCCAACTTATTGTGGCAAAAGGGTTTCTTCACTTCCCGTAATCAGTTTATTAAACAGAGTTGAAAATTTTAGAATCACTGATGAATGTCTGTGGTAGAATCTGGAATTCTTATTCACTTGAACTTGCTCATCTTATGTTGCTTCTCTAGGACTTGCTCATTTTGTATGTAATTTATTATTCAGTTTCGACTTTGTGCGTTTTGACTCACAAAAGTAGATACTATCAGGCATGTTCTCAGGTTGGTGCTGCTGGTACTGATCCAGTGCTGGATAGAATTTCCCGGTTCCAAAATGCTTGCTGGAGATTTCTTAGGCCCCATACAATCCGAGGAACAGCTCTAGGATCCACGTCAGTAATGTTGTATATTGATTCATGTTCTTTGCTTTGATTTTAGCTTGACTGTAATTTATGGCAGTGCCTTGGTGGCAAGAGCTTTGATAGAGAACACTCATCTGATCAAATGGAGTCTCGTACTAAAGGCTCTTTCAGGTCTTCTTGCTCTTATATGTGGGAATGGTTATATAGTAGGCATCAATCAGATCTACGACATTGGAATCGACAAGTATGTGGTACCATTAGATGTAGATGTTCATTGGTCACTACTTATGTAATCTAGCATCAATGTCTTAAGTTACAGCAGCTGGATCATCTTGTGTGCAATTGTTTCTGTTTGAATTGAAATGATTTGTTTTGCAGAGTGAACAAACCATACTTGCCAATAGCAGCAGGAGATCTCTCTGTACAGTCTGCCTGGTCGTTGGTGATATTTTTTGCGGTAGCAGGGCTTTTAGTTGTCGGCTTTAACTTTGGTCCGTTCATTACATGCCTATACTCTCTTGGCCTTTTTCTGGGAACTATCTATTCCGTTCCACCATTTAGAATGAAAAGATTCCCAGTTGCTGCATTTCTTATAATCGCCACGGTAAAGGCTGTTTTATGCTTCTCAATCTGAATTCAAGTATCACCAAATGTGATATTATTCGACTTGGGAGCTTTTAATAACATATTCTGTATTGAGATTACTTATCAGGTACGAGGTTTCCTTCTTAATTTTGGTGTTTACCATGCTACAAGAGCTGCTCTTGGACTTCCGTTTCAATGGAGGTTAGTTGGGTTTCCTTCTTAATTTTGGTGTTTACCATGCTACAAGAGCTGCTCTTGGACTTCCGTTTCAATGGAGGTTAGTTGTCAAATGCACAATGAGTTGTACTTTGAATACTTGTGTTGATAGATGTTCTTTTTTTTCGCCATTTGCAGTGCACCTGTGGCGTTCATCACATCTTTTGTGACATTGTTTGCATTGGTCATTGCTATCACAAAAGATCTTCCTGATGTTGAAGGAGATCGCAAGTAATCTCACGCTCGTCAACTCAGTAAATATTATCTTTCATCATCTGCGCAAGCAGGTTTAGTTTATCATGCCTGTTCCTTTGATTGATTTTGAATAGGTTCCAAATATCAACCCTGGCAACAAAACTTGGAGTGAGAAACGTTCCTTTGATTGATTTTGAATAGGTTCCAAATATCAACCCTGGCAACAAAACTTGGAGTGAGAAACATTGCATTCCTCGGATCTGGACTTCTGCTTGTAAACTATGTTTCTGCCATATCACTAGCTCTCTACATGCCTCAGGTAAGCACATAATACTCCAATTTTCATAGCATAGACACCATTTACTACATGTATCAGCTTGATAGTCATATGCAAGCTCTGAATCACTATTCCTCATATGCTTTAACAATCAACAGGTTTTCAGAGGTAGCTTGATGATTCCTGCACACTTGATCTTAGCTTCATTCTTAATTTTCCAGGTAAACATCCCAAGATAACTCATTTTTAACACTGCCAAATTCATCTAATATCTCTGTTGTTAATTTTTGGTAGACATGGGTTCTAGAAAAAGCTAACTACACTAAGGTAAAACAATTTTGTACAAACTTACAAATTTGTAATCACCAGAAGATCAATGGAGTGTGTATCTAATAGTGTGTAGAATTTGGGTTATTGCAGGAAGCAATCTCAGGATATTATAGGTTTATATGGAATCTCTTCTATGCAGAGTATTTCTTATTCCCCTTCCTCTAGTTTTCTTTGTATATCTTTCTTCTTCTTCTTCTTTCTTATCTGTAACTTGGGAGTTAAAAAATCAGTTTGTTCATGTACATACCAAGGGTTAAGTCTTTGTTTGAATTTTGATATCCTGCAATAATATCTGTTGTATCAACAATGCAAACACCAGAATTTTTACTGGATATCCGTTATCCAGAAATAAACCGTGATAGCCGTTAACCCGATTCTTTATTGGATAAACAAATGAAAGCCCTTTTAAATA
The DNA here is from genome assembly GCA_036630335.1 of Physaria fendleri. Classification (NCBI taxonomy): domain Eukaryota; kingdom Viridiplantae; phylum Streptophyta; class Magnoliopsida; order Brassicales; family Brassicaceae; genus Physaria; species Physaria fendleri. Next base: position 514,769 of record CM071716.1, on the reverse strand, counting down.
GCTCCGTTAAATGAAAAAAAGATTAATTGAATATAAAGACATGGAATTTAAAACGTCCAAGATAAATGAATGACTGATACAAAACGCTTCGTTAACGCAAAACGTTTCATTTTCGGCTTTTCATATTTCATAGAGGGAATATAAAAAAGACAAGTTTATATCCATTTACCTCATTCTTCAAAATACTAAGCATCATTTCTTTTGGTTGATGAAACATCACTGGTGCCGCACCTTATTCGCCGATGGGGCTTAGGCTAGGTCAAAGTTGATAACATCACTGGTGTTGTTCACATCAAGACAAAGCTTCAACCTCTTCTTTCTCACTTGAATCATCTTCAATACAAAGATTCTTATTGTCAGAAGTTTTGAAAATTTCAAAAAATCTGATCGGATTTTGAAAAAACCTGAGGATGAGTCAAATGACGAAGAAGAGGTTGGAACTTTTGCGACAGGTTATGCAGCAATAGACAAAGGTAATTTCTATTTTTATTTTCTTTCTATAATGTATATATTTTTGTATGTATATAGCTACTGATGATATATCACGATTGATGTGATTACAGGTACATTAGAACTTGGGTTAAAGTTGGGATGTCTCATTTCTAGATGGTGCAATATTATCGATTCATCAACTCTTACTCTTTTGACAGAGAATCTTCTAACTGGTGAAATGGACCAAACTGCTGCAGCAATGCAAAGTGGTAACTTTTGTTTTGTTTACTTTTTTTTTTTTACAATGTACTTTTTATGTGTAGAGGAATTGAGATTTATACGAAATATAAAACAACCGAAGAAAAAGTGGAATTTGTTGTGAAGCCTAAGAAGAAGAGAATAAAGAAATACAAAGCCAAGAACCAGTTGAAGAAAAGATATAAGTTACCTCTATCCTAAATGTACTATGAACTGAGATTAGTTCAACCTCCTTGGGCTAGAGGGAACTTATATCTCTTCTTTAATTGTCGTATGTGCTGTATTATTATTTTTATTCTCTTCTTTCTAGGCTTCGCAACAGATTTCCCGTTGTTTTTTTTATTTTGTTTCAATCTCAGTTCCTAGACACACAAACAAAAAAAATGCATTGTAAAAAAATAGAAGGAAAACGAAAGTTACAAGATTTGTATTGCCTCAAGCATAAGTAGTTTGGTACATTTTATTAGTTACAAGATTTTCTGTAAAAGGAGTAAGAGCAGGCTTTGGAGTTTCTTGGACGTCAAAGAATACTGCAAATGCAATCTCATCCTTAAGGGCTTTTGTTTGTCCTGAGGGTACAATCTTTATCACTGAGTTTAATGTTTTTGTTTTCATCTAGATTGGAATAGATGTCACAGATGTTTTACTCTTTTGTTTTATGAGGTTCATTTCATCTGAACTACTTTTAATAGATAAATTTTGGTACTTTTATGCTATTTGGCGTCAGTTGGTTGTCATTTTCAATTTGTTCTGCTGATTAGGTCAAGACTAATAAGATTCATAATTGGACTGACAATTTATAAACATTAAACAACATGATTAGAAAATTTAGTACCAGATAGAGTCTTAAAGAGTTGTTCGTACAAAAAAGAGTCTTACAGAGAAGTGACACACTACAAGTCTTGGCTTAGTTATTCGAGAACATTACTATTTTAACAACGCATTTTTCTTCGGTATGTTAAACACACACTTACCTACGACACAATTTTTATTCCCTTTGCCTAGAAATTACGACACATTCTCTTATTAAAAACACTTGTTTAATCACCCAAGACACATAGATTCTAGTTACTTTGTCATCTCCTTTGGTGGTTTGACAATAAGGATAGGACAATTGGCGTGATGAGCGCAATAATCGCTAACGCTCCCAATAAACGCTCTTCAAAAAAAGTTATACATTTTGAGTTTGGTTAAATCAAATTATATTTGTAAAAAGTAAAGAAAATAGTAGTAGTACCTTTTGATTTTGCCAAGACCACGACTACCAACAATAAGAAGATCAATGTTCATTTTATCAACAGCCTCACAAATCATCTCCTTAGCATCACCTTCAAGCACTACAGTTTCAGTACATATCTGCATACAACACATTCATTACAAAAACATTTGTGATTAAGTTTTCATGTCTTGTAAATCATTGAGGATATCCCATTGATTAAGACCTGTTTGGCTCTGCAGATCTGAAGAGCGCGTGCGAGAAGTGCAGCAGAAGTCTCTTGTTGTGCTTTTTTCACTGACTCTATCATTGAAGAAGATGCGTACACTGCTGCTAAATCGGTTCATCATAAACCAAACACATTAATACCATTCTTATAGTTACCAAAATCAATCAAACTCATTTTTTCTTTTATTGTGTGAATGACTGAAGAAAAAAGAAAATTTTCTACCAAAAAAAAAAAAAAAGAAATCAAATTTTTATTATTATTATTATAGACTTTTAGATAATGATATGGCATTGACACACCAAAAAAAAAAAGCCTAGATATTGAAAATGTAATTTTAAGCTTTCAAGTAATTATATATATATATATATATATATCTTTAATTATGTTGTCAAAAAAAATCGAAAAATTTCCCATCAGAATTCCAATGAAATTAATTTTTTTATTTCTATCAGACATTAGGTTATTAATATTTCTATTTTTGTTAAATCAGCTCTTACTATTAAAAATTATAAATCTCTTTGTAATTAGGATCTATTAATTAAAATTTTCATAAGAAGAGAAAGAGATCAAAAGACCAGACCTGTGGCACCACCTGGACCAACAGGAAAAGTAGCAAAGTGATGAAAAGGAGACTGAACATGAACCACCATGAGCTTCCCACCTTCCGCTTGAGCCGCCCCAGTGGTCAATAAGAGGGTAGAGAAATGATCAACGACCCATTGAAGAGCGTAGAAGCTCGAGTCACTCTCATCTATTGCAACCATTATTCTCTTCATCATAGGTACTCTAGTCTCTGTCGTCGTCGTCTCTGGCTGTTTCTCCATCGCCGTTGTTTCCATCTGCTTGATCTTTAAATAATCTTTTAATATTATTTTAATTATAAGTGAAGGATGTGATGTGAGAGAACTTTGTTTGGTATGCAATGGTTTATATATTGCATGTAGATGATGATACGTTGCAAAAGGCTTAGGACACGTGGCATGCGTGGTTTAGACCAAAACGTGCACTGTACATATTGTTTACTTTATTGTTTTTAATTAATTGTTAAAGGAAGTTTATGTGATGTGATAAAAAGAAGAATGGTGTGATATTTGTTTCAGTGGGTTAAGTTTGTCGTTAGTTTGCTTATGGTTTTGCCTTTTTTTTCGGTATGGTTTTGCTTTTATTGTGGCCATCTCTATTTTTATCCTTTTGCTTGTAGTTTTAAAACGCCACTCAGTATTCAAGAAGATAAGTTTAGTTGAATTTAAAAAGATCAAAACGAGTTGATTAATAGAAAATGTTTAAGGTGAATGTGCGCTTGCATAAAATTTCAATTATTAATTAACAAATATATATATATATATATATATATATGCACTTGCCAATGATTTTTTAAGGTGAATGTGCGCTTGCATAAAATTTCAATTATTAATTAACAAATATATATATATATATATATATATATGCACTTGCCAATGATTTAAGTAGGCTAAAACAATTAATGGGTTATATGAGTTTAAGGCTGATTAGACAGAGGTAATAGTATAAATGTATAATCTTAAGATTATATTATTTTAAAATTTAAATATAAAATAATATAACTAAATGATGATTACTTGTAAAACCAAGATTACTCACATGGAAAGTACAAAGAGTGTTGTAAAAAAAAATGGATGTAACTGTCCCATAATTTCTACACTTTAACTGCGCAAATAGCTATCTTCACAAGTATTTCCCTACGAACCGTGAAATAATTGTGAGAAGAAATGATTTTCAAGATTGTTTATGTCTAGTTTTCTTAAAGAACAAACACTTGAATTTTTTTTTCTCGAATTGAAGTAGCTTAATGGGTTTAGATACCAATGAAAGCAAAATTTGCAGAAAATAAGCAAGAAAAAAGGAGAAAAGTACAAAAGAAGAAAATTATTGACTGATCTATCCAGAAAGAAGAAGCGACTAGAACCAAACCACGTCAAAAAATAAAAGTAATCTGTATTAGTCCATACATGTGTAATCAATAATAAAACGTTTTTTATTATTATTAACTGGTACCATGGATGGTTTTGTTAACCAGACTAATCCGATCCGGAGTTCAGAACAGGTAATAAGGTCCTCTCCACAGATGTACCTTGAATTCGTTGCCTCCAAGCTGTGGCACTGACCACATGCGGTAGTACCACCAGTAGACCTGGGTTTCGAGGCCTGCAACCCGCAGGCTTTTATCCGCCGTGGGACAGGTGCGGGTTTACCAAAATTGTTTGCGGATTCGCGAGGCGGACTCATAGCAGATTTAAAATTTGTGCGGGTTTGCGGAGACCCACGGACCCCACTTATATATATATTTAAATGTATATTATATAATATATATTAATAATAATTATAATATATAGTTTATATAATATAAAATACCCACGGACCCCACTTATATATATATTTAAATGTATATTATATAATATATATTAATAATAATTATAATATATAGTTTATATAATATAAAATATATTTTACATAATATTACTATTAAAATACTTGAAAATAATATATATATTATATATGTTAAATTTTTTTATATATAAATTAATAATATTATTATTAAATTAATATATTTTTATTAATTTGCGAGTCGCGGATTGCGGGCTTTTAATTAAACGGATCACATTTGCGGGTGCGGATTTGCGGATTAAAAAGGGAAGGATTTATTTTTATGATAAAAAATGGTCGAGTCGATCAGGCTCGACGACCGAAAAAAGCAAAACGAAATCCGGGGTTGGCCAAAAAAAAAACAACGCTATGGATACCATGACCGATCACCATCGATAAAGAAGAATCTTTCTAAATCACGGGTTTGCGGGTGCGGGTTTGCGGGTTTTGTGATGCGGATTCGCGGGTTGTGGGTTTGCGGGTACCCGCGGGCCTCGCGGGTAATTTGCGGGGCGGATGCGGACTTAGATTTCAAAAAATTTCTTATGTGGTGCGGGGCGGGGCGGGTGCGGGTCAAAAATCTGAAAAACCCGCGGGCTTTTTGCAGGGCGGGGCGGGTCGGCCCGCCAATCCAGGCCTAGTTGGAGTAGACTAAATCCGCGTTATTGTGCAAATTTAAGCTTGTGGTTAGGTAGACTCTATCCGCGTGTTTGGGTACACTTAAGCGGAAGTTCCGTTAATAGCATGACGTACAAGAACCAAAGTATAAATAATTAAACACCACACTTATAAATAATATTATAATTAAAGTATTTGAAAATAAAATAAA
>CM071716.1:491874-502093 GCA_036630335.1 Physaria fendleri | reverse complement strand
TAAGTCTTCACCAATTACTGCAATACTTGTTCTCTGCATCAGTCTTATGAAAAATTAATGATCAGAAACTTTATATTTTTTACCAATAGCTGATCCCAAATTCCAAATTTATATTACCCATAATTGATCGCCAAATTTTTTAAGAAACGGGTGCACATAACACTGAATTGTATTTTCCTATAAGAAACGGGTGCACATAACACTGAATTGTATTTTCCTATATAAAAAAATTCAATTCAAAAACAAATATAAATGATGATTTCATCAGTAAATCCACTAGCGGACACTTCTTTATCTGTTTTTGGTGTTTGTTCACTCCCGATTTCATCAGTAAATCCACTAGCGGACACTTCTTTATCTGTTTTTGGTGTTTGTTCACTCCCCTGAGCAGCTTCAGTTGTAACAGGCGAGCTACTTGAAGTAAGGAAAGGGACATAGAAGTCTTCCCCCTTATAATTTAGCCAAGTGTTTTCATTTAGCTTAAGTACAAAACATAACCCTTCAAGCTTTCTATCCAGAGATAATAATCCAAACGATCCATTTCCATCGTCTTTTCGCTGCAGATGTTCATATGCATAAACAGTTAGGCAGTGTCACAGACAGAAACAGAAAATATTCTAACAGGAAAGGTAAACAAAAGATTTAGGTGCCAACATGAAAATGCTCCCTAGATGCCTGAAAATATCTGAAAGCAGCCGCAAAGACACAGTGATGGCATCAAGCCATAAAAGTATGAAGGAGATGTCTAACAGTGTGCATGAAAAAAAGGTCTGAATGCATTGTGTTCCTAACTATCCTGATGCTAAGTTAAAAACTAGGGCAACCTGCAAATTGCTTAGACAATTGCCAGTACGCCAGATGCTAACCAGAAGTAATGTGAATCTCACATCTCACAGACTAAAAAGGAAAAATTGGAGAGAAAACGTTACACCAGTGAATCTTGCCAAGAAAGATACTTCTACATGTACCTGTAAACGAGTGCGTAATGGTGCATGAAAAAAAGGTCTGAATGCATTGTGTTCCTAACTATCCTGATGCTAAGTTAAAAACTAGGGCAACCTGCAAATTGCTTAGACAATTGCCAGTACGCCAGATGCTAACCAGAAGTAATGTGAATCTCACATCTCACAGACTAAAAAGGAAAAATTGGAGAGAAAACGTTACACCAGTGAATCTTGCCAAGAAAGATACTTCTACATGTACCTGTAAACGAGTGCGTAATGCCTTGTTTTTAAACAATGATGTTCCTTCTGGGAAAGGTTCTACCTGTAAACGAGTGCGTAATGCCTTGTTTTTAAACAATGATGTTCCTTCTGGGAAAGGTTCAGATGGAATTTCCCAATTTTTATTGCCGTTTTTACAAACTCCCCAGTGGATAGTAACATCACCCGGTAAATCAGTTTCGATTGTTACGATGTTCATAGATGTTTCTGGGCATTTCCTTGCAGTGACACTGACTGAGTTATCAGCAGAGAAAAAAACCTTTTCGATTCGCTGAACAGGGAAAATTTCCTTGAATATGACATCATCCGATTGAGAGGTTTCCACAACAGCAGTATCGGATGAGCTAGCACGAATCGCGACGGACCTTCTGTATTTCGAGCTGCGAAGACCTAAGCTCGTGCTGGAAACAATTGAGTGTAGCAGTTTGTTGGAAGTGAAATTCGAACGGAGATTCGATGAACAAGGCAAGAAGAATCTAGCTCCACCATAGGTTTTAGAAATGTGACGGAGATGAGAACAGTGTGGCAAGAAGAATCTAGCTCCACCATAGGTTTTAGAAATGTGACGGAGATGAGAACAGTGTAGAAGAGACTCGATCGGAACGGTGGACATGGCAGATTCGTTAACCAGAGAGAAGATATTTTTTTAGCACCGAGTGAGTTAAGAAGAGGCTTAGAGTCGTTGAAATTTATATAACATTTTTTCAATTAAATTAAATTGGTTAAAGTAAAGATTTATAAACAATGTTGTTTGAGTCCAAGATAATTTCTGATTTTTCAATTCAATGTATCTTTGCATTTTTAACACAGAAACGGATTATGTACTCTGTGGAGTTCGAAAGTTCTTAGCTATTGCTCGTATGTAAATTCTGTTTCTCGGATCTGAATTCAATGTACCTTGCATTTTGAATATTGAAGCGGATTTTCTAGTTCGTGGAGCTTGAAACTTCTCCGGTATTGATCGTTATGTAAACTCTGTTTCTCTGAACTGACCAACAGAAAAAAAAAAATTGTTGTTCGAGTCCATTAGTTCTTAAAGAGTTGTGAATTTTTTGTTTTATGGGTAAATGAGTGTTCGTGTGCAAGATTGTTGTTCTTATATAAATTTCAACGAATCTAAGTCTATTCTTCACTCACTCGGTGCTAAAAAAATATCTTCTCTTTGGTTCACAAACCTGCCATGTCCATCGTTCTAATCGAGTCTTTTTTAAACTATTCTCATCTCCGTTAGATTTTTGTAAGGTTGATATTCATAGTTCTCCTTTTTCCTTCGTTTCGTGCTTTACTCGGTATGGTACTATAAAAGGTGTTGGTCGATTAAGTCAATAGGACACTAATCATGGAAGTCGAAATCCGTTAAAAAAGTGTATAATAACTTACTTGTCGAATCAACTAGCTCCAAAAATGGATGGTACCGATAATAGTGATCCGATACGAGCTTCTTCGTCTTTAATAACCTCAGCTTGTATCCGTCTTTTCTTCATCGCTCTTTCTTTTATTGGTTTGACGTTACCATTGATCATTTTTCAAAGATTCAATAGGTTTTAGTTACTTCAGGAAGATCCTTAGATCTTTTGTTATTTGTGCGCGGCTTAGATCTTTTGTTATTTGTGCGCGGTTTTAGGATCAAATCCTTTTTCTTCTTCTTTTAATCTCGATTTCCTCGTATTTCATTTTCGTAATGGTTATTTTACTTCTTTTTGTTTAGGCTTCGGCTTTTGAATAACTTAATTTTTCAATGTTTTTATTAAAGAAACTATCCTATTTATCATGAAAAAAAAAAAAATCCGATTTATTATATTTGTAATATTATTTTATAAGTGTTAAAAATTTAGTACTACTACATTTGGTTCTGAAACGGAAAGGAAGGGGGCCTTTATTGAGATGCATGCGAGTTAAAGTTCAGAAAATATTCATCCAGAAGCACGTAAGGGTTATGTGGGTCATACTTTCCGCCATATATGCGAGCGACGTCGGTGGTAGTATATAATAAGATTCTTTTTCTAGAAGATACATAATAGTAAGATTGTTTTAATTAAATAAAGATTTTGTGTTTTGTTGAACTTTGTTTTTTTCTGATGAGATGTTTTTTTCTGATGAGACTTGAGATTGTTGTTTTCTGTTTCCGAAATCGTCAAGCACAGATCTCAGTGGTTGATATCTTAAAGATCTAAAAAAGTATATACTTTTTGTTATACAAGTTATTTGATTAATTTCATTATTTTGATATCTTAAAGATCTAAAAAAGTATATACTTTTTGTTATACAAGTTATTTGATTAATTTCATTATTTTATAATTGTAATTGAATTTCTTTCGTTAGTATATGGTTCATAATTGGGCTTAGTATTTTGTTTTCAGTTTAAATTGCTACGGCCTCTCTCGTCGGTCCATAGTGATATCTTCCATTGAGCTGTCTACAGAGCATAAATTGGCTGAAAGCAGAACTCGCAAAGTCTATAACAGGACAACATCTTTCTGGTGTCTGAAGGTGATGATGATATGTTCGACTGTGAGGTACACTAATACGGACGCTGAGACCTGAAGGTGATGATATTTTCAGGCTAGTTCCGGGATTGTTCTCTGAACTCATTGGCAAGATGAGTCTTATTTCAATGTATGCCTCATCTTGAAGGAGGGATAGGGCATCTCCATCAATAGAACCCTTCAAAGAATTCTAAAACAAAAAAAAAATTATTATTATAATAAAATTTAATAATTTAATTAAAAATTCTAAAACAAAAAAAAAATTATTATTATAATAAAATTTAATAATTTAATTAAATCAAATTTTTATTAAAACTATACAACCAATCATCAAGGGACACATGGAGAACCAAGGTTCTTAAATTGTCTAATTAAGAGCTGATTTCTCTCTTTCTCTCTCTCTCTTTTACATTTTTTATTATTAAAATTTTACTAAGAACTTCTTTAAGACACACCAATGGAGGTGACCTAAGAGACTAGAGTTGAAAACCGGACTAAACCGGTGCCAATTTCATTGTAATAATCTCTATGTCTTGTAAACCGGATATAAACTGGTTAGCTAGTTGTTATTCAGTTTCATATATTAGACTCTCTCTGTAACAGAATCATATCAACCAATTTATTTTCGTCATTTCATCTCGAACGTTCCTCTCCATGAAAACTCACATACTTCGTTACAAATAATCTTAGCCCTGTGGGATTGAGCCCAACTCGCGTGGAATCTGTGGAACTCTGCACGGTGAAGTTCCGACGACGGGGAAGATAATAAGGAGTTTGTTGACATTATATATGAGAAGGCTGTAGGTGAAGGTATCGCAAAGGTTTGTTGCGTGTAAGGTGTTTGATGAAATTCCTGAAAGAGATGTATTTTGTGGAATGGGTATTTGGTTTGAATAGTTTTTTGTTTGTTTGTTTTGAGGGTTTTATGTAGATTATATTATAAACCGGCCAGAGAGACGAAACGCAGACAGTGAAGGAGCTTATGCGTGCGTTTAACGATGCTAGAGATGACAGCTCTGTAGGAGTCATCATACTCACCGGACAGCTCTGTAGGAGTCATCATACTCACCGGCAAGGTAAAATACATTACATTTTCTGTTTCTGTTTTATAATGCTTGACATTTTGAGTTGATGTCTGCTTGTTTAATGCTATGAAGCAATAAAAATGCAACAAAATCATACTATCAAAGTTGATCTGTGAATGTTATGTTACTAAGTCAGTGTCTAGCTATAAGCTTTGTTTTGAGTCTCACTAGTGCCAAAGTTTAGATCTTACTTTAGGGTTGATGACATTGAGCTTGATTTTTTACCTCTGTTTTTGAACGATTGTTCTGAATAGTAATATTGATGGTTTAGGGAACAAAAGCATTTTGCAGTGTTGGTGATCAGGCATTGAGAACAAAGGATGGTTATGCTGATCCCAATGATGTTGGCGGTCTTAATGTTCTTGATCTTCAGGTATGTCCTTTGGTCTACAAGATGATAAAAGTTTGGGGTTTATCTTCCTATTGGATTCATGTATTTTCCACCTTCCTTCTGTTCATATTCAGGTTCAAATCCGTAGGTTGCCAAAGCCAGTTATCGCAATGGTAAGCACCTTTAGACAACTGCTAGTTTACTCTATGCATCTCTGTACTGATCCAGGATCTACTAGCTCTTGGTGATTGGTCTGCTTGCTTTTGAACTGATTCAGGTTGCTGGTTATGCTGTTTGACGAGGACATATCTTGCACATGGTTTGCGCTCTAACAATTGCAGCTGATAATGCTATTTTGGTCAAACAGGACCTAAGGTTCTCTCTCTAGCCACTGTTAATTTGTGAATGTGTCAGTAAAGTTTGAAGTAGAGTTATTACTAATCCCGTTGATTATGTGGATCAACTTGATGTTGGCAGGTTGGAATTTTTGATGCTGGTTATGGAAGTTCCATCATGTCTCGTCTGCTAATTGCTCGAAATAACTGTTTAAATCCGTGATGCAACATCCAACATCTAACAAACATGGGCTGAAAAAAAAAAAAAAAAAACTTGCTTAGTCTCTTTCTATTCTAAAGGAACAAAATTTTGTTAGTCAAACTTGCAATCTAATTTGGCTTTTTATGCAACCGAATTTTACCAACTTTTGTTGCTGCAGGGGCTTGGTGGCGATGCCACACTCTTATTCTATGGAACTGAAGAAGCTACAGAAGGATGAACTGCTTATATGCAACGCAGAGCACCAGACTTCTCTAAACTCACTTCTACCTCAGTTTAGGTGTTTTCATTACAGCATTTGTCATCACTCGAATCCAAGCCCTTTTTTCAATTTTTTGTTATCGAATTTGAAAGAACGTTGAGGATTGTTGATTTTCTTGGTACAGTGTCCTTCATAATCATTCCGGAAATCTGTTCATAAATGTCTTCTGGCTGTCCATTCACATGAACTCGAGTTAAGAAGATAAACCACTGTACTATCATGACTTAAGGGAGTGTTTGAAACACCTTTATGCAGTATTCACATCCACTTGGTAACCTAAAATAGGTTAGATGTTCCCCTTTTATCCGTTCTATATATATAGAACCTCTCGTGTCAATGTTATCAAGTGCTTATGTGTACATCTATTTTTTTTGCAGGAATGTGGCTATCAACTATAAAAAGTCTTCCACTTGCAAGCCAAGAAGCATGTGGTGCCCAAGCCCTTTTTTCATTTTTTTTTTTGTTATCGAATTTGAAAGAACGTTGAGGATTGTTGATTTTCTTGGTACAGTGTACTTCATAATCATTCCGGAAATCTGTTCATAAATGTTTTCTGGCTGTCCATTCACATGAACTCGAGTTAGGAAGATAAACCACTGTATTATCATGACTTAAGGGAGTGTTTGAAACACCTTTATGCAGCATTTCATATCCACTTGGTTACCTAAAATAGGTTAGATGTTCCCCTTTTATCTGTTCTATACAGAACCTCTCGTGTCAATGTTATCAAGTGCTTATTTGTATATCTATTTTTGCAGGAATGTGGCTGTCAACTATAAAAAGTCTTCCACTTGCAAGCCAAGAAGCATGTGGTGCTATAGAAGTGCAAGCCAAGAAGCATGTGGTGCTATAGAAGCTTACCATATAAAGCTTAAGATAAAGTTGTTTGATGATACACAACTTTAGAGAGTAGATTGGTTGGTACACAAGCTGACGACTGAACTCCATCCAAGTTATTGGCTTGATCAGTAGGCCGATGAAAGTGATTCTTTTCAAAATGTTAAAGAAGAATACATAGCTTCTACTTCATGGCACGATTCCAGACTGCTGTTATACTAGAGGAAACAACATGCTAGTCGCAAAGGTTCAGTCTCAGAGAGATACTGTTTCTTTTCAAAATGTTAAAGAAGAATACATAGCTTCTACTTCATGGCACGATTCCAGACTGCTGTTATACTAGAGGAAACAACATGCTAGTCGCAAAGGTTCAGTCTCAGAGAGATACTGTGAAACCCATGAAAGATATGGTGACTCAATGTCCTTGAGGTCGTTGAAAGAGAAACTGAGAAACATAAAGATGAAACCTATGGATAACTCAGTAGCCTTGGATCTCTCAATGGCATTGACCCTACAGATGTTTGATCAGATAAAGCAGTTGGTGCAATTAACCGGAACAAATGATATCAGCAAAATAGTCAATGATCTGCCGGTGAAATGGGGTTGTAAGAAAGGCAGAACAACCATAGGTATCTCTGCTTCTATTGCTGCCTTTACAAAGAAAATGAGACAGAAAAGGAAGCGATAAGTGTGAGGGAAGAGATGATACGTGGTGCCTACATCACAGGTTGTATTGGCTTATAAGAACACAGCTTGATCTTGTGTAGCGTCAGAGTTAGAAGAGTCAGAGACAGACTTATATTTTTGAGTTTTAATAAGTTCCAACTCTAATCATTCCTTCTTTGTTACTTTTTTCATCATAATGTTGAAATGTAAATCATTCTCTGTGAAACCCATGAAAGATATGGTGACTCAATGTCCTTGAGGTCGTTGAAAGAGAAACTGAGAAACATAAAGATGAAACCTATGGATAACTCAGTAGCCTTGGATCTCTCAATGGCATTGACCCTACAGATGTTTGATCAGATAAAGCAGTTGGTGCAATTAACCGGAACAAATGATATCAGCAAAATAGTCAATGATCTGCCGGTGAAATGGGGTTGTAAGAAAGGCAGAACAACCATAGGTATCTCTGCTTCTATTGCTGCCTTTACAAAGAAAATGAGACAGAAAAGGAAGCGATAAGTGTGAGGGAAGAGATGATACGTGGTGCCTACATCACAGGTTGTATTGGCTTATAAGAACACAGCTTGATCTTGTGTAGCGTCAGAGTTAGAAGAGTCAGAGACAGACTTATATTTTTGAGTTTTAATAAGTTCCAACTCTAATCATTCCTTCTTTGTTACTTTTTTCATCATAATGTTGAAATGTAAATCATTCTCTTCAGATTATTTGTGTTTTCATTAAACCAGGCTTTATAAGAAAGCAGAGTATGAAATGAAGAAGAAGAAGACATGAATGTCAAAGCCAGTATAGCCCTGTTAAAGTGTTAATACATCATTGATGAGAAAATCTATATGTTCATCTTATCAAAACGGTATGGACAAACACAAGGACTGATGAATCATGGACAATTCTAGAATGTTTGTAAGATATTCATCATGAGATCAAGAGTACAAGTACCTAAAGACTAGCTACTACTTTTCTTTGGTAGACGTCCACTTGATGTATAACGTTCAACACTTTGTAGATCAAGTCATTCGTATCGCTAAGCCTATACTCTTCCATAATCCATGCCTTCTTGCCTGTGCAAGATTCATATCTTTGGTTCTCTGTGGTTTCGCAAAACAATAAAACCTTCTTGAAACCAATAATCCTCCCAGTATTTGATGACTTGATCAGGCTACTAGGGTGCAGGATCCTCCAGTAACCACCATCGCATTTACAGGTTGTACCAATAGTCTTGTGAGCAAAGATGCAGATTCCGCTATCTTGAAACATCTTATCTAAAGGATCCACCAGCTCCAATGGATTCAAGTTGTACACATTGTTGGTAACGTAGCTAGGCCATCCGGTCCTCCAGCATCCATTTCTATCGTAAGCAGATAAATTTCATCCTCCTCTCGTGGATCTGTCTCAGAGATTCCATAATTTGGCAACAGCCAATGTGAAGGAAACGATTCTGATGTAGTTTTGAAATGCTTGTCTAACAAGATACTAATTTCCGTTTGGAACATACACCGGATCTTACAAAGGACCAAATCTTGCTTCTTGGTAAGTCTATACTCTTCCATTACCCAACTTCTCTTGTATTCTCTTGGTTTCCTCTTTAAGCAGAACTTGAGAATCTTCTTGAACCCTACAATTCTCCCGGTTTCTTTTGATTTTAGGAGTTTATCACGACCAATGATCCTCCAGCAACCTGCTTCACATCCATCAGTTTTACCACAGGACTCTGTTCGTGGTTTAACGACCACGAAGTTAACGAGCTCGGAATCGAACTCCTCGTTTGGATTCTTGTTGAACAAACGACCACGAAGTTAACGAGCTCGGAATCGAACTCCTCGTTTGGATTCTTGTTGAACACGTCTTCGTCTTGGATTATGATGTCTTCGGGCCAAGAATCTCGGTTAACCATCATCTGCAGAAAACGTGAGATTACTTCGTCTTCTGCGAAAAGATTATCTGCAAACTCTTCTTCCTCCATGATGAAACGAAAAGATCCAGAGGGAAATAAAGATCGAACAAAAGACTATGAGAGTTTGTTTCTTGGAGAAGAAGTGAAGAAGAAGAAGAGAGACTCTTGTTAATGCTTGCGCTTTTAAGTTTATTTATATATATGACTGGATAATTACTGGTGTTAAACACTAGTTTAAGAGAGGGAAATAAAGATCGAACAAAAGACTATGAGAGTTTGTTTCTTGGAGAAGAAGTGAAGAAGAAGAAGAGAGACTCTTGTTAATGCTTGCGCTTTTAAGTTTATTTATATATATGACTGGATAATTACTGGTGTTAAACACTAGTTTAAGTCATGACTCATAATGAAAAAAATGTCTCTCTCTCATCTCTATTCTCTCTCTCTCATCTTCCCGAAAAATTACCCTAAAATTTCCCCTAACCTGCAACCTATATGCGAGCCCTCCGCTGATGCTTCTTCTCCGTCGCTTCGTTCTCCCCAAATTATCATCATTATCTCGACTTCTACAAAACTTCTTCACTACATCTACACACCATCTTCTTTACCCAATCACCAGAGCCCTTCCTTTTCGCAATTCCAAATTAAACCCACGCTTAACCATGATCCTTCTCGATCTCCTAGATTCAGACCTTCTATTTTCCCCTTCCATGTCTATAAAACCAGACGACACCGACATAAGCCACCCTCACTTGCAAACCACAACGAAAAACCCAGAAAAACCAGTTCAAAAATCCCCTGTTCCACCATGGAAGATCACATCTCTATTGCTATTGCTCAGCTTCGACTTGGTTCCTCTGATCCA
>CM071716.1:429275-446395 GCA_036630335.1 Physaria fendleri | reverse complement strand
CTTTGGTTTGTAAGCTTTTGGTTAGGCATAGTAGCCTTAGTTGTATATAAGATCCTCGTGATCTTTGAGGAACGAATCTAAATTTAAATGTTTTTTTTGGTCAAATCTACTATTAATATTTATTCTTTTATCATTTAACCAAAATCCAATTGGATTTGGATTCGATTATTTAAAGAAAAAAAAAATACGTTTTTTTTTTGTCAAGAAAAAAAGTACGTATTCACACAACAAATCTTGCTTTATTTTATTTTTGTCAAGAAAAAAAGTACGTATTCACACAACAAATCTTGCTTTATGCAAATTATTTAGGGCTCTAAATTTATTTTAAAGCCCAAGCCCAAATTATTAATTGTAAATTAAATAATTTTACTATGTCTATTGGGTGAATTGTAATTTTACCATTTTAAAATAAAAACAAATTATCGATTAGGGTGATACTATTTTAAGACTATCCGTATCTATTAGGTTTTATTTTCGTCAGGCTTAACCGATTAGGTTTGAGAAACTTTTATCACCGGCGACAAATTAGCTTTTATCAGTATCTACTCCGACGAGAGAGTATCAAATTTGAAGATGTTGCAGAGTAAAGTTTTCAATAAGAAAACAAAAGGAGGTAGAATCCAAAAGGTATTGTCTCTTCAATTTATTGCTTCTGCTTCTTCTTACTTTGGAGTTTTGTAAGATTTTTCTATGGTAATTACAGCACGTTAGAGAAGTTTATCTACGAGATGATATACACTGTGGAGCTTATTCCTGCAAGTCTTGTGATAATTCAGCTGCTCGTTTGTCTTCTCCTAAGATAATCGTTGTGGATACTAACGTTGTTCTTCACCAAGTAAGATTTGATTATCTGATTAACATTTTTCGAGCTTCAGATTTGTACTGCTATTGTGGATACTAATATATGTATCATTTTGGTTTGGTAGATTGATTTATTGGAAAATCAGGCCATAGATAATGTAGTTGTTCTCTCTGTGGTGCTGGAGGAGGTTAAGAACAGGAATAAATCTGTTTACAATAGAATCAGAGCTATCTGCAGCAATCCAGCAAGACAGTTCTATGTTTTTTCCAATCACGTCCACAAGTAAGTAAATCATTGTTCAAACTTGCTTTAGTCAATAATGATGTTGGCATTATGATCAGTGGAATTTACTGAGCCGCAAGCACTTTCTTCTGTGTTCTTATTGTTTGTTTTCTCGCTCAGGGATACTTATGTGCAGGCCATGGATAAAGAGAGTGCTAATGACCATAATGATAGAGGTTATTCTTTGTTTGCTAACGTGTTGTCACTTCCTTCATGATCTATAATTCGTAGAAAATATTTTACACCTTTCAATTTTCATCTACTGATTTAAAGCCTTTTAAATATCTTTGGAATTTAGCTATTCGCGTTGCCACACTATGGTACCAGAAACATCTCGGGGGTGCATCTCAGGTGTTGCTTGTAACTAATGATAGAGAAAACAAACGGAAGGCCATTGAAGAGGGCATATCTGCAGAAACAAGTATGTAAATCAAGTTGCCTTACTTTCCAGCTTTCTGTTAGCAGTCCTCGGTTTGGCACGTCCATTTGTTATTTTTTTGCTCATGACTTAGAAATTTACCGGTCAATGTTTTTGTGTCAGTTGAGGCTTATGTAAAGTCAATGGGACAACCTGAATTGCTGGATCTTCTTGCCCAGCCAAGCAATGAGGACATAACTATGGAAGATGTAGATGATTCTAGACCTTCAAAGAGGAAACTTATATACTTGGAGGTAGTGGAGATAAATTTACCTTTTTCAGTCTCAGATTTGGATAACTGGATATTGCTACTTTTGTCTCCAATGGTGTTCCTTTTTTCCTGCCTACAGCATAAGCCCATGTCTGAGATTACTGCTGGCTTACATCGTGGAATATATCATCAAGGGAAACTCCGTGTTAACCGTTTCAATCCTTTTGAAGCTTATGTTGGAAGTGAGAGCATTGGTGAAGAGATAATTATTTATGGGCGCAGCAACATGAACAGGGCTTTCGATGGTGATATTGTTGCAGTCGAACTCTTGCCTCGTGATCAATGGCAAGAGGAGAAGGCGTTAGCTATAACTGAAGAAGGTTGTTCTAATATCTACGTAGATTTTAAACTAGTTACTGGTTGCACGAAGTTGTGTTAATCATATCTTCTTTCTCATATCAAATTCAAATGCAGATGATGAAGAGGACGATACTGTTCATTTGGCTCCCAACAGTGCTGATGATGCTCCTAGAACCACAAATATATCCCAAGTGTTCATTTGGCTCCCAACAGTGCTGATGATGCTCCTAGAACCTCAAGTATAACCCAAGAAACTTCTGAGGATAAAAATGCTACCCCTGCTCGTCCATCAGGCCGTGTTGTCGGTGTTATCCGTAGAAACTGGCACTCGTGAGTTCATTACTTTGATTTATCTTCTTAATGAGACATTGATGCATCATATTCATGAGATTATATTAAAAGACATCATATATATTTTCATTAGAGATGCCTGTCTCTGCACTACATGTATGAATTGACAATTATCTTGACTTCTCTTGATTTTAGCGTGGCAATTATGCTTTGCTTTTCTTTAATATTGTCTTACCCTGAGACTGTGTTTCAAGCCATGCTTTCTAATTTTCATGATATCATGCAGGTATTGTGGATCTCTCGAACCAATGCCACTACCAGCTGGTAGTGGTGGAACAGCACATGCTTTATTTGTCTCCAAAGATCGTAGAATTCCCAAGATTCGCATTAATACTCGACAGCTGCAGAACCTTTTGGATATGAGAAAGATCGTAGAATTCCCAAGATTCGCATTAATACTCGACAGCTGCAGAACCTTTTGGATATGAGGATTGTAGTGGCAGTTGATTCCTGGGACCGTCAATCTCGATATCCTTCTGGTCATTATGTAAGACCAATCGGTAAAATAGGTGACAGGGAAACTGAAACAGAGGTAAGGGCTTTATATCAAATTACTGGCTTCGGTTCTAGTAGTACTGTGTTCTGTTCTAATAACATAAGTACTCTTTCCTTTGGATGCTACAGGTCGTCTTGATAGAAAATGATGTTGACTACTCACCATTCTCTTCTCAAGTTCTGGCATGCTTGCCACCCTTACCCTGGTCTGTATCTTCTGAAGACATATCCAATCCTGTTAGGCAGGACTTACGACATTTGCGTGTCTTTAGTGTGGACCCTCCAGGTATGTACCTATTACTCATTTGGTAGTATATGATTTTAGCCAATCAAAATTTCTTCCAGGGTCAGTCTGCTGTTAGTTCTGTACAAGCTGCTAAACTTGTTTGTGGTGTTAACAGGTTGCAAGGATATTGATGATGCACTGCACTGTACATTGCTTCCAAACGGGAACTTTGAACTTGGTGTCCGTATCCTAGAGTCCAGAGAATCTCATTTAAATATGATTGAGCTTTCATTTTAGGACAGTTCATTGAGTTACAGATCACTTTGTGGTATATATTTAACCAAAGGAATGAAAGGGTTCCTGTTACCATTTAGCATTTAGTTTGATTTTATCATAATTAACTAGTACCAAAAGTGTTTAGGTGATCTGTTTCATGTCTTTTAGTATCCTGTCTCTTTCAGAATTTTTAGCTAGTTTCGGTGTATCCTCTCCGTATCCTGGGTGTGGATTTTATGATGCATATCCTTGACCATGATTTTAGACATTGCTGATGTAACAAATTTTGTTCACCCTGGTACTCCTTTGGATGATGAGGCATCTAAAAGAGGCACATCAGTCTACCTTGTTGAGCGACGCATTGACATGCTTCCCAAACCTTTAACGGAAGGTAATATCTTCCTACAGAATGCATTCCCTTTGTGTTGAAATTCCAATGCACTCATGAAACATGGCTTTATTTGCAGATATTTGTTCACTTAGAGCTGATGTGGAAAGGCTTGCATTCTCTGTTATTTGGGTATATGCTTTTTCAATTGTCATTGCGAGGCATATTATCAAATTGGTAAACAACTAGTTTGAGCATAATTCATATATAGGAAATGAGCCCTGACGCTGAGATTATCTCAACAAGATTCACAAAAAGTATAATCAAGTCTTCTGCAGCATTGTCCTATGTTGAAGCCCAGGCTCGGATGGATGACAGGTACACTATTTTGAATAGTAGAGTTTTTCCAAATTCCATTTTTACATTATGCCCAAGATTAACAAGTGTAATTATTTCTGGCAGCCGATTGACAGACTCCCTGACTACCGATCTGAGGAACATGAATACTTTAGCAAAGGTTTAAGATACCCCCTCTCACATGTTGTCATATGTTCCAGAAATCATAGAAAGGATACAGAGTATAATGACCTATTTTTGCTGCTTGAAACCTGTAGATAATGAGGCAAAGGCGTATCGATAGGGGAGCATTAACTCTTGCTTCTGCTGAAGTCAAATTTCAGATTGATACTGAGACTCATGATCCTCTTGACATTGGTATGTTTTCTGAGCAAAAATTTTCTTCTTGATGAATATGAATGATATGTTTTTAGTCTTTGTCACCCAAATACCTATGAAGTACAACCGCCTCTGTCTTTCCGAAAGATGTATTCCTTATATTCATCTGTTTATCATTCGTCCCAATGACTCCGTATTTTGCACAGGCATGTATCAGATTCGCGAAGCAAACCAAATGGTTGAGGAATTCATGCTTGCTGCAAATGTTTCAGTGGCTGGACAAATCCTTAAAGCATGCCCATCTTGTTCACTATTAAGGTAAAGTATCTGATAGTTACTGAAGGTTTGGTGGCTTTCTCTTACATCGGTGGTCTACTTTTCAAAGATAGCAATCATTCTGCATGTGTTGAAATGTTTCTCTGCACAAAACTGATATCAACTTTTTACGAGATTTGATCAAATTAGCTTTCAATTGTTGCTAAAGATGCCTATACAACTGATTTTTGATCAAATTAGCTTTCAATTGTTGCTAAAGATGCCTATACAACTGATTACATGAATTGTTTACCATTGTGTTCTTGTAAAATTTTGCATACTTGGTAAGATTAGATAATGTTGTCATATTTAGCATAATGAATATAATGGGATCCCAAGTAGCCGTTGAGGATTTGTTTAATTCTTACAGGCATTTTTTTCTCAAGTTAATTCTTACAGGCATTTTTTTGTAAAACTAATTCATACAGGCAATTGTTGCATATTCTGATCACTTTTATCATCGATCATAGTGAATCATGTTTTTGGTTTGATTTGGTCATGCAGGCGTCATCCTACTCCAACAAGAGAAATGCTTGAACCACTGTTGCGTACTGCTGCAGCTATTGGGCTTACTTTAGATGTCTCTTCATCTAAAGCTCTGGCTGATTCGCTGGACCGAGCTGTGGTAAGTTTTCTCTCTGCCCTGTCTTTACTGCAGCCACTATTTACGTTCTTGTCTTAACAAAATTGAAATTCTTCAGGGAGAGGATCCATATTTCAATAAGCTGATCAGGATCTTGGCAACTAGGTGCATGACACAGGTAATGCTTACATGATGAGTGAGTACTTAAGTTGCTGATGATTTTCGCAGGATATATATCCCACATTTAACTTCTTAAATATATTACTACACAGGCTGTTTACTTCTGTAGTGGGGATCTCACTCCTCCAGAATATCATCATTATGGTCTTGCAGCACCCTTGTATACTCATTTTACATCACCTATCCGTAGATACGCCGGTAAGTGAAATTTCTCGGCTTTCCCTTTGTTTTCACTTGTTAGATTAGATACGCCGGTAAGTGAAATTTCTCGGCTTTCCCTTTGTTTTCACTTGTTAGATGCTTTAAGTTAACCTTGCTTCTTTCCCTGGTTCTAGATGTATTTGTGCACAGGTTACTTGCTGCATCACTAGGAATATACAAGCTTCCAACAGTGTTCCAAGATAGACCTCAACTAACTAGTGTTGCTGATAGTAAGAGTTTGCTTATTATTCCTGATATGGTTTTGAACTTAAGATCTTCTTCAGTCATATCTAGTTTTTTACCCAAGTTTAAGTATAATAATTTGTTGTCTTGTTACAGATTTGAACTATCGCCATAGGAATGCGCAGATGGCAAGTCGAGCTTCAGTAGAGCTTCACACTCTCATTTACTTCAGAAACCGACCCACGGATGCAGAGGCGAGAGTTGTGAAGATAAGATCAAATGGATTTATAGTATTCGTCCCCAAGTATGGAATAGAAGGTCCAGTTTATTTAACAGGAAAGGGTGAGAAAGGAGGAGGTGGTGAATGGTATGTAGATGAAGAGAAGCAGAAGATAGTGAAGATGGATGGTAGTTTATCCTACAGTGTCTTACAAACAGTGAAGATTCACATGGAAGTTGTAGAGCCTCAGCCTAATCGACCAAAACTCCAACTCACTCTCTTGTAATAGTTTTGCTTTCACTTTCGGACACATGTCATCAAAGAGTTCATGTTTATTTATAAAACATCTGTTTTCCTCATGGCTGGTCTCTGTAGTATTATCAAGATTGGGCAAACGAGACAAAGAAATCAAACGGTGTGTAGTTCAGTTTTGTAACTGGATATAATAAAAGTTCTCTCACCTGAGGAACAAATCTTAAAGGAAATGATCGAAGTGACAAATAAAGAGTTTACAACTTGGGACAAAATCCAACTGCAAACATAAATAGCACAACTCTACTCAGATTGTCTTTCTGAGATCAATCTGATTCTTTATTGGTTGAATAAAAATGACGAAGCAAATAAGAGGAAGATAGAGCAATTTATTATTAAATGGGTCCTTCTCTAATCTTTCTTACCCTCCTGAGATCCAATCTCCTGTTCTTTCTTACCCTCCTGAGATCCAATCTCCTGTAAGTAATGCTCTGCATCCAAAGCCGCCATGCATCCTGCACCATCCATCAAACAAAGAGATGATAGTAAGCATTTAAATACAAGACCACTCTACAGCAAATAAAAATCCAAACAAATTCATCATACACCTACTATGTTAAGTGAATCAAATTATATACAAAACAAGGCACTTTGAGAGTATAATAGGGCTCCATCATATGAAGCTAACAGATAAACAGTTGTTCATTTAACTACCTCAAATACTCAATAATGCATTATGCTATTAAGCAACAAGCACATATCACTAAACTTCCAGGCTCTGAAGACACCTACTAAGAACAAATAAAGACCACTACTACTAGTTTTTTATAGAGTATGAGAATGACTGCAGAAAGTCTACAACCGCAAACGCAAGGCTACTCCACAGCAAACACATATCCAACAAAAACATGCTTCAACTACTTTGCTAAGCGAATCAAATGATATACAAGTTACAAAGCAAGCCATACTGAGAACATGAAAGAGTTTCATCATTAAAAGCTAACGGCTTTTGAAACTTTTCTCCATTCAAACAGATCAATCAAGCAAGTAGTCTACATAGATAAAAAATTATTTACTCAACTACCACATACTTCAGAACGCATTATGCTATTAGGCAACATGTAATAAAGAGTCAATCATAGATTTCAGCTATGATTTCAATGAAGTAACTCATGGTGCAGAATTGAAAAAATGCAAGTAAAGAGAACAAACCAGATCCTGCAGCAGTAATGGCCTGTCTGTACTTCTTGTCTTGAACATCTCCAGCAGCGAATACACCAACCACGCTAGTCTTAGTGGTACCAGGCTTGGTCACAACATAACCATCTTCATCAAGCTGAAGCTGCCCATCTAAAAACTTAGTTGCTGGCTCATGACCAATTGCAAAGAACAATCCAGAAACCTTCAGATCTGAAACCGCTCCAGTAACAACATTCTTCACCTTCAATCCTCCAAGAACACCTTTTCCATCTTCATCTCCATAAGCTTCCACCACCGAAGAGTTCCAAATCACCTCGATCTTAGGGTTAGACAAAGCTCTCTGCTGCATAATCTTAGACGCCCTAAACGTATCCCTCCTATGGATAATATAAACTTTAGATCCATACTTGGTGAGAAAATTAGCTTCCTCCATAGCCGAATCACCACCACCAATAACAACCAAAGGCTTATTCCTAAAAATCGGAGCAGCTCCGTCACACACAGCACAAGCAGAGATACCACGATTCCAAAAACCACCATTACCTTCACCAGATCCAGTGAAACTAAGCCGTTTAGCCACAGCTCCAGTCGCAATAATCACAGTATCAGCAAGAACAGTTCTCGAACCACTAAACACCTTAAACGGCTTAGACGAAAAATCAACTTTATTAACCGTCTCAGTAAAAATCTTAGTACCAAATCTCTCCGATTGTTTTCTAAATTTCTCAACAATCTCAATACCAAGAATACCTTCAGGAAATCCAGGAAAATTCTCAACATCCGTCGTCGTTGTTAATTGACCGCCGGGAGCTATATCATTAGCCATCCATCCTTCAAAGAGAAGTGGCTTAAGCTCCGCTCTAGCTGCATAGATCGCCGCCGTGTGAGCTGCTGGACCACTTCCAACAATACAAACCTTAGTTTTGTGAGTCTCCATATCTACGGCGGAGGAATAAGATAACGCGGTGGCTAGAGACGGCGGATTTAAAGAAGAAGCGGAGAGAGCAGATCCAAGTATAAAGCCTCCTTTTCTGCTTATTAAAGACTTTAATATGCGGCTCATTGGTACCCAACACATTTTTTTCGAATCTAAATATAGACACGCACACTTTTTTTTCTGTTTTTTAATTTTTTCCCTAAAGTTATTTTATGAACTAAAGAGCCCACATTGGGAATTTATAATTCGTCCATTATTATATGCTAAGATTTTTTGGAATATTAACTGTAACAAGAATAGAATCACTTCCAATGTAATCACTTCCAATGTTAAAACAGTGGATTACGTTTTATTATAAGGCAAAAATGATTCTTGTAAATTTGATCTATAAGATTGAAGGTTGAATAAAATTAAGGTTTTCTGAAAAAAATTAAGTTGTTTTTTTTTTTTCACTTGACCTGTTGTTTTTTTTTTGTCAAGTGAAGAAAAAAACAACAACTTAATTTTTTTTCAGAAAACATTAATTTTATTCAACCGGAAAAAAAAATTAAGTTGTTATTTTTAACAATTTTACCATCCACGTCTAGAAAAAATAAAAGTAAACTCATCAACCCAAAAAATAAATAAATTATGTCACAATATATGAAATAAAAAACCCACGACAAAAATTCTCAAATTTTATTTTATTTTTTTATTTTTTTTTGGTCGGCAAATTTATTCTTAAACTTTGTTTGCCATGGCATAAGCAAATGAGGCAAAGATGGTAGAATTCATATCGAGTCTCATATGCAAATTTGAAGAAGATCTTTGATCCTTCAAAATTCAAATGATCAAGCAAGAAAAGCGATATGGAAGCAAGAAGAGATGAAAGAAGAAGCAATAATTAAAAAGCCATCACCATTACCATAGCTAACACCAGTATCACCACTCTCCTTTTGTTCTCCATTTTCTTTTTCTATTTATCTACCTTTCACAACTTATAGCCCTATATATATATATCCCTGCTATAAAATAACGTATATATATTTGTTTAGTCAAATAGAAACAGTTATAGTAAGTTATCTTACCATATATATATATATCAGAGATATTATACCAAAATAAGCACTCAATAGTCTACAAAAACAAAACAAAACTGTATTAATAAAGAATTTATGTATAAGATGGAGGTTATGAATATGTAAAGATGAAATGAGCAAAATTTCATAAATTAATTACTATACTGAGCCTGGCAAGCCATTCATTTTTGAGATATGGAATCATAGTAGTAAATTAATGGTGACTTTTTTTTTCCGATTCAAATTTTTATTTAGTTGACAGAGAATGGGAACGAAATTACATAGGTCGACTGATTTTTCATTTAAGTGAATATACGTATAATGTAAATTTAATCTAATTAATATAATTAAACACTGAAAATTTAAATAAAGTATTTATCAAATAATTATAAATATTTTATTTACCTAATAAAAAAATTATTGTCGTTGACATAAAATTAAATAATAATAACTAAGATAAACACCAATATTTAAATTAATCAAATTATTCTAGATAGTACTATACTAAGAATTATAGATAATATTTATCAAAAATAAATTTGTAAATATTTTATTTATTTACTTAATTAGTTCTCTTCATGGGATAATCTTAACATTATCAAATTAAGATAAGCCCAAATTTCCAAACCTAATATTATTTCTTACCTATTTACATAACTTGAGGTTTATAAAGTGTTGCAACAACAGAGATTGAGAAAAATATAATTTTGATCAGCTTTGACGTCTCTTACTCTCCGCAAAGCCAAAAAGGTATTGAATTCTTTTGTTTTGATCCATCCCTAACTTTCGATGACAATATTGTAACTCCTTTTGATGATTTTGCTAAAACCGTATAAAAGAATAATTTGTTTTGTCTTTGATTTTTGCCATATGTAAATATCAGGAAATCAACATGTCGAACGCCAACGAGAGTAAGCAAAATCAGTTCATCTTTTAGTTTTTTTTTTCTTTTCTAGACTTTGATCTTAATTTATTACTGGTAAATAATAGATTGCCCAGGTCCCGAATCAGAAACTGCTGGAAAATCAAATTCTTGCGCAGGTTGTCCTAATCAGGAAGCATGTGTCACTACTCCAAAGGGACCTGACCCAGGTAAGGTTCGATTCCATATATTGTTGTTGTGTCCAAATTGTAATAACTTGTCACAGTTATAACAATTTATTTTTATGGTTTTGTTTTTCTTAAAAGATTTGGTTGCAATAGCTGAGAGAATGTCAACTATAAAGCACAAGATTTTGGTGTTCTCATGCAAAGGTGGGGTTGGTAAGAGCACATTCTCAGCTCAGCTTGCGTTTGCGCTAGCAGGAATGGACCATCAAGTTGGCTTGATGGATATTGACATATGTGGACCAAGCATCCCTAAAATGTTAGGCCTTGAAGCGCAAGTTGTTCACCAGAGCAATTTTGGGTGGTCCCCTGTCTATGTTGAAGAGAACCTAGGTGTCATGTCCGTTGGTCTCCACTCTGATGACCCTTTCATTTGTAGAGGTCCAAAAAAGGTCGATCTCATCAAACAATTCTTAAAAGATGTTTATTGAAAAAAAAAAAAAAAACAAGTTATACTTATTTCTAATATTTTTTTGCTGACTTTTAAAATAAGAAATTGTCAAATTCACATTTTTAGCTTAATGAAATGGAAACTAAATGGTAACTTGTTATTATATAAAAAAAAATATACCAACATGAAATTAAAGAAAAATCCTCAAATAGTAAACGAATTACAGTAAAACCTCAAAAAAAATAAAAAAAAATAATAATAACAGTTCACATAAAGATATCAACATCAAGAAAAAAAATGTGTAAACCGGCCTGTAAAAGTATCAAGTAGGAAATGTACATCATGTAAAAGACAACCCGGTATTTAAGTCTCAAATGATTATTCCGTCTACAACATAAACTCCGTTATTCTATAATTCCGTTGATCCGCTTTGACTAACGGGATTAGGGTTAATGGGTATTAAGACCTTTAATTAATCCTTCTTAAATCAAAATGACATCGTTTTGAGAAGAATTAAAAAAAAAAAGAGGGAAAATCGAATGAAAATCGGTGTCGTCTCCATCATCTTCCCAAATTTCAAAATAGGGTTTAACCCTCGACAGGAAACTGGTGCAGGCGGCGACAAGATCTCACATCTTTAAGGTTTTGAAACTAGTTTATCCAGATATTGGAATCTCTAGCAAAGCCATGGGAATCTTGAACAGTTTCATTAACGATATCTTCGAGAAGTTGGCCTCGAAATCATCTAAACTCGCAATTGAAGAAATTAGCGTTTCTGTTTCAATTGTCAAATTCACCAGCACTTCAATTGAGTAATTAGGGTTTCTGTTTCGATTGTTTTTCTGTTTCAATTGTCAAATTCACCAGCACTTCAATTGAGTAATTAGGGTTTCTGTTTCGATTGTTCAATTTCATTAAGCGTAATTAATGTTATGAATTCGAATTAATGTCTTCATTCCCAAAATTTCTCATGTTCTTCTTCATCTTCCTAACAATCTGAGTTCATGTTTGCGAATGGTTATGTGATTGATTGGGTTTTAATGGTTTAAACTCGATTTAATAAAGCATTACTCGAATTTGAGTTCATCTTTGTAATCTAAATTTTGCTCAATTTCTTCTGTTCCTCAAAATTTCTTATGTTCTTCTTATTCTTCTTAATTATGAGTTTATCTTTGAGAATTGATCTATGATTGATTGTGATTTAAAGGTGTAAACTCGATTTAATAAACCACTACTCGAATCTGATTTCATGTTTACAATCTAAATTTGGCCCAATGTTCCTAAGATTCTGATAATCTTCTTCATCTTCCTTACAATTTGAGTATGATTCTAGTACTGTTTGTGTTTCAATGGTTTGATTCAACCCTAATTTGAAATTTGGGAAGATGATATAGAAGGCACCGTTTTTCATTAGATTTTTTTATTTTAATTCTAATCAAAACGACGTCGTTTTGATTAATTGAGAAATTTGAAATTCTCAAAACGACGTCGTTTTGATTTAAGACGGATTAATTAACGGCACTAATACCCATTAATCCTAATTCTGTTAGTCAAAGCGGGTAAACAGAATTATAGACTAACGGAGTTTATATACAGGTATGACGTTGTAGATGGACCAATTATTCGAGGCTTTAAATACCGGGTGATTTTTTACATGCTGTACATTTTCTATTTGACACTTTTACAAGTCGGTTTACACCTTTTTTCTTCGTTTTAGGGATGAGTACACACGGTTCAGTTTTTTCGGTTACGGTTTTTTTCCCACCCCTATGAGTACACGTGCATGGAGTTTGCCAATTTGGAAATGCTCACTCACTCCCCTGTTATAACCACATTCGCAATAATTCTTTTTTTTTTATATATACTACTAGTTTTTTTTATATAATCATAAATAACCCACAAATTTTTTTATAGCTATATATCCGGATATATAAAACTACAGCTATAAATAGCTAAAGAATAGGTTAAATATAAAACTACAGCTATAAATATTATGCTTCTCAGAAAAAAACTTCACAATTATATGGTGTAATTTTACTAATGTATTTTTTGTTTTTATAGTTTATGTTTGGTAATAATTCGAGTTTTTAAATTTGATAAAAGTCAAATATTTCGCAACTAAGGTTCTTCTTATCCGTTTAATACATTGTCCATGCCATTTGCCGAGGGGTCGAAGTCAACCCCATGCGTCTTTCTATAGTTCTGTTAATTAACTTTCAGAAACGTTTACTTTAATCTTGTGCTATTTTTAAGTTTAAGATAAGTTAGGTTTATACTTTAATGACAAATAAAATTTGATGACATAAGTGTACTATGTCATTCAATATGCTCCTCAATAAATTATCTATGAATATGTCACATTATCTTTTACATGGTTATATCAAGCCCCTAACTTCTAAGATTAAATATGTGGTTATTGACTTAATGATTATTGGTTTTATGCTTATTAGTCTAGTTATCTTTATACATAAATGGATAAAGTTATTCTAATGTTTTAACTATATTACATTTTTTTTGTGGGACTATTAAAACAGCTAATTAAACCTCTAATTAAACCTCGTTAAAAAAGAGAAGGATAAAGTTATTACAATTTTTTTTTTTTTATAAATGGTAAATTATTAAAGATAATAATTTGTTCGATCATACATATAGCATGATCCCCATTTGATTTCATGCCAAAAAATATTAAAAAACATGGAAGCAAAATAATTTTGCATAACAACATACATACTATACCAAAGATATAATACATGGAAATGAAATCTTAGAAGGCGAATGAACACTGAAAGTTAGAGACTAAAGAGATCCAAGCTAGAGAAAAAGAGATCGGTGTAAGGGAAGGAGCATGAAGTCCTTTCAACGGAGGTCAAGTAGCAATAAAGAAAACTTCAGAGAGCGTGATCCGTCCCCAAAGACCAAAACAACATCCAAAAACTCCTAAAAAGATAGCCTCACACATCACGGAAACTTGCAAAACCATGTTACGAAACTATGACTTGATGGTAACGCCATTTTTATAAAGTTATTACAATGTTTTGATGGTAACGCCATTTTTAAAATTCATCACACTAGGTTTGGTATAAACCTGAATTCCATGATATTAAAATGGATTATTAAAGTTATTCAACTATGTTGGGAAAAATAACTATATACACATTTTTTTTTGAAAAAGTTGATATTGTATTAAATAAAACACAAAGTTGATGAGAAAGCTCCAATATCTCTTAGTAACGCGTTTCTGGGGCGACGTAAAGTCCATTGGGAATTATGAGCAGCGGCAGAGACTGTACTATTCCGATACATCCCAAGGGCTGATGCGAACTGTGGGTAAAGAGGATTTTAAAGACTTGTATTTGTTGCCCAGTTATCATGCCAGAAATAAGCTCGTTGACCATTATGAATTTCCACCTTCATAAATGTAGCTGCTAATGGTCTAAGATGAAGTAGTTTCCGCCATACCCATCCCTTTGTGGTATTGTCATTAATGTCCCATAACGAAGCACCACAGAGCAAATAACATTGAACCCATGAAACCCATAGTGATGTCTGATTTTGAAATAAACGCCATATTAGATGCAAAGAAGAGACAAAGACCAGTGTCACTAAGACGTCTCAGTCCAAGCCCGCCCTCTTTAATAGGAGCACAGAAATCATGCCAATTAACTTTAGCCCCGGAAGGGTGATCGATGATACCCGACCAGAGGAACGAAGCACACATCCAATTAACTTTAGCCCCGGAAGGGTGATCGATGATACCCGACCAGAGGAACGAAGCACACATAGACTCAATATTATCTATGCAGCCCTAAGGTAAGGGAAATACCGATTGCCAGAAATTAGTTATGCTCGCAATAACAGATTTAATAAGCTGTAACCGCCCTCAATAAGAAAGAAATCTATTAGTCCAAGCCATGAAGCGCTTACGAATCTTATCCAGGAGAGGTTCATATAAAGATCTACTAGTTCCATCGAAGAAGACCATTAAATCATCTGCAAAACTGAGATGCGTGAGAGGGACTTCACTACATTTGGGGTGAAAGCCAATATAACCTTTTGCGACAGCTTTGTTAAGCAATAGAGATAACACGTTCATGGCCAAATTAAAGAGATAAGGTGAGAGTGAGCATCCTTGTCTAATTCCCGCAGTACCAGTAAAATAACCTTCCAATTGCCCATTAATAGAGATCGAAAAAGATGCGCTGGTGATGCAAGCTCTGATCCAGTGAATAAAGATCAAAGGAAAATCCAAAGCTGCCAACACATCAAGAATGAAGTTCCAACGAATCGAATCAAAAGCTTTTGAGATATCTAGCTTGAGTGCACCTCTAGCTGCTATATTATCTTTATGATAGCTCTTTTGTCAACTCCGTAGATAGTAAGACATTCTCAAGTAATAACCGACCCTTAATAAAAGCACATTGATTTGGCTCAACAATTTCAGGCATAATCTGTTGTAGTCTCCCTGCAAAGATCTACTAGTTCCATCGAAGAAGACCATTAAATCATCTGCAAAACTGAGATGCGTGAGAGGGAATTCACTACATTTGGGGTGAAAGCCAATATAACCTTTTGCGGCAGCTTTGTTAAGCAATAGAGATAACACGTTCATGGCCAAATTAAAGAGATAAGGTGAGAGTGAGCATCCTTGTCTAATTCCCGCAGTACCAGTAAAATAACCTTCCAATTGCCCATTAATAGAGATCGAAAAAGATGCGCTGGTGATGCAAGCTCTGATCCAGTGAATAAAGATCAAAGGAAAATCCAAAGCTGCCAACACATCAAGAATGAAGTTCCAACTAACCGAATCAAAAGCTTTTGAGATATCTAGCTTGAGTTCACCTCTAGCTGCTATATTATCTTTATGATAGCTCTTTTGTCAACTCCGTAGATAGTAAGACATTCTCAAGTAATAACTGACCCTTAATAAATGCACATTGGTTTGGTTCAACAATATCAGACATTATCTGTTGAAGCCTCCCTGCAAGCAATCGAGAAATAATTTTGTAAATTGGTTACAACATGAAATGGGTCTAAAGTCCTTTATCGTCGATGGAGGAGTGACTTTAGGTATTAAGGCCAGTATAGTGGCATTCAACCCTTTGGGAAGAGATCCGTAAGCAAAAAACGATTGAATGTCTAGTACCAAATCTGATCGTATAACTGGCCATGCACTTCGAAAAAACTCGACACTAAACCCATCCGGTCCAGGAGCTTTGTTCAATGGCAGTGAAAAAACAACCCGACGAACATCTTCTTCATTGAAAGGAGCAACCAGAGATGCTGCTGTTAAAGGAGTACAACGATAAGAGAGGAGTCTTCGTATGTTTATACGTGGAACTGAGATAGATGTTGGCAGAGGGGATAAAAGCTCTTGATAATAAGACACTGCCTCAGCTGCTATATCACTATGAACCGTGAGTAATTGACCAGTTCTGGAACAAAGAGACTGAATAGTATTACTAGAGTTTCTGGACTTAACTGAGTTATGGAAGTAAGAATTATTCATATCTCCACTAGCTAACCAGGACCCTTAATAAAAGCACATTGATTTGGCTCAACAATTTCAGGCATAATCTGTTGTAGTCTCCCTGCTAGCAACCGAGAAATAATCTTGTAGATTGTGTTACAACATGAAATGGGTCTAAAGTCCTTTATCGTCGATGGAGGAGTGACTTTAGGTATCAAGGCCAGTATAGTGGCATTTAACCCTTTGGGAAGAGATTCGTAAGCAAAAAACGATTGAATAGCCAGTACCAAATCTGATCCTATAACTGGCCATGCACTTCGAAAAAACTCGACACTAAACCCATCCGGTCCAGGAGCTTTGTTCAATGGCAGTGAAAAAACAACCCGACGAACATCTTCTTCATTGAAAGGAGCAACCAGAGATGCTGCTGGTAAAGGAGTACAACGATAAGAGAGGAGTCTTCGTATGTTTATACGTGGAACTGAGATAGATGTTGGCAGAGGGGATAAAAGCTCTTGATAATAAGACACTGCCTCAGCTGCTATATCACTATGAACCGTGAGTAATTGACCAGTTCTAGAACAAAGAGAATGAATAGTATC
>CM071716.1:398842-409521 GCA_036630335.1 Physaria fendleri | reverse complement strand
AATTTTTTTTTTTTTTTTTTTTTTTTAAACGCTGAATTGGTTTAGAAGAGAAAAGAACGAGAGAGAGAGAGAGGAAAAAAACAACAGGGAAAAAATAGGGGTCCTTTTCTCATTTACCCCTCCCCCTTCATTTTTTTTCTACATATCCCTGCCCCCTTTAAAATTTTTTTTGTTGACACTATTTTTACTTTATTTTGTAAACATGGTGGGGTTGGTTTTTTTTGTTTAAGGGGCATGAAATTTTTTTAATTTTTTTTAGGGACAAATGGGAAATTGATCCAAAAAATAGATAGGAGGGAGAGAAGTAGTCTGCTACATTTGTGTGTACCATAGGTATTGATATGAGCTTGAATCTGAACCGTTGGAGTATTATTAAAAACTAAAGCTCTGTTTTAAAAAAAAAAAAATTAAAAATTAAAAGAATAAATAATTACGGGCTCACACGAGTTTTTTTGCGGTGAATTGGTTTAGAAGAGAAAAGAACGAGAGAGAGAGAGAGGAAAAAAAACAACAGGGAAAAAATAGATAGGAGGGAGAGAAGTAGTCTGCTACATTTGTGTGTACCATAGGTATGATATGAGCTTGAATCTGAACCGTTGGAGTATTATTTAAAACTAAAGCTCTGTTTTTTTTAAATAAAAAAAATAAAAAATTAAAAGAATAAATAATTACGGGCTCACACGAGTATCTGGACGACAAGTCATCGAGTCCGGTTATTAAACACTTGGTTTGTTTTTTTTTCTTAATGCCATTCATTTAACACAGGGAAAATTCCCAAAAATAGCATCAAAAAACATAACGTCACCGTTTCTAGCATAGCATCGGAAAACTTTTTAAAATAGCATGGCGAGTGAGTACAGACGCGTGGCTAAAGTCAGAATGTTGGTTTTCACCGAAACCTCAGTTGTTACGACAGACGACCCTTGTGGTAACAACTGTGCGGAAACGAATTGACCCACAAAAAATAGAAGAGAACACTCTCTATAAAACTGAACTGATACTTTATTATTCAACCGGGGTGTTTTACCTTGACTCTTACAAGGGATCCTTGACTTTCACTCAAAGGATACTTTAACATGTTAACATCACCACCTATTTATACTAAGACAACTAGATATGTGAAGAGACTAAACAATCTAAATACATGAACCTTATTAAAGACTAACTAAGATTCATCTCATGTAGTCATATATCTTCAAGATTCATTCCTCTTTCTTCTAGTCAAACTTCCAAGATCATTAATTAGGTTTGAATCATTGAATTCAACACCTCTCATCCTAAGCCGGCCTTTCCTTTGCACAGTTGGTGCAATGATTGATTTTCAAAAAGGACGGATCGACCTCCGCCTTGGTAATATCGTCATGAAGTTCGAAATGGATAAAATACTTAGACAACCAACATTCGATGGGCAGACCTTCTCGGTAAGAGACGTGACAGAAGGAGTAAATGATGTAGTGGATGACCTATCTATTGATGATCCTCTGACGGTCTCTTTTATATTAATTATACAATTTCCTATACATGTAATTATATATAAATATAATTTTATATTATATAAATATAATTTTATATTGTCTAGGTTCATATATTTGATATGTTAATTTTTTAAAACATAATTTTTCATATTTATATTTATTGTCAACAAATTTTTGTTTTTATACGTAATTCATTTAAAATTATAAAGTTTACTCGGGTTATATCTACAGGATAGTTTGAAACTAGGGGTGTACCTCCACACCGTTACTTGCATTAACGGCGTGGGGGTACACCCCTAATTTGAAACTATTGTGTGGATATAACACGAGTAAGTTTGAATATGGGGAAAAATCCAGAGATCTAAGTTTTGGGTGGGGAGACTCTTAATTTAAAGTTTCGATGGGGATATAATCCGTCCATTCTAGTCTAAACTATCAAAGTTTTTGTGTTTTAAAATTTGAGAGAAAAAGTGTTATAGTTAGAGAAAAAGTGGTAGAAAATAAATTAGGCATTTAAGAATTGAATACATTATGATAAGTTTGCTTTTGAAGTTACATATATTTAATAAAAACTGTAATCTTGATCACATATTTAATAGATTTTAAATTACAAAACTTTAGAATATGTTAGATTTTTTTTAATTAACTTTAAAATATTTGAAATATTAGTATTTCATAGGTAACCATAAATAATTATTTTTCTTCATTTATTTAATTAATATTTATATAAATTTGTTCTGTTTTGCTGTTTTTGATCTGCTTTTGAATCATATATCGGTGGGTATCAGATATTTTACACATTTCTATCAAATTTGTTTAATATTGAATTCAAATACAATAATTTAAAAAATAAAAATCACGTTAGTTAAACCTAGGTAATGATTTATTTGCGTTACTAAACTGAATAAGTGAAAAATAGATATAAAGTTCACATTGGTCGCATTGTTCAAACTTCTACATCTTGTCGTTAAGTCGTAATTTTAAGTCAAGGTAATTAAAAAAAAAAAAAAAAAAAAAAAAAAAAAAAAACTTCAAAAGGATCATATTTATACTTAACAGTAGAAAAATATTGCAATAAACCCAAATATGTTTTACAATTCTAGCCAATTTTAACGAGAAATGTTATCTTGCATGCTATTTTCAAATTCAAAAATTGATGTTGATGGTGATTTTTTTTTGTAAAATCATATAAATTTAATCAATATAGAAACTGATAAAAATTATATATATATATAAATTTTGGAATTTAAATCAGTAAAGAAAAATATTAAATAGTAGGTAATTTTCATATGCAGAATTAATTATTTTGAAACTATGTTCAACATTATTGATATTTTTAATTAGTTTAAAACTAAAAAGAAAAAACAGTATTTGTAATAATATATTTTATAACTATTCTAATAATTAATGTATAATAATGTATTTATACATATTGGTCGAGAATAATTTTGATGAAAACACATTAACTAAATTGCTTCTCAAATAGGGGATATGTTTTAGGGGAAAACTGTCATCTAATACATCAATTTTGCATATTTCACATTTTTAAACCTGAATTATAGTGTCTTCATTTTAATACCTCAATTTTTTTTTTTTTTTTGTCAATTTTCATTTTAAAACCTAAACTTTCAAATTTTTGGTCGTTTAACATGTCTAAGATATGTATATATATATTTGTGTGTACATCAATATTCCAAAAAGTTGTTTCTAGCTTAGGTGGTTTGTTCGTAGTTTCCCCTTGTGTGAAGTAGCGGGGTCGACAACCACCAACAAAATATTTACAAATATTTATTTGAGTGGTTCACCTCATCAGAAACGTCACGTCACTGCGCGCCATGTGGCAGTTAACAGAACAAAACTGACTCCGTTTTTTTCCGTTCGTCAATTTTAACATCATGTACTGTTAAAAGACAAAAAATTTGAAAGTTCAGGTTTTAAAATGAAATTTTTTTTTCCGTTCGTCAATTTTAACATCATGTACTATTAAAAGACCAAAAATTTGAAAGTTCAAGTTTTAAAATGAAAATTGACAAAAAGTTGAAGTATTAAAATGAGGACGCTATAGTTCAAGTTTAAAAATGCGAAATATATTAAATGACAATTTT
Source organism: Physaria fendleri (assembly GCA_036630335.1). NCBI lineage: Eukaryota > Viridiplantae > Streptophyta > Magnoliopsida > Brassicales > Brassicaceae > Physaria > Physaria fendleri. The sequence continues at coordinate 405,941 of CM071716.1, read as the reverse complement.
CCCTATGTTTTAGTCATAAATACTTCTTCCATATCAGAATGTTTGACTTATAGTATTAGTTATGACAACACAATTTTTTTTAGTCATAATACTAGATGTTACTTTCCATATTTTGATTGTCTGACTAATATCATTTATAATAGCATACGTTATTTAGTCATAACACGACATTTTTTATTTCCATATATTGAGCGTTTGGCTGAAAATATTGGAAACGTGTACTATACAAGCAAATTAATACAAGCAGAAACATTCACTGCATATATAAATCTTCTTCCACCCAAATAGTCAAACCAAAGCAAATTCTCCATTTTCACATATATTAGATAGTCATCAAAGAAGATGAAGATGATGAAGGTGACGATGATGATGGTGATGATGATGATGATGGTGATGAGTGAAGGAAATATAATAGAGGAGACATGTAAAGGGACACCAGACTTCAATCTCTGTGTGAATCTTTTGAAATCCGATCCACGAGCCTCCTCTGCTGATATCCCTGGTCTCGCTCTCATCCTTGTTGATAAAATCAAGGTATTTTAAAATCTGTGTCATTTCAGATCTTTACTGGAGGCTCTTTTTTTCATTTTTGGTAGAATGTATAAGATTTGTTAATGGCTGCTATACCATTATGATGCAATTTTTTAGTTTCATTTTTGGTAGAATGTATAAGATTTGTTAATGGCTGCTATACCATTATGATGCAATTTTTTAGAAATTCTCTGAAACAAGGGTTGATTCTCTTAAATCAAAATGCATGGTTGTTTCTGTTAAAATGCAAATTTGTTGGGATTATTTGCTAAATAAGTACATTTGTAGGGGCTGGCGACAAATACCTTAAACGAGATCAACAGTGAATATAAAAAGAGCCCGGAACTAAAATCGAGTTTGGACAATTGCAGTCGAAAATACAAAACAGTCTTAAATGCGAATGTTCCCGTTGCCAGTGAAGCAATTACTAAAGGAAATCCGAAATTTGCAGAAGAAGCTATGAACTGGACCGGTATCGAAGCTTCTGCATGTGAAGAAGGGTTTAAAGGGATCGAAGCTTCTGCATGTGAAGAAGGGTTTAAAGGGAAATCTCCATTAACTAGTTTGAACAAATCAATGCAAAAAATATCTAGTGTGACTGTAGCTATTGTGAGAATGTTGCTTTGATTTTCTGTAATATTTATACAAGCATAAGCATGGTTTAATCAATGTTTGATGGGATTTTGTCTATTATTGAAATAAATAAAAAAAGATTTTGGACCGAATATGACTTTAGTTTATCGGTTGTCTGTAGCTCATCAATTATACCATGTTTTCAAGTTTGAGTCCCCTCTCAAACAAGCTTTTTTTACAAACATCATTTTTCAAAGTGTCTTAGGTCTCATAATTTTTTTTTTCTTACCTTAGGCCTCGTAAAATTATTTTTTGCCTTAGGCCCCAATAGATTCCGGACCGGCCCTCGTCGCATTCAGACTTCTGCATCTTGTTGTAAGTCGTAATTAAAAAGTATTAATAAAAGTAAACCAAGTCTTATAAACCGGAAATTAAGAAACAATACGAAACAGAACGGAAACAAAACAAATTGAATCTCATACGTGATGACTAATAACATAATAGCGCACATAGCGCCCAAGTCTAAACCGGTTAGAAGACCAACAACCAAGGAAGAAAAATCGTTGAAACTGCGGAGAAATCCGATTCAGAAGAATGGAAATTAAGAACCGAGCAAACAAGAAATCCAAAATTCGCAGAAGAAGCTATGAACTGGACCGGTATCGAAGCTTCTGCATGTGAAGAAGGGTTTAAAGGGATCGAAGCTTCTGCATGTGAAGAAGGGTTTAAAGGGAAATCTCCATTAACTAGTTTGAACACACCAATGCAGAAAATATCTAGTGTGACTGTAGCTATTGTGAGAATGTTGCTTTGATTTTCTGTAACGTTTATACAAACATAAGCATGGTTTAATCATTGTTTGTGATGGGATTTTTATCTATCATTGAAAATTTTGAAAAATTGAGAATTAAATAATGTTCAGGTCTGAGTTTGTTATTGTTAACGGGCTAACTCCCAGAACATACATGACTTTGAGCCCATAGTCGTACAACTTTAACTAGACCAAAGTCCGTACAACAATAACTGGGCCGACCCAATGGCTAAAAGACGCGACAAGATCGAATTCTCTCTCGGAGACGACCGCCGCTCATCACCACCGCATATGCTGCGCAAGAATCTTCCATTCGTTATCGAATATCCATTATTTTCCAAAAGTGACATCTTTACTTGTAACAACGTTTGAACAAGTTTTGTACTCAGAAAAACAAAAAGAAAAAAAATAATAAGGGATGGTTCCTCTTCGTTTCAATCCTCTCCGATCTTGTAACCGTCGTTTCCTCCACCGTTCCTCCACCGTTTTCCTCGACCATTTTCCTCCTCTTCTCCGCCAAACACCGGTTCTTCAGGTCCTTCCTTGAATCTCAACAAACCTCAACTCCCACCGTCTCCGCCGGTACACCGATCACGAGGCCTTCTCCCGTTGATTAATACCATATCTCCACCTTCTTCCTTCTCTAAAAAATCTGTTATTGTTCTCTCCGCCGCCGCTTTATCCACCGCAATTGCGTATTCCGCTATTTTCCCTTCTGATCATGACCAATCGAATCGTAACCCTAACATAAACACCCGTATCTACGAGTCTATCGAGGAAGCGGTTCAGAAATCTGGAAATTCCTTGAGGAGAATGGTTAATCATGCTAAACAAACCGGTGTTGCGGCTTCTATTCTATGGCAGTCTCTTAGGTCGGTGCTCTCTTCAGCTAATCATGAGGTGCGTGCGGGATTTGAGCTCCGCGTCGCTGCTCTTTTAGCCGATATAGCATCTGCAAATGCTGCTCGTAGAGCCGCTCTAGTTGGTGCTGGCAGTGGTGCTGTGGTTGATTGGTTGCTGGAGACGGTGGCGCTTCCCGGCGACAGAATTGGGGCCCAGGATGAAGCGGCTAGGGCCCTGGCTTATCTTATTGCTGATCCTACTGTGCGGAAAGACGCTCTAGGAAGGCCCGATGCTGTGCCCAAGTTGCTGAAGTTCATTTTCTCGTCTCAACCTAAAAATAAAAAGGTGAGTTTAGTTTCTTTAAATGCATTAACTCCAATCGAAAAGACTATTAATTGTTCAGGAGATGAGAGAAGGATTATTCTTGTTAGTTGTGATGAATACTGACTAGCCAGCCGATATGAACCTAGGTAGCAATTTAGGATTTAGACAGCATATCTGTTGATCACCTAGTAGTTGTTGTAGAAAAATGGCTTTTGTGTTTCTCTAGGTTTGTTTATCATGTGTCACATTGTAGATTTCTCGAGCTCATTAACACACGAGAAGCTTTTCAAACATCTGATCCTTGATACTGTGATGGTCCTGGTTGTGTTTTGCCATTGATATATAGCTTTTCTTTGGGAGCAGCATTCAAGACGTAGTTCATTCCATATTTCTGATTCTTTGAAAGGTAGGAGCATGCTCGTGGCTGCCATAATGGATATTGTCACTTCCAACTGTGACACAATAGAAAATATACCTTTTAAGTCATCATTGCCAGGAAATGCTACAATGAGAGATATTGCTGCGGCAATTCAAGTAATTGAGGAAGGTGGTATGTATTTTGATGATCCAGAAAAAGATGATGACAGTGACGATGGAAGAAGTGGGAAGAAGGGAATTGGCATTAAAATCCTTGAAGGAACCACTGTTTTGGGACTATCAAGAACCAGTGGGCTTGCACCGTTGGGTGACTTTAATGCTAATGCCGGAGAGGGGGATCCTAAAACATTTGCATTGCTTAGTAAACATGATAATTCCTCGCAAGCTAATTTGTCATCTGCAGTCATTCCTGGCCTCTGGGATGACTTACATTGTCAACATGTTGCAGTGCCATTTGCTACGTGGGCACTGGCAAACTGGGCAATGGCTTCTGATACCAATAGATCTCATATTCAAGAACTTGATCGTGATGGGCAAGTTGTCATGACAGCCTTAATGGCACCAGAGAGGACTGTGAAGTGGCATGGGAGTTTGGTGGCTCGGCTGTTGTTAGAGGATCTCAATCTTCCATTAAGCGATTCTGTTTCCAACTGGAGTTCCAGTTTACTTGCCACTATTTCACATGCCAGTAAAACTGAGGATATCTCTTTGGCTCAAGTTGCGTTGTCTGCCTTTTTAGTTTCTGTTGACAGAAGTGACAAAGCACAGAAGATGGTAATGGAGAAGGGTCTTCATCTGATGAGAGACAGTGCTAGGAAAACAAGGAAACATAAAACAGTACAAGAAGGTTTGTCAAAGGCTCTAGAAATTCTATGTTCTGGTAACATGCATCTATCTCTTGAAGAGAGTCAAAAATGGTCCGGCATACTACTTTCATGGGTCTCTAGAAATTCTATGTTCTGGTAACATGCATCTATCTCTTGAAGAGAGTCAAAAATGGTCCGGCATACTACTTTCATGGGTTCTTGGAAAAGTTGAATCGGATACTGTTCAATCTTCAGCAAGAAGAATCCTTTCACGCACTTTTGAGAACTATGGACCACACTCGGTCCCGATTTCTCAGGGGTGGTTAACCCTTATAATGAATGAGATCTTAAACTACAGTAAGACGTTGTCAGCTAAAGGAGTTAGCCTGCCTAAAAACGAGAAACCAAAGGTGCATAATTTATTGTCATTGATTCTGTTATCTGAACACAGCAGAGTTAAGAATTCTGTCTAATTTTGTTTTAGATAGTAAATAACAGCTATTTTCTTTCATATATACAGGTAGACCTATCAAAAGTTTCTTCTGCTACTCAGTCAACCAATCAGTTAGCAGGGGCAGTTGTTAATCTTGCCATGGCTCAGCTGGGTACAGTTCCAGATTCTGTCAATAATCTTCCACTTGCAGATCTGCTCCTTTCAGATCCTTTTGCGGTACCAATTAAGAACTTAAAAAAGGACAGCCCCCCTAAATTTAATGCTGCTGAGTCTGCATTGGCAACCCTTAAGGCAATTAAGTCACTGACTGATGTTTGCGCTGAAGATTCTGTATGCCAGAACAAAATAGTTGATTTTGGTATTCTTTGTTTACTAAGACGCTTTCTGTTATGTGATGATTATGAGAAGCTAGGTGCAATAGAAGCTTATGATGCGTCCAGAGCCCTTGAGGCTCGAGAGCGAACTCCAGATAGTCTTAGTGAATCTTCAGTCACCTTATGATGCGTCCAGAGCCCTTGAGGCTCGAGAGCGAACTCCAGATAGTCTTAGTGAATCTTCAGTCACAGATATCCAGGACCCATGTAGTGTCAGAGTCCCAGCTAGTGCACACATCCGAAGGCATGCTGCTAGATTGTTAAACATTCTTTCACTTCTTCCGCAAGTCCAGAAGGTCATTTTAGCTGATGAGACTTGGTGCAAATGGCTTGATGATTGTGCAAGAGGGAAAATTCCCTGTTGCAATGACCCTAAGACGCAAAGTTATTCCCGAGCTTCTTTGTTAAATGTATATTGCAATCAGCAAGATGGTAGTGGATCTGGAAACAGTAGCAGTTCCAAGCCAGACATCTCAAACATGAACAACAACTGTCCCCGTTATGGAGACATGATATTTTTAATCAATCCCGGACTACCTCACTGGAAGTGTTTTGAAAAGGAACATCAAATTGGTAAGAAGAATGAGGCCTCTGGTGAAAGTGAACCAGCAAATGCTGCTGATACAGTCAGAGACCATGTTGTCGATAATAGCAATCTGTCCAGGTCAATGGTACCTTCCAGTGGTGGTTCGCGTGGACATGATCCTGAGTTTGATAAAGTGAACCAGCAAATGCTGCTGATACAGTCAGAGACCATGTTGTCGATAATAGCAATCTGTCCAGGTCAATGGTACCTTCCAGTGGTGGTTCGCGTGGACATGATCCTGAGTTTGATGTTATCTTTCTTCATGGCTTGCGTGGTGGACCATTTAAAACTTGGCGAATTGCTGAGGACAAGTCCTCTACCAAATCTGGCTTGGTGGAGAAGATTGATCAGGAAGCTGGAAAGCTGGGAACATTTTGGCCGAGTGAGTGGTTGTCAAATGATTTCCCTCAAGCTCGCTTGTTTACACTTAAATACAAGGTATGTCTGAGTTTACCAATGAGAAACTTCGTAACTACTGTTTGATCTTATATGTGGTGTACTTATGTGTTCCTTGGTTGCCATTTTGATTCTTGTTGAAATATTTGATTCAGACAAACCTCACGGAATGGTCTGGAGCTAGCTTGCCTCTGCAGGTACATTCTTTATTAAAAAAAATTCAGGAAATTATACCCTTTTTTTAATCCTTGTGAGTAGTATTCTGCGGTAGTTCTTTTATAAATGAAAAACAGTTTTACTGTTAAAGACTTTATATATGTTAAACCCTTGTTCAGATATAAGCTTTCTGCAGTTTTAGGACCTAACAATAAATATGATCAGAGGGGTTAACAATTGTATCTGCACATTTGTATGTAGTGAGAGGTCATGGCCTGAGCTTACAATCTTGGTCTTTTTAACTAGCATAAGTTTAAATCTACTGCTAAGGCTTGAGATTCTTTGCCATTAGTATGGATTTGTTGAACAATTGTTGTCGGTTTTTTTCCTGAAAAAATGTGGTCAGACTTTGACGAGTGGTTATTGATTATGGAAAGCATTCCTTTTGTCTGCACTTCATCTCATTATCACTTAGTCCGCACTTTCTTTTGTGAATGATAGAATTTTTGTAATCTGCAGGAAGTTAGTTCTATGATTTTGGAAAAGCTTGTGTCGGCAGGCATTGGAGACCGACCTGTTGTTTTTGTGACTCACAGGTCTCAAATCTCTTATGTTACCAGTCAATAGATATTTCCCTTTTGGAAACTTATTTGTCCTGACTAGTGTCGTCAATGATTATAGTGGCTCGTCTTTGAGTTTTAAGGCTTATACATCTTGTTGTTTTTCTTAGTTATGTGAATTACTTCATCAAATTTACATGTTGTCTCCTGGAACATCAATACATGAATTTTGATCAAGTAACGTTCATGTTGCAGTATGGGCGGGCTCGTGGTGAAGCAGATTCTACACAAAGCAAAGGAAGAAAAA
>CM071716.1:321238-331770 GCA_036630335.1 Physaria fendleri | reverse complement strand
GTTTGAAGGGTTAATTTGATATTTAACTTTGAGGTGGAGGGTTAATTTACATTTTCACGAGGTTAAGGGTTAATTTGTAAATTCGATAGAGGTTGAGGGTCTTTTCGCATTAAACCCTACATAATATATTATATTTTTGATATTATTAGATCAACAAGTTCTACACATAATCTAATTCTTATTATAAAGGATAATAATGCGAATTCCTGATTTAATTAAAAAAAAAAAGATAATGCGAATTCCTGATATACCATATTTGTTGGTATATATATATCCCCTATATATTATTTCATCCCCTATATATTATTTCAGAAGCAAAAATGCTTAAGTGTCGTCGCCAGAATCACTCTCACAGACCATATTTACGAACATGCCATTATGATTTATTTAGTAGAATAATTATAAACTATATCATTACAAATATTTTTTAATTAATTTTAAACTAATTAAAACGATCACTTAGGTGTCGTCGCCAGAATCACTCTCACGGACCATATTTACGAACATGCCATTATGATTTATTTAGTAGAATAATTATAAACTATATCATTACAAATATTTTAAATTTTTTTGAAAAACTTTTTTTTACTAATTTTACACTAATTACAACTATAAATAATTTATTTTATTTCTTTTAAATATATTTTTATAATATGGATACCCGCAGATGGTGCGGGGAATTACCTAGTTAAATTTTTTTGAAAAACTTTTTTTTACTAATTTTACACTAATTACAACTATAAATAATTTATTTTATTTCTTTTAAATATATTTTTATAATATGGATACCCGCAGATGGTGCGGGGAATTACCTAGTTATGGTAATTAAGTGTTTTGTGGTTTAGTCTACGGTTTGGACAAACTAAAAATTATGGATTTATTACTCGAAATTATGGACAAATAAAGGATTTTGTGGACAACAGAATATTAGACGAATAACAAATATACCGTGAACGTCTACAAAATATTTTACATCATGTTTTGTTAATTGTAACCCTCAATATCAAGAGCGCTGCCATGAGCGACAAGCAGGGAGAAAAACCTAGGTTTGTGTCTCTTTCTCGGATCTGACAACGCCTGTCCCCAATTGATAGGGATTTGGATTTGTCGGTCTCTTTTGTCTCTTTTCTCTTTTTCTCCTCTTACACACCCTCTGTTTTTGCTCTTTTTGGTTTCTCTAAATTTCCATTTTCTTTCTCTACTCCTTTTTCAGATCCCCGTCTCTTTTTTCATCCTTACCATTTTTCTTGCACTTTTCCTTTCTCCATTCCATTTTTCTTGAACTTTTCCTTTCTCGTGGCTATTCCTTTTCTTTCTATTCCTTTTTAAACCTAGAACCGCTGGCGACTTAAGGATCAACATAGGTGAAAGTTCCTCGCTCGGTAGATAAAACAATTGTATTATCAACCTTGAGCGGAGTACTTTGATTTAAACAAACGATGGCAAAGACAAACTGGAGGCGAGATACAGAGATACTACAAAAGCTCACGCAAGATGAAGAAATTCGCTTGGACGAAGCTTACGAACTTCCAGACACGGACGATACGGAGCTTATAGCTCAAAACAAAGGAAGTATGATTGTTCGTATCCTTAACACCCGTAGTATCTCAGCACAGAGACTTATAGATGCCCTCCCGGGCATTCTCGAATTGGTAGGCTCAATGAAGGGTACAATGGTGGACAGGGACAAAGTTCAATTTACCTTTGCGAATGAACAACAGCTTGAAGCGTCTCTGCGCAAAAGCCCTTGGTATGTCAACGGTTGGTTAGTTGTCGGGGAAAGATGGACCCCTGAACCTACCCCAGATTACCTAAATCAGATTCCATTATGGGTGCAAGTCAGAGGCCTTCCATTGCATAAAATTCATGAGGATGTGGTCAAGGCTGTTGGAAGGAAATTGGGGCGAGTAGAAAACGGAGATGGACAAGTTAAGCTATATGGGAAAACTAAGGAGTCTAAAGAATACGTTCAAGTTAGAGTTTGGATTTCGGTTAATGAACCATTGAAGTTCAAGTTACCTTTCCGTTTTCCAAAGGGAGATCCTGTGATCTTTGAATTCACATATGAGAAGTTGCTCAAAGTCTGTCATATCTGCAAGAGGATCACACATGATGAGTATAGATGTCCTGAGAAATACCCAACAGAGTCGCAGAAAGCTCCATCTCATACTCTTAATCATGATGATCACAATGATAGGAAGCAAGCGACACGGCGTCTGCAGAACTCAAACTATCAAGAAGAAACTCGGGGTACTCAAGTTAAGGGCACTGGGAAAGGCAGAGGAAGACCTGCAAAAACAAAAGACCCAACCAATGATGACTATGTTTTTACACGGTTAGGACAAGGAAATCGTGTCTCTCAAACATGGAGAATTAAAGAAAAGACTCTTGGTAAGGAAAATGCACACACAGAAGATTCGAGACAGGAGTATGGGAATGAGTCTTACAAAACACCAGCGTCCCTCTCCTTTGGCCAAAGACTGCAAAGACAGGAATCTGAAACAGAGGACCGTGTTTTATCCTCAGGGAAAAAAGTGTGCTCACCACATCTTCAAGCAGGAGAAACCATTCTCAACTCTGGCAAGATAATATCTCCTCCTCTTCAGCAGCGCAAAACTTCTATTTTTCAATTTGAAGCGCAAGAGGGTCCAGCAGTTGGCTCTAAGCGGAAAAGGAAGCACAGGACAAGTGCAGAGACGAACGCGGCTAGAAAAAGAACCAAGCAAGCACATCTCCTATCTCAACAGGCGGGTTCCTCCAATGATCCGGCTACTCCAAAAAACACAAGGAATACTTTTGCTGATCGGTCTGCGGTGCCTAAACCGCACATGTCGATATGATTACGACATGTTGGAACTGCCAAGGGGTGGGGAATAGCCTGGCAGTTCGACACCTAAAGGATATACTTCAAGGGGTGGGGAATAGCCTGGCAGTTCGACACCTAAAGGATATACTTGGTCAGTATCATCCTCAGGATCTATTCCTCAGTGAGACCAAACAACAAAGGAGTTACATGGAAAAACTTTGTGAGGATAATGGTTTTTATGATCTTGTCACGGTGGATCCGCAAGGCTTAAGTGGTGGATTAGCTCTTCTTTGGACAGACGAAGTACAAGTAGTGATACATTCCTCAAGCAGACATTGGATAGACTCATCTGTCACTTGGCAAAACAAGACTTTCTTCCTAACAGGGGTCTATGGGGAGCCGATTGCCACCGAGCGTGAAGAAGTCTGGGAAGAGTTAATTCGGATGGGAGAAGACAGAGCAGGACCATGGTTTTTACTCGGCGATTTTAACGAACTATTGTGCAACGAGGAAAAGAGAGGAGGTCGTGTTCGGGCTGAGAGCTCTTTTTACGCGTTCAGGAACTTGCTGGTTAAATGTGGTTTACACGAACCTCCCTTTCAAGGGAATTCTTTTTCTTGGTTTGGTTCAAGGGGAGGGGAACTCATCCATTGCAAACTAGACCGGGTTTTAGCAAATCCAGCTTGGTTATCTCTTTTTCCCTCTGCACTCTCTACCTACTTACCGAGAATAGGTTCAGACCATGGTCCGATAGTTACAAGTTTTGAGGGAGAATTTAAACGCAGGAAAGGCCATTTTAGATACGATTCAAGATGGAAAGAGAAGGACGAACTTTTCACCATAATTGCCAATCATTGGCATGATGAGGCGGTACAAGATGACAGCGATTTAATCTCCCGCATAAGACGATGTAGGAAAGCTATCTCCACATGGAAATGTACTTTTCAGTCTAATTCTAAATTGGAGATACAAGAGTTAAAATCAAAACTAGACGCTTTATCTAGAAGAGACACAAAGGACTGGACCCTTTACAAGGCTCTTAAGTGTCAGATTATGGAAGCATATCTCAAAGAAGAGAAATTTTGGAGAGATCGTAGTAGAGCACAATGGCTTCAACAAGGGGATCGAAACTCGAAATATTTTCATGCTTCTGTGAAACAAAGGAGAGCTCAAAACCGCATCACACAATTACAAGATCTCCACACGATGCAGATGTTCTATGATGAGCAGAACCTTTGACGATTGGCAAAGGAATTTTTTGTAAAGCTTTACTCTTCAGACTTGGTTTACACATCCTCAGCTCGTCACTCTGAGATGTTTGTTAATGTCCCAACAAAATTCACGGCTGAGCATAATCACTTTCTTATGACAGAGGTCACAGACACAGAAATAAAACGAGCAGTATTTGATATGTCAGGAGAAAAGTGCCCTGGTCCGGACGGTTTTACAGGTGCTTTTTATCAACAACATTGGGTGACTGTAGGGCCGAAGGTTTGCACAATGGTACGCGACTTCTTACACTCAGGATTTTTCGATAATCGTCTCAATGAGACAAACATTTGTCTAATCCCGAAGAAGAAGAAAGCTCAGAATTTAACAGAATTTAGACCCATAAGTTTGTGCAACTTCTCCTACAAGATCATTGCCAAAGTTCTCTCGTCACGGCTGAAACAGATATTGCCCGATATCATATCGGAGACACAAGCTGCTTTTGTAAGTGGACGTCTTATCTCGGACAATATCCTCTTAGCACAAGAGCTTGTTCATAGCTTAAAAGCGCATCCGACACTCTCCTCTTCCAGCGTAGCTATAAAAACGGACATGATGAAAGCATTCGATCGTGTAGAATGGCAATTCTTAGAAGATGCAATGCGAACTCTTGGATTTCACACTCAATGGATATCATGGATTATGACGTGTGTTACCACGGTCTCTTTTGGAGTTTTAATAAATGGCAATGTCAGTGAAAGATTTCAACCTACAAGAGGTCTACGTCAAGGAGATCCTTTATCTCCTTTTCTTTTCATCTTGTGCACGGAGATCCTTATTATTCGACTATCACGGACAGACACTACGCAGCGATTGAATGGAATTCAGATAGCCCCTACCGCACCCTCAATATCGCATTTATTTTTTGCCGATGACAGCCTCTTTTTCAGCTCTATAGAGAGTTCGCAACTCAATATTCTGAAAGGAATCCTTTAAGAATATCGAGAAGCTTCAGGACAAAGAGTTAACTTTGCAAAATCGAGCATCATTTATGGGAAACATGTTCCAGCTGCCGACAAAGCGAGGATTAAAGCAGACCTAGGCATTAACAAAGAGGGGGGTCAGGGCGTTTATCTTGGACTGCCCGAGGCTTTCGTTGGATCAAAAACAGCCACTCTGAGTTTCTTAGAGGAAAAAACAAAGGCCCGAATATCTTCTTGGAAGAACAAGTTCCTTTCTCATGGTGGTAAAGAGGTTCTCATAAAGGCGGTTGCCTTTGCACTTCCTACTTATGCAATGTCCTGTTATCTTCTTCCTAAAGGTATGATCTCTAATTTGAATCAAGAGCTTTCAAGGTTCTGGTGGAAAAATCAACAATCAGGGAGAGGTATTCATTGGTTGTCATGGGAAAAGCTAACAAGGAAGAAGATTCATGGAGGTATGGGTTTTCGCAACTTAGAAGGTTTTAACATTGCATTGTTGGGCAAACAACTTTGGCGCTTATTAGACAACCCTACTTCACTTCTAGCTCGGATTTTCAAAGCTAGATATCATCCTAACGGCTCAGTTTTACAAGCCTCACTCGGGTCAAGACCCTCTTATGGGTGGCGAAGCCTAAAAGCTAGTCAGGACATGATGATGAGTGGGTTAAAAAGAGAAATTGGAGGTAGTTTGGATATAGATATTTGGACAGAGCAGTGGATTATAGATCAAGAACCTAGAGCTGCTTGCCCACTGCCACACGTGTCCAAGGAATTATGGACTATAGAAGATTTAAAAGATAATGGAAGTGATCAATGGAATATTACATGTCTCCAAAATCTTTTCTCGGCAGATGAAGTAACGAAAATTTTGCAAATCAAACCAGGAGGCTTTACTTCTCGCTCTGGATATTCATGGATATTTTCCGACAAAGGCTCTTACTCCGTCAAGTCGGGTTATAATCTCTGGCTTTCACAACAAAACCAGAAGGACGACTCGGCTCCGGAGCAATCACCGAATTTTTCGGTCCTTTTTAGCTGTATTTGGAATCTCGATACAAGTCCTAAGCTTCGTAATTTCCTTTGGCGATGTCTTACCTCCTCTTTACCAATAGGGCCAGAACTAAAGAAGAAGCGCTTAACTCATGATGACAGCTGCAATTTGTGTATCTCAGGGAAAGAAGACGCTCTACATCTTTTCTTCCTTTGCCCTTTTGCTCGGCTCCTTTGGGCTCTATCCCCATATGCTGCGATTATTCCCGATACAAGCATCTCGATCCATGGTAAATTCTATACATGTCATCAGCTGGATAAAGACATAGAGGAGGGACAACATAATCTTTGGACATGGATCATTTGGAGAATATGGAAGGTACGAAATGCCATGGTATTTCAAGGTATGCAACCAGATGCAAACGTAGCCTATAATTTAGCTTTGGCGGACCATGCTGAGTGGCGTGCTCATCAACGAATAATGATCAATCCGCAGCCACAGCAACCACAAACAAGGAGGACAGGTTGGACACCACCACCGATCAACGTTCTCAAATGCAATATAGATGCTACATGCAAACAAGGAGGACAGGTTGGACACCACCACCGATCAACGTTCTCAAATGCAATATAGATGCTACATGGCAAGACTCGCATGATCGGAGCGGCGTAGCATGGATACTCCGAAATTCAGATGGAAGGGTAATATTTTGGGGAGCCAAGACCTATCCCAAGCTATTATCACCACTAGATGCGGAGGCAACGACATTAGTTTGGGCAATTTCGTGTATTCGAAATATGGGTTACGTCCATGTGATTTTTGAATCGGACTCAGCTTCTTTGTTGGATGCTATTCGACAGCCATCTTCCTGGCTTCGCCTCCTCCCATACACCACCGAAATAAGCAGCACAATTGCTGATGTGAGAGACGATATAGGCTTCTTAAAGGTGGATCGATCAAACAACGCAGCAGCTGACTGTTTGGCTCGATTTGCAAAAGATTGCTCTTTATATTTTGGCACAATAGACACATTGATCCCACTATGGCTTCGACCATTTTTGGATAACACTCATTGATTTCCCATTTTGGTTTTAATAATATTGGTTTTTGAGAAAAAAAAAAAAAATATTTTACATCATAAAATATTTAAAATGGGTCATTTGGTTCAGTTTTTTAGGCTTTTAGCAAATCCAGTGATTAGCTTCCGTCCAAACATTTTACTGATTTGACAATTTGGGCCTTATAATCCAGCCCATGTAACGTTGATCTTGAATTTTCTCAAATTTTAATCAAGTTTACAAAATCAATTAGGATTCAGCTTAAATTGACTTGACTTAATTGATCTTGGATCTTGCCGCGTAAGAAGAGCCGACGTGCTTAAAAATGTGACAATGTACTTTTTAAAGATTAAAAATAGTTTGTAGTATTCATTATTGTAGTTATACCAGTATAAACAAAGCTAACGAGATCCACGAGTCGAATTATTTTATTCATGCTCTGGTGTTGTGTATATCTTTGAAAACTAATACTACAATATTCGATAAGGATCGATTAGAAATAAAATAACATGTGACAGCGAATTCAATATATTTATTTAGCCATGCGATGCACGATCATTTTTTAAATAATTTAGTAAATAATAGAGATCAAAACATATTATATACACATCAGTAAATAAGTTCAGATGGAGAGGTTATAAAAACGATAATAATATATCTTAATAAATAATACATAGAATTAAAAGAATAAGACAAAACATCCAAATAAAAATTTGGAAAAAAAAAAATTAAAGGGTGTTTACTAACGTCTTTGCAACTTCAAGATTTCACTATGTTCCAAAACATTGTGTCTTTAAATAAATGAGTTTTTTTTTTTCGATCTACAATCTACATAGTCAATGACAATGAATATTATTAGTTTATGGGTAGGATAGATTAGAACTTGCTAGAAATAAAAAAAAATTAAAGATTTTGTGATGATACGAACGACTATTAAAACATACTGGTGTGACCCTACATGAATAATTTAATATTACCCATGTGGTGGTGACTGGTAAATGTTTACAATATAACTAATAATTGATAATAATTTAATATTACCCATGTGGTGGTGACTGGTAAATGTTTACAATATAACTAATAATTGATTGGCAAAAATAAATAAATTATATAATCAATGATACTAATTTAAAATTAAAATATAATTGAGCTTCATGTATATAAGACCCAACCATTGTGGCCTCTCTTCTTCACAACTAATCATCTTCCTCTTCATTACAGTCATAGTCTCTACAATCAGGTTATTTCTCTTTTTTTTTTAACTCTCTTTTCACGTATAAAGATGTATCTAATCTGTTTTCTGAAAAAAAAAAAAAAATCAATCAATTTAACTTTCTTATCTCTATTGTTACATAATCAATTTGACTTTTCATTATCAAGATTGTTACCATTAAGTAAGATAGTTGACCAAGAAGCTGAATTGGTATTGACCGGATTTAAAACAAGAGTTAGAACTAAAACTGTTCTAGTAATAGTTGTTAATGAATTCATATTACTATGCCATGAGAACAGACCGATCAACAATGTCTTGGGACGATGGATCTGTAGGAGCATAATTTCTACAACAAGGCAAAACTGAACAATTGCAAATGATGATAATAAAAACAGAATTAAAATACAAAGATGATACCAATATTATATAAAAACAAAACGATTTTTGTGCGGAGTCAATGGTTAATTTCTCCTTAACTCTTTAATTGCCCGTAGTGTGACGGTTTCATGCAATCAAGGATCCCAAGATAAAACGAGGAGTATCTCAGATCAGAAGGGTATTTCAGACCGAGGGGTATCTCAGATCGGAGGGATATCTCAGAATGTAGGGGTATCTCAGATCCGAGGGGTATTTCAGATCAGAAGTGTATTTCAGACCGAAGAGTATCTCAGACCAAGATTATTTCAGATCGAAAGGGTATTTCAGATCAGGGGGTATTTCAGATCAGAGGGGTATTTCAGATAGGAGGGGTATCTCAGATCGGAAGGGTATTTCAGATCAGAGGGGTATTTCAGACCGAGGGGTATCTCAGACCGAGGGGTATCTCAGATAGGAGGGGTATCTCAGATCGTAGAGGTATCTCTGATCAGAAGGGTATTTCAGACCGAAGGGTATCTCAGATCGAAAGGGTATTTCAGATCAAAGGGGTATTTCAGACCGAGGGTATCTCAGATCGTAGAGGTATCTCAGATCAGAAGGGTATTTCAGACCAAGGATATCTCAGACAGAAAGGAATCTCAGTTCTAAGGGTATTTAAGATCAGAGGGATATCTCAGATACGAGGGGTATTTCAGATCCATAGGTTATCTTAGATTAGAGAGGTATCTGAGGTCCGAGGGGTATTTTAATGCTCTTATCTTATCTTTGTTGGGTTCAAATGTGTTACTGAGGACTAATTCATTGTCCAAAAAATCCAAAACTTTTTGTGCAAGACAAAGCTCTAATGTAACTGAATGTGATCTTTAGAGTTCTAAGACACAAGACACAGAACTTATGTGCTTCCTCGATTACTTTTGTACAAAAAGAAATCTCTAATCCCAAACAAAGGCAAAGAGTAAGTATCTCTGATCAGAAGGGTATTTCAGACCGAAGGGTATCTCAGATCGAAAGGGTATTTCAGATCAAAGGGGTATTTCAGACCGAGGGTATCTCAGATCGTAGAGGTATCTCAGATCAGAAGGGTATTTCAGACCAAGGATATCTCAGACAGAAAGGAATCTCAGTTCTAAGGGTATTTAAGATCAGAGGGATATCTCAGATACGAGGGGTATTTCAGATCCATAGGTTATCTTAGATTAGAGAGGTATCTGAGGTCCGAGGGGTATTTTAATGCTCTTATCTTATCTTTGTTGGGTTCAAATGTGTTACTGAGGACTAATTCATTGTCCAAAAAATCCAAAACTTTTTGTGCAAGACAAAGCTCTAATGTAACTGAATGTGATCTTTAGAGTTCTAAGACACAAGACACAGAACTTATGTGCTTCCTCGATTACTTTTGTACAAAAAGAAATCTCTAATCCCAAACAAAGGCAAAGAGTAAGACTTACTGCATAACGGCTTGGGGCAAGACTTGTCTTAGTAGGGTTGTTGTAAATAAACACTCAAGTCCATATGCTGAAAATACAAAGACTGATTGATTGATTGATCGATCGATCTATCAGCTTCATAAGCCGCGAGGGAAGTTGCTGATTTGCCCTTCTGATCTATCAGCTTCATAAGCCGCGAGGGAAGTTGCTGATTTGCCCTTCTTCCAACACATCTTTTCCATTCAATTTGTACCCGATCCTTACACGCATAACTAGGGATTTCTGTCAAATCCTTCAAGTGTTAACTCATTGAAGAAATAGTGGATCATAAAGTGCTATACTTTTCAACAAGGTCCTTGAGGAAAAGAAAATGTGTATACCTTGCCGTGCTGGCTATTAGTGACTCTTAGATTCTGCGTGATGGCACCGTTTCCGTTTGCCGGGAGTGTGTTACTACTCGCTGGATC
>CM071716.1:206981-217184 GCA_036630335.1 Physaria fendleri | reverse complement strand
ATTTTTAACCTGAAAAGTTATAAAAGAAAACTAAAAGAAATAAAACTATCCTAAAAAACACCGAAAACTAACTAAAAACTGGACAAATATTCGATATATCACTATACTGGAAGGTGACAGGCCTTACCATATACCAAATAGAAAGGAGTGGTCCCTAGGGGTGTCTTAAAAGCTGTCATATAGGCCCATAGGGAATCATCAAGCTTAAAGAACCAGTCTTTCCTAGAGAAATTAACGGCCTTTTGCAAGATGCTCTTGATTTCCCTGTTAGAAATTTCGACTTGTCCACATGTCTGAGGGTGGTAAGGGGTAGCGACTTTATGGCGAACACCGTTTTTGCGTAGTAAAGTCGTGAAAATCTGATTAATAAAGTGCGATCCTCCATCACTGACCACGACTCTAGGAACTCCGAATCGTGGAAAAATGATTGACTTGAACAACTTTATTACGGACTTAGCATCATTTTCTTTACAAGGCACTGCCTCAACCAATTTAGAGACATAATCAACCGCGACCAGGATATACTTATAACCGTTTGACTCAGGGAATGGTCCTATAAAATCTATACCCCAAACATCAAAGACTTCGACTTCCAAAATAAAATTTTGGGGCATTTCATTCCTCTTACTGATATTTCCTTGTCGCTGGCAACTATCACACCTTGAAACAAAGGTGTTAACATCCTTGAACATAGTGGGCCACCAGAATCCGGCCTGTAGGACTTTTGAAATAGTTTTAAATGTTGCAAAGTGCCCAGCATAAGGAGAACTATGGCAACTTTGGATGATCCCAGGAACCTCCCTCTCTTTAACGCATCTCCGGAATAAACCGTCGGAACGAACCTCCTGATTTATGGTAAGAACTTTTTCTTTTGATATCCCACGAAATTCACCAGGTTTTGATCAGCTGCGAGATAGTTGGCATATTCTGCGAACCATGGTATCTCTGGTGGATTTGTGACTCTAATCGCATAGCATTTCACCTTCTCTCTTTCGCTTATAGCGTAGAGATTCTCTTCTATGAGACTATCGTTAAATGGGGTCTCCTCTTCTACCCTCATTCTTGACAAGTGATCTGCCACACCGTTCTCGATTCCCTTCTTATCCCTTATTTCGAGATCATACTCTTGCAACAAGAGGATCCATCAAAGGAGACGGGATTTAGCGTCCTTTTTAGTTATGAGGTATTTGAGCGTTGCGTGGTCAGTGTGCACTATTACCTTTGATCCTACCAGGTAAGATTTAAACTTTTCAAAAGCAAACACCACTGCTAGCAACTCTTTTTCTGTGGTAGCATAATTGCATTGAGCTTCGTCGAGGGTCCTACTAGCATTGGTCAGTGTGCACTATTACCTTCGATCCTACCAAGTAAGATTTAAACTTTTCAAAAGCAAACACCACTACTAGCAACTCTTTTTCTGTGGTAGCATAATTGCATTGAGCTTCGTCGAGGGTCCTACTAGCATAATAGATCACGTGGAGTTTTCTATCCTTTCTCTGTCCTAAAACTGCTCATACTGCGTAATCGCTAGCATCTGTCATGATTTCGAATGGCAAATCCCAATCAGGTGGTTGTACTATCGGTGCGCTAACATGGGCTCCTTTAATTGTGTGAAATGCATCTAGGCACGCACTATTAAATTCAAATTTCACATCAATGCATAGCAGATGTGTCAAAGGTCGAGAGATTTTAGAGAATTCTTTAATGAATCTTCTGTAGAAACCAGCATGATCAAGGAAGCTTCTGATATCTTTGACCGTTTTAGGCGGTTGAAGACTCGTCATAACATCGATCTTTGCTTTATCTAATTCAATTCCTCTTTCTGAAATCTTATGTCCTAAGACTATTCCATCTTTGACCATGAAAAGACACTTTTCCCAATTTACTACTAGGTGCTTTTCTTCACATCGTTGTAAGACTCTATCCAAGTTTTTCTCTTCTATCATATCAGTGAAGATAGACATCATACAACGTTGAAAGGTAGCAGGAGCATTACATAATCTAAACGGCATTCGTCTGTAGGTGAACGTGCCATAAGGACATGTAAAAGTGGTTTTCTCCTGATCAGCAGGGTAGATAGGGATTTGGAAAAACCCTGAATACCCGTCGAGAAAACAGTAATAGTAAGGACATGTAAAAGTGGTTTTCTCCTGATCAGCAGGGTAGATAGGGATTTGGAAAAACCCTGAATACCCGTCGAGAAAACAGTAATAGAGATGGTTCGCTAGGCGCTCGAGCATCTTATCTATAAAAGGGAGCGGGAAATGATCTTTCCTTGTTAAGTCATTCAACTTCCTATAATCTATACACTCCTGTGTCCTGTTACTGTCCTAGTAGGTATCAACTCATTGTTCTCGTTTTTAATGACAGTAATTCCTCCCTTTTTAGGAACTACATGGACCGGACTTACCCATTTACTATCAGAGATAGGATATATCATTTCCGGCTTTCTGAAGTTTAAGAATCTCTTTCTTTACAATATCTTTCAGATTAGGATTTAACCGTCTTTGATGTTCTATAGAAGTCTTTGATTCGTCTTCAAGGTATATCCTATGCATACACAATTCTGGGGAAATTCCAGGTATATCCTCTAGTGAATAACCGATAGCTTTTCGATGCTTTTTAAGAATACCTCGTAATTGAGACATCTGATCGATAGCTTTTCGATGCTTTTTAAGAATACCTCGTAATTGAGACATCTGATCGTTATCAAGCCCGCAATTTACTATCACTGGGAAAGTAGAGTTTTGTCCTAGAAAGATGTGCTTAAGAGCGTAAGACAGTTCTTTAAGTTCAACTTTAGGTGCCTTGCCTTCACTCCAAGGATCATATTCTGTTTTACTTGGTGTCGGTTTCTCAATGGTAGGTGGCTCTGGAAGAATTTTGAAATCTTCATTGGGCTCGACCGAATTTGAGCCAATTCGATCGGGCTCCGAAGTTGATCCCGAATTATCTTCTTTGTTCTTGCTTAAAAGCATTAATTCCATTTCTTCTTTTAGTAGGCTGACATTAAATGGGTCATCAATAGACAAATCGTTGACTATATCATTTGTTCCCTCTGTAATATCTTTTACTAAGAAGGTTTCAAATTTCATGACGATGTTGCCAAGATGGAGGTCGATCCTTCCTTTTTTAACATCAATCATTGCACCAGCTGTGCATAAGAAAGGACTTCCTAAAATGAGGGGATCGACTGGTTCGTCCTCGAATTCTAGTACTACAAAATCTGTGGGTATGATAGCTCCTCCTACCTTTACTTATAAATCCTCCAAAATTCCTACAGGTGACTTTACTGAGCGATCAGCGAAAACCAAGGAAAGTTTGGTAGGTTTAAAATCGGTAAGATTTAGCTTTTTGGAATTGAATAGGGCATCAAGTTCACACTAGATCCTAGATCACAAAGTGATCTGGGAAACACGGTAGAATTGATTTCCACAGATAAGACGAAACGCCCCGGGTCACTTAGTTTCCTAACCGGACTATTCTGAAAAATGGCACTGCACTCCTTGGTCATCACAACTTGATCAGTAATTTTAGATGTGACTAGGGACTTCATATATCTTTTCATTGCTGGGATCATGTGGATCGCATCCGTTAGTGGTAGCTTGACTGAAAGATCTTTAAGCCCATGAAATGACACTTTTCCCAATTTAGTACTAGGTGCTTTTCTTCACATCGTTGTAAGACTCTATCTAAGTTTTCTAGGCAATCAGTAAACGAAGATCCATATACCAAAAATTCATCCATGAAAACTTCCATAATTTCTTCTATCATATCAGTGAATCCATAATTTCTTCTATCATATCAGTGAAGATAGACATCATACACCGTTAAAAAGTATCAGGAGCATTACATAATCCAAACGGCATTCGTCTGTAGGCGAACGTGCCATAAGGGCATGTAAAAGTGGTTTTCCCCTAATCGGCAGAGTGGATAGGGATTTGGAAAAATCCTGAATACCCGTCGAGAAAACAGTAATAGGGATAGTTTGCTACGCGCTCGAGCATCTGATCTATAAAAAGAAGCGGGAAATGATCTTTCCTTGTTGAGTCATTCAAAGTCCTATAATCTATACACATCCTGTGTCCAGTTACTGTTCTAGTGGGTATTAACTCATTGTTCTCATTTTTAATGACAGTAATTCTTCCCTTTTTAGGAACTACATGGACCGGACTTACCCATTTACTATCAGAGATAGGATATATCACTCCGGCTTTCTGAAGTTTAAGAATCTCTTTCTTTACAACATCTTTCAGATTAGGATTTAACCTTTTCCTCCCTTTTTAGGAACTAGGTGATAAGATATATCACCCCGGCTTTCTGAAGTTTAAGAATCTCTTTCTTTACAACATCTTTCATATTAGGATTTAACCTTCTTTGATGTTCTATAGAAGTCTTTGGTTCATCTTCAAGGTATATCCTATGCATACACAATTCTGGCGAAATTCCAGGTATGTCCTCCAGTGAATAACCGATAGCTTTTCGATGCTTTTTAAGAATGCCTCGTAATTAGGACATCTGATCGTTATCAAGCCCGGAGTTTACTATTACTGGGAAAGTAGAGTTTTCTCGTAATTAGGACATCTGATCGTTATCAAGCCCGGAGTTTACTATTACTGGGAAAGTAGAGTTTTGTCTTAGAAAGATGTATTTAAGAGCAGAAGGTAATTCCTTAAGTTCAATTTTTGATGCTTTGTCTTCGCTCCAGGGATCGTCATCTGTCTTGCTCTGTTTAGGTGTGGGTTTCTCAATGGTAGGTGGCTCTGGAAGAATTTTGAAATCCTCATTGGGCCCGACCGAATTGGAATCAATTCGCTCGGGCTCCACACTAGATCCCGATTCCTTTTCTTCATTCTCGCTTAAAAGCATAAACTCCATTTCTTCTTTTAGTAGGTTGACATTAAAAGGGTCATCTATAGACAAATCATTGACTATATCATTTGTTCCCTTTGTAACATCTTTTACCAAGATGGTCTGCCCATCAAACGTGGGTTGCTTAATCATTTTATCCATTTCAAATTTTGTGATGATATTCCCAAGGTGGAGGTGGATCCGTCCCTTTTTAACATCAATCATAGCACCAGCTGTGCATAAGAAAGGTCGGCCTAATATAAGGGGCTCAACTGGTTCGTCCTCGAGTTCAAGTACTACAAAATCTGTAGGTATGATAGCTTCACCTACTTTTACTTGTAAATCTTCCAAAATTCCTACAGGTGATTTCACTGAGCGATCAGCGAAAACCAAGGAGAGTTTGGTGGGTTTAAAGTTGGTAAGATTCAGTTTTTTGGCAATTGAATAGGGCATTAAATTTACACTAGATCCTAGATCGCAGAGTGATATAGGAAACACAGTTGAATTGATTTCCACAGATAGGAGGAAACGTCCCGCGTGTAACGCCCCCGACTCTATCTGAGCCAGGAACGCTACGATTTGGAGCGACTCAGGAAAATTTCCAAACTGAGTTTCACTCAGAACCCTCAATTCAAAACCTTTCCCTTGCCGTTCCCCTAAATAACCAAACCTGAGGTTCCTTAACACTCAAGTCCAGTTATCTAGGTGGTTCGCCCGCTAGCAAGGCTAATATCATTACAAGTACGCAGCTGTATAATATAAAGATACTTTATTCGCCCGCTAGCAAGGCTAATATCATTACAAGTACGCAGCTGTATAATATAAAGATACTTTATTAATAAATAACAAATTCAAGTCTTTATAATACAAAAACGAAAAGTAATCTTACTACAAATCCGCCCTATGATCATTTGGTTGTAAAAGATTTCCAAAATCCACGAAAACATCTTTAAAGAAAACAAGCACCTTCACGTGGTCAATTTTACTACAAATCCGCCCTATGATCGACCGTGAGTTTCCCTTATGCCTCTGAATCTTTAACAATTTGATACTTTCTCTTCTTGTCTCTTGTTTCTCATTGAGCTTCTTGTCGTTTTCTCTTTCTCTTCTTGTCTCTTGTTTCTCATTGAGCTTCTTGTCGTTTTCTATTCATATCTTTTCTTCAATCTTTATCTCGTCCTCTTCTTACCAATCCGTGTCTCCAGTTTTCCTTTCTGCCCGTATTTCTGTCTTCCTTCTATTTCCTTGACCCTTCCACTGACTTTTCTTGGTTATCTGCATTTCCCTTTCTTTCTCCATTCGTCCTTTGTTATTTTGGTCTGCCTGTCTTCTTACACACACACACACACACACACATATCTTACATATCAAACAAGGTTGAGTTAGTACCCATACTTACCTTTGCCCCTTGGTCACAACTCAATCCTCCTCCCCTCCGTCCTTTCCATTCCCACTCCCTTGTTCCTTATCCTTGGTTTCAATCCCCTTATTACCAGGTCCTGGTGCAAGAAAGTCTATCCAGTCTCGAGTATTCCCGGCATTCCTCTCTCTTCCGGTCCTCATCCTTTTCCCTTTCTTTCTCCATTCGTCCTTTGTTATTTTGGTCTGCCTGTCTTCTTAGTTCCATTCTTCTTCTTCACTCATACTGATTCGTTGCCACATTACTGAGACTTCCACCCTTTCCTTCCTTTCACCCTTCCCTTGGCTTTGGGTTTTTACATGGTTTCGGTTTCAAGGCTTCGAGGTTTCAAGGTTCCAAGGTTTCGGTTTTCTTTTTCTATCATAGGCTTACTTTTGGCTAGGATTTCCTATTACTTTGGTTTCTTACAATTTCTTCCTAGGCTCACTCGCCTATCATATGCTCGCAACTTACCAAAATTTAAACTTTCGAAACACAATATTACCCCTTTTTATCCCATGCAAACACATGCAGTCCTATCCTTATTACTTTCTGTATGCACTTAGGACTTCTACACATGCTTTACTCTAATCTTTACTCGTGCCTAACATTCATCTAGGCATGCGTATAACTTGACAATCAAGCAAGCAAGCATTATCATCACACACACACGCAATATTATACATAAAGCAAATAAGGGTCCATAGCCCTACTTATTACATTCCCTAGCCATTTCGGCTATAAGTCTTCACACCAAGTCATTGTTTCAGGCCGAAGCCATACACTCATCATACAACACACATCACGCATATCTTACATATCAACAAGATCGAGTTAGAACCCATACTTATCTTTATGGTCTCCCCGAGGTAGATGGTTGCTCAGATCCCGATCCACTCCCTCCCTTTCCTTCCCCAGTCTAATTGATCTCCCGCGACCACGTCCCCTAGGTATCATTCTGGTCCAAACTAATGGGGGTCCCCAACGGTTCACACGTTTACGGACTTGGGTTCGTTCTATCTGGGTTGCGGTATTTATTACTTCATGAATATTCCAGAACATCCTTAGTTCTACTTGTCTTCTTAGTCCTGATCTCAATCCTTTCAAAAAGGCATGCAGAATCGATTGGGGGCCTTCGAGTTGATACAGTTGGTATTGAGGAGCGGCTCGGAATTCATCATAGTATTCAGAGACAGTCTTATCTCCTTGTTTAACTGGTGGGGGTAGCGGATTGCCTTGAAAGTCTGTCCTCGGGTATCCTGGTTCCTCATCAAGCGGGATATCATCTGAGTCGGAGTCATTAAAGATCTCTGTTGGTCCTTCTGATATTGTTCTTTTCATTCCTCTGCCTTCTTGTTCTTCCGGGGAATTCGGTTGAGTCCTGAGTTCTCCAAATTCTGAAACGCCTTCAGTAGGAGTAATATTCACGTCATTTAGGGTCAGTCGACTTACTCGTTTCTCAAGGGGAATTACATAAGTTTCGGTCCATGGGTATTCTTCTTCGGAGATGTCCATTGGTGATTCAGGGGTTGAACCATAATATCTCATTGGTGAGTGCGGTGGGGAGGAGTAAAACCAGGGAGAGGGATCTGAGTGTCCATTAGACATCTGCAAAACAGAAAACAGTTAGCCGAGCTCAATCAGGAGAAGGAAGGGCCCCAATGGTCACACCTAGTTGCCCTTATCGATACTATCCAATAAACGTCTATGCATTCTATTCTTTTTACATTTAAAACTCTGTCCAAAGCTTCTTTCTCTTTGCAAACTCGTTTCCTTTAATAAAATATCTGTCATAAAACGATTACTTAAAACATAACATTTCGAAAAACCATTTGAAAATCCTTACAAACCAAATACCTGCTCTGATACCACCTTCTGTTGTAACGCCCCTGACTCTATCTTGATACTAATCTTGCTCTCCAAGTTTGATGATCTTGCTCTCCAAGTTAGATGATTCCCCAACAATATTGTTGCTCATTTCTCCTCTAGACGAGTTTGACTGCAGTGCTCGGTTGTTTGTTCGTTCAAGATTTGCAAGTTCTTCGTTAGTCAAATTGTTGCTCATTTCTCCTCTAGACGAGTTTGACTGCAGTGCTCGGTTGTTTGTTCGTTCAAGATTTGCAAGTTCTTCGTTAGTCAAATCGATGAGTGGATCTTTCTGATTACGTCGTGTTTGCATAAACCTGAAGAATTAAGAGAAAACTAAAAAGAAAAGTGAGAGAAAAGGGTAAGAGATCTTAGACAAAAAGAAAAACTAGAAGACTAAAAACGGTAACGCTGTTGATTCCCCGGCAACGGTGCCAAAAATTTTATGTCTGCTAAATAGCTTCGTCAGGTTTCACCTAGAATCATTCCAGGAGTTTAACCCTCTCTAATACTGCAAGTGCATAGTAAATGTGTTAGTAGTATAGATCGGGGTCGATCCACAAGGAATGCAAAGGTCACCGAGTGTCAAAGTCTAAGAATTCTTCCTAAAGCTAAGATTATCAAAAGTTGTGATTATAGAGAAATACTAATCAAGCAAAGCAATTAAAACGATGTAAATTTATACTGCAAGTGCATAGTAAATGTGTTAGTAGTATAGATCGGGGTCGATCCACAAGGAATGCAAAGGTCACCGAGTGTCAAAGTCTAAGAATTCTTCCTAAAGCTAAGATTATCAAAAGTTGTGATTATAGAGAAATACTAATCAAGCAAAGCAATTAAAACGATGTAAATTTAAATAACTAAAAGCGTTAGGAGCTAGAAATAATCCAGGGAATTGGCATGCAAAGATCTAACAACTATTCAGGGACTAATGAAGAACCGTCTAGAACTCAAATTGGCATGCAAAGATCTAACAACTATTCAGGGACTAATGAAGAACCGTCTAGAACTCAGACATAATCAAGTAGATATGCAAACCTGATGGCCATGGTGAAGTGTAACACCCCAACCCAGCCGAGTCGAGTATTACTTCAAAATTTCATTAACCGCTAGTCATAGTTTAATCTTAGAGGTCTATAACTGTTTCAATGAATTAAATGAGCAAAATAGAACATATGTCTAAATAAAACCAAGCAATTTATCCTTTAGCAATTATGCATGGATCCGTTTACATGGTTTAATCATAAACCGTAACGGTCCTATACAATTCTTACCACCGGTTATTCTTGGCCATTACACGCCCATGAACTTCGTTACTTCCCGAGGCTACATGTATGCCTCGGTTCCTTATAGTTCTTTGTTCAGGGCGTCTGCTCTCCTCCTTGATAGCGATGCTTGTTCAATCGTATATGCCCATGTGTGGCCCATATCCTCGATTGTTCTGTAGCGATCATAGACTTCCCGTGTCCGACTATAGTCGTACCACACTCGTCTAGGATTGATCCCTAATTTAGTGATTACCTGAAACATGCTTATAATCCAACTTGTTAGTGTAACACCCCTAACCCGGGTCCTCGACCAGAGGGGTCAAGAATGGCCAAGACACTAAGGGAAACCCTGTAACACCCCTAACCCGGGTCCTCGACCAGAGGGGTCAAGAATGGCCAAGACACTAAGGGAAACCCCAAACAAGGGCTAAAGAGGCTCAGTGACCTATATGAAGCCTAGCTAAACGTTTGAGGTTCGATAAGAAGATCGGAAACACCAAAGGGATATTAAACTATGCAAAGGATTGCTCTAGCTCAAAGAAGGGCTAGAAGACAATAAATAAAGAATGGGAAATAAAATATGTAAGCCAAGAAGGTTTAGAAGAAGTAAAGCAAACAAAAGTCTACTTTGAGCTGTTTTGACCGATATGGACTAGAATCGCCAAATTAAACCGAAACGGGTTTAGAATTGGATCGAATGTTTTGAGAAGGCTTATATCACTTTTAGAAAGCCCAATAGGCTTAGGGAAAGTATGACTTCGTGATCTAAAGGAAAGGAAAAGGACTTGAGGGTTCAACACTCAAATGGGCTAAAATGGA
>CM071716.1:190139-200726 GCA_036630335.1 Physaria fendleri | reverse complement strand
CTGTCATAGCTCTCCCTACGCTGGGCACTTTGCGACATTTAAAACTGTTTCGAAGGTCTTACAAGCCGGTTTCTGGTGGCCCACGATGTTTAAAGATGTCAACATTTTTGTTTCGAAGTGTGATAGCTGTCAGAGACAGGGCAACATCAGTAAGAGAAACGAGTGCCTCAGAACTTCATCTTGGAGATCAAAGTTTTTGATGTTTGGGGCATAGACTTTATGGGACCCTTCCCTGAGTCTATAGACTTTATGGGACCCTTCCCTGAGTCTAACGGCTATAAGTACATCTTGGTTGCAGTCGACTACGTCTCCAAATGGGTAGAAGCAATACCTTGCAAAGAAAGTGATGCTAAATCATTGAGAATGGAGTGGCAGATCATCTATCAAGGATGAGGATAGAAGAAGAGGTGCCCCTAAATGATAATTTGGTGGAAAAAACCTATACGCTATGAATAAGGTGAGAAGTTTGAATGTTATGCAATAAGAGTTGTGAATCCACCTGAGATACCCTGGTTTGCTGAATAAGCCAATTATCTTGCTGCTGAGCAAAATCCCGCTAACTTTGTTGGTTATAGAAAGAAGAAATTCTTGCGCGAAGTTCGGAGATTCATCTGGGACGAGCCTTACCTTTATAGACATTGTTCGGATGGTCTATTCAGACGGTGCGTAACTGAACACGGAGTTCCAGGAATTCTTCAACATTGCCATAGTTCGAGTTACGCTGGGTATTTTGCTACCTTTAAAACCGTTTCCAAGATCTTACAAGCAGGTTTCTGGTGGCCCACTATGTTACAAAGATGCTAACGTCTTTGTTTCAAGGTGTGATAGCTGCCAGAGACAAGGGAACATAAGTAAGAGAAACGAGATGCCTCAAAACTTCATCCTGGAAATTGAAGTATTTGATGTGTGGGGCATAGACTTTATGGGACCCTTCCCTGAGTCTAGCGGTTATAAGTACATCCTGGTTGCAGTCGACTACGTCTCCAAATGGGTAGAAGCAATACCTTGCAAAGAAAGCCTCAGAACTTCATCTTGGAGGTCGAAGTTTTTGATGTTTGGGGCATAGACTTTATGGGACCCTTCGCTGAGTCTAACGACTATAAGTACATCCTGGTTTCAGTCGACTACGTCTCCAAATGGGTAGAAGCAATACCTTGCAAAGAAAGTGATGCTAAATTTGTGATAAAAATGTTTAAGTCCATCATCTTCCCACGGTTCAGAGTTCCCCGAATTGTGGTGAGTGATGGTGGTTCTCATTTCATCAACAAAGTATTTGCAAATCTATTGACGAAGAATGGCGTCCGACACAAAGTTGCAACTCCCTATCATCCATAGACAAGCGGTCAAGTAGAACTTTCTAACAGAGAAATCAAGAGCATACTGGAGAAAACGGTCAACTCGTCTAGGAAGGATTGGTTCTTTAAATTGGATGATGCATTATGGGCATATAGAAACATATAGAAAAGCTTTTAAAACACCACTTGGTACTACCCCGTTCCATTTGGTGTATGGTAAAGCATGTCACCTTCCACCGCGGTTTGGAGTTCCCCGAATTGTGGTGAGTGATGGTGGTTCTCATTTCATCAACAGAGTATTTGTAAATCTATTGAGGAAAAATGGCGTTCGACACAAAGTTGCAACTCCCTATCATCCACTGACAAGCGGTCAATTTGAAGTTTCTAACAGAGAAATCAAGAGCATACTGCAGATAATAGTCAACTCTTCTAGGAAGGATTGGTTCTTCAAACTGGATGATGCGTTATGGGCATATAGAACAGCTTTTAAAACACCACTTGGTACTACGGTGCTGTTGTCTTGTGGACTACCTCTGGAGACGAATTTGTAGTCAATGGTCAGCGTTTAAAGCCTTATCTCGCTGATGTATGCAATTCTGACTATGAAACGATCTACCTCCACGATCCTCCTCAACCAGGTTGACATGAATTGCGTCTAGCTGAAAGACGTTAAACAAAGCGCTTGGTGGGAGGCAACCCATCGGTAAACTTGTAAAAAAGACGTTAAACAAAGCGCTTGGTGGGAGGCAACCCATCGGTAAACTTGTAAATATTCGTTTTTTTCTTATTTTCAGTTTTGCTTTTGAGAAATGATCTTTTAAGTGCATGAAAATCAGATTTCTAATGCCACTCGACCGAATCGATCTTAATTCGGTCGGGCTGATGGACGCTCAATCGAACATATATTTCGGAAAAGCGGGACGAACCGACACATTGACCACTGCAGTAGAAGTTTCTTATCCCTTTCTTTTCGTTGCATACATTACATTTCTACTGCATTTCTTTACGTGACTTCTCCTTCTTTTACACAACGAGGACGTTGTGATTTAAGTTGGGGAGAGGCACTTCGTACCATTCTAATCATGTTTCCTATTTTGCAGGTTTTAGTTTTAGTGTTTTTCTTGAAAATTTTTGAATACCAAAGAAAAATCGTTTTTTTTTCTTTTTCAAAATTAAGGGTTTTTAATAAAATCCATGGTTTTAAAATCCTAAAAACTTTTATAAAAATTTTAATAAAGGTTTTCAATAAAACCTATTTGCTTCAGTTTATTTGCTTCATTTTTTCAAAAATCAGTATTTTTCAAGTCAACCCAAATTTTTACCTAGATATTATTTGTGTTGACTAATCTAAATTTTTAAGCAGACACTTCTTTTAGCTAAAATTGCAGAGGCTAAGCGAGCAGACTGAAATCCCATAAAGTGATTAAATTCTTAAGTACAGAAATTCTCGACCAAAGAAATCAAAGCATAAAGTGATTAAATTCTTAAGTACAGAAATTCTCGACCAAAGAAATCAAAGGATCACGATGATACCTCTATGGAGTACCTGCAAGACTCCTTGGTAAGTTCTATGAACAAATTCATTCCCTTCCGAAATTAGATTTTTAAAACATGCTAAAAAGTTGGATAGAGGTATAGTAAGAAAAAAGCATCGGATAACGGCGTATAAAACCGTAAGCTGCTAATGTTCAATTTACTTGTCCATAAAAGAACAGCTAAAAATGCTAAGTTCTAATCCTTGGAAAGAGACCCGACAATCTAAAAAAAACGTTTTTGCTTAAATAAAATCTGTCAATGGTCTCTAAAAGGCATAAATATCACTGAGTAAGGTGTCGAGTTTTCGATGGCTAGAACCGTCGGGATTTGTGCATTGGTTGTACTTAGTGATACCCGTTATAGCTGAGTTAAAGTGGCAGGGTTTGTAGATCCCTAAATCAAAAGCTTTACTTATGCACTGGCTAGATGCCTAAGAAGTGAGGAAGGAAAAGAGTTTTAAGTTCTAAATGCCAAAGAAGGTCTTGAATCACAAAGATAAAAAAGAGTAAGTTCATTGTGATCCTAGATTTTCTAAGGTTGAACAGATGGAGCTAAAAGCTGATTTGAGAATAGAATTAAAGAAAGGGGAATTAGGAAACTCATGGAAAGCTAAAGGAGAACTGCTAAAGAGTAAGGTCAAAGCTAGAAACGATGAAATTCAAACAAAACTCTGATATAAGCTGTTATTGCTTGAGGACAAGCAAAGGTTTAAGTCAGGGGAGAATTTGATATACTGATATTTTTACCGTTTCCTAACCCCGATTTCCGGTGTTCCCAGGGTGTTTTTGTTTTCTTTTGTTTATTTAATAAGACTTATAATCCAGAAACAAAGGAACGAAGCCAATAATTTGAAAATGAGGAAAAGACAAGAAATCAGCTCTTAAAGGACAAAGGATGCATTTGGAGGCTTAATTGCACCAATTTAACCAAGACTTAGAGATTTCTGAAGATACGAGACGACCGAAGACCCGTACAAAGTCAAAGATTTAGAGATTTTAATATTGAAGAGAAAGTCAAATTCGCTCGAGCCCTATTCATTCGCTCCGGCGCTTCATCTAGGATTTTCGTCAGATTACTTGAGTCGCACGCAAGAAAAAAGGATGAAAGCTTCCAGAAGCCACGAGAGCCCGACCGGATCCACCTAGATTCCCTCGGGCTTGACTAATTCAAGTTAGACTCGAGCTAGGTCAAAGAAGCATGCGTTCTCTTTGAATGGATAAGCATGGAAGGATCCAGTTATGAATATACATAGAATATACTTTTGTGAGACCGAGCAATCAGTATGAATTCGCTCGGGAGCTAGAATTTTAGGAAGGATCTCAAATTTCTCTTCTCCACTATAAATAGAGGCTCTCTAAACCCTTGTAAATCATTCAGTTTCGACGAAATAAAAGTTCTAATAAAATTCTAGTTTCTGTTAAGTTTTAGGTTCCCTCAAGGGATTAGGAAGATGCTTTCTCTTCGGGTTTCAATCCCTATGAGTGAGTCGTCCTCCTAGTTGAGGTATTAGGGTTCTGTCCCTAAGGGTTTAAATTCCTATATCTGTAGATCTGTTGGAAAGAGATGAGTTAATGCCTTCAAGGGTTCGAATCCCTGGAGGTAAGAGATTGATCACAGAAAAGTCATCTAAGAAACTCTTCATCGTGTGTTGACTAATGCTTAAGGCTTTTTAGCTAATTTTCTTATGATCCTAGATCGTGTGTTGACTAATGCTTAAGGCTTTTTAGCTAATTTTCTTATGATCCTAGGCTAAACCTTGACTCTTAACGGAGCGTTGTTTACCTGAACATTGCAGTGATGAGCAACTGAAATTTGGTGACGAAAGTGTTGTTCAAATAAGGTTGTGAACATATCAGTCCCGAGCGAATTGATGCTCCCTAGAGGGGTGGTCAGACACCATGGCGGTGTGCCGGGAGGCTCTAACCTCGTAACCTCAGGGGTATGACGACTATGATCAAACACCACGACGTAGTCAATATTCGTGACTGATTTCTAGACAAGAACCTAATCAACATCTGAATACTCGACCGATCAAAAATCTATAGTCCCTTGGATAAATTCCTGATACCTCAGCCTTTTTGTTTATTTTTATTCAATTATTCTTTTATGCGAACAACCTCCCAATAACAACAAACCCCCTTCCTTTAGGATATTAGATAATTTTAGGTTTTAGAATCCAAGAAGTAACCTTGTTCTCTGAGAATCGATCCCGATTTGTATTACAAGTGACTTAACCGTGCACTTGCGGTATTGACTGAGTTAAACTCTTATTACAAGTGACTTAACCGTGCACTTGCGGTATTGACTGAGTTAAACTCTCAAGGGGTTTCCTTGGGTGAAACTCTGGCGTGTTCTAGGGTTTCACGAGCCCGAGCCTGAGCGAATTCACTTTGATTCGGTCGAGCCCATCTCAGACTCATCACATACTCTGGAGGAAGATCCATGTATATCTCTTCATTCAAATCACCATTAATGAAAGCATTAGATATGTCCAATTGGTATAAAATCCACTGTCTTGCAGAACCTACAACCAATAACACTCTAAATGTAGTCATTTTAGCCACTAGTGAAAAAGTGTCAATGAAATCAATCCTTTCAGTTTGTGTATTCCCTTTAGCGTTTAAACGAGCTTTAAATCTCTCCAAGGAACCATCAGCATGAAGTTTAACTTTGTAGATCCACTTGCATCATATAGACTTCTTATCTGCAAGAAGAATACAAGTTTCTCAAGTGTTTGTGCTTTCTAAAGCATTCACTTCATCTGCTATGGCCTAAACTCAATCTGAATCCTTTGCTTAAGAATAACATTTAGGCTCATAAAATTTATCAATTGCATAGACAAAATACTGAAACTCTGAAGACAGCCTTGCAAAATTGACATAAGCAGATATGGGGTATGGGGTACTTAACTGTGGCAAGACTGTTACACTAGTAGTCCTGCAAATGGGAAGGAGGTTTTCTTTGTCTTGTATAAGTGGAAGATACATTTGTATGCAGTGAATCTGAATGGTGCAAAACGTAACCTGCATTGATGTCCTCTTGAAGAAACAAGTCTTTTTTAGAATATCTGATGTTACTAGTAGGATATTGAGTACTATTGCAGAAAGGAAAGATAGTCTCAAAGAAGACTACATGCCTTGAAATAACGATTGAATTACTCTCCAAATCCAACAATTTATATCTTTTATAGCCTACTAAATAACCTAAGAAGACACAAGCTTTGGAACTGGGATCAGATTTATGTATGCCCTGTTTTGAAGTAGATTGATAACATATAAAAACCAAACATTTTGAGAAGAGAAATGACTGGAGGTTTATGTTGAAGCAATTCAAAAGGAGATTTGTTTTTGGGTAAAGGAGAGGGTAACCTATTGATAAGGAACACTGCAGCCAATACACAATCAGAAAAATACTCCAAAGGAACTTTTGACTGAAATCTTAGAGTTCTAGCCACATTGAGAATGTGTTGATGCATTCTCTCTACCACAAAATTTTGCTATCGAGTCTTGGAAAAGAATAATAAGAAAAGATCCCTTGCTTTTTAAATAACTCAATGAAACTCAACTCCCTTGCATTGTCAGATCTCACACTTTTGATTTTAACTGAATATTGGGTCTCAACCATCTTTTAGAACTCAGGAAACACTTACAAAACTTCATCTTTTGTCCTCATCATGTATACCCAAGTAGCATTGGTGTGGTCATCAACAATAGTGAGGAAGTATCTGAAACCATCTATAGACTTAACTGCAAAGGGTCCCCAAGTGTAAATATGGACTAAATCAAAATGATGTTTTGTCATGATGTTTTCAGAATTGAAGGGAAAGTTCTTTTTTTTAGCCAACTGACAAACTTCAGAGTGAATAAGACCATCTTTATTTCTTTTTTGTAAACCAAGTATATTGTTCAATACATCCCATCTTTATTTCTTTTTTGTAAACCAAGTATATTGTTCAATACATCAACCTTGGAGTATGAGGGATAACCTAACCTATGATGCCACAATATAGTGTAAGAATCTACAGAAAAAACTACAGCTTTAATAACTTCTTCTTTTAACTTTATTATCTTTCAGTATCCAATATGTAGAGGCCAACTACCATCTCACCCTGTCCAATCTTCAATGCCCTGGTAGGATCCTGAAGAGTACATGATTTCCCATTAAAACTAACTTCCAGACCTGTCTTTTTAGTCAGTTGACTGACACTGACAAATTCAAGATAAAATCCGGAATGTTTAAAACATTTTGAAGGATAATCTTATCACTCAGTCTTATTGTCCATACACCTGCAACTTTAACATTCATGCTTGTAGGAAGAGTGAAAGATGAATTTAGCTCATTAAACATATATGTGAAATCCTTTTGATCATGAGAAACATAATGTTAAGCCCCACTGTCTACTATCCATGTCTGAGGTGTTTTAACTTCCCCTGTAGCTGCTAAGAGAGCAATATAACAAATAGTGGATAGAGAGAGAGATACCATTAAGAGAGATTCCTGTTGTGTTGGTAGACGTTGAAGCTTCATTACTACCTTTGGGAGTGGAAGCGATATGTAGCTGAGAACTGAAATAGACAATCATATCTTGTAACTGATCCTTTGACAAATTCCCAATCATGTTCTCTATATTGCCAGTACTCATAATTGTGTTCTTTACTTCTCCAACATCATCCATCTTCACTGAAGCCACTACAAGTTTAGTAATGTTAACCTTGTTCTTATGCTTGAAACCAGAGGATATCCATGGATTTTGTAGCATTTGTCAATGGTATGTCCAATATACCCACAGTGACTGCAGATGACTTTGTTCTGGCTGGGATTGTTTTGATAAGCATGACTAGCAGCATTCACTGAATACTTCTCGAGAGGATTAGCAGTGATATGAAAAGCTGAGGCACATGATGACCCCATACCTCTTTGATTATAATCCTGGTCCAAGAGATTATAAACTTCTGCTCATTCGGGAATAGTCTTCTTCATTATGATCCTGCTTCCAATAGAGGAGTAAGATTCATTCAATCAAGCTAAAAATTTAATGATCTTACTATGTTCTGCCTTGGTATCCATAGCCTTACAACACACGCAATTATGACTAGATGCAATTCTACTAAGTTGTATGTGTTGCATAATGGCTATTCACTTCCTACTAAGTTATCCGGTTATATGGGTTATTTATATACTTGTGGGTTATATTTGCTAACGATTTTAGATGATAAGCATGTTCATGTAGTAACTAGAATAGAGATCAATCCTGGTCGAGCGTGGTATGATTCTAGTCAGACACAAGAAGACCATGATCCGCCACAGAACAACCGGGATATGGGCCACACATGGACATATACGGGTGAACGAGCACCACTATGGAGAAGGAGAGTCCACGCCTTGAACAAGGAACTCGAAGGAACCGAGAGATACATGTAGCCTCGGAAAGTAAACAAAGTACATGGGCATTATAAGAAAAAGGAGGGTAATGGCCAAGGATGAACCGATGGTAAGGATGATATTGGACCGTTAGGGTTTTAACTAACCTTGTAAACAGATCCATGGGAAATTATTAGGGCTAAGATTGTGCCTAGCGGTTAGAAATTTTTGAACCAACACTCGACCCGGCTGGGTTGGGGTGTCACAAGTGGTATCAAAGCATGTTCTAGGAACAGTTGGGTTATAGGCCAGAATCACCAACCATTGGTTGATGGTCTTGTTTAAAATTCTTCTTTGAATTACTAATCTTTTACTAACCGGTTTAAGATTTTCATAGAAGGAAAAAGATAACTTATGAAGGGTAAACTCCAGAATGGGGTTTGCGGAAAAGTCCAATCGGAGACAAATTAGAGCATAAGCTCATATATGGAATTCAAAGATGAGTTTCATCACTACGATATGAAACGAGGAGAAAATTTCGACGATGAAGAGACTAAAGTCTAGCGTTTCCTTGGAGACTAGGAACTGACGAGAAGGATTCAACCTCTCAGTCCGCACCCTAACTGACGAGAAGGATTCAACCTCTCAGTCCGCACCCTTGAGATAAGGGCCGTGTTAATCGAAAAAGCTGCCTAGGGGAGGTAAAGAAGATTGGCGGACCAAGTCGTACAAAGACAAGAATGGACGTGGGAACGCACCTACGGACAGGAAACAAAAGCTAAAATAAGAAGTAAACCTGAGGCGGGCTAGTAAGACACCAAGTATCACGCCTCGTGCAGAGAGATGCATAGTGGATCGTGTAGAAGAGCTTTGAGACAGTGTGTCCGAAGTGGAAGTGCAACAATGAAGCCGAGACTGTCCACGAGGAAGTCTATGGACTAAGAGAAGTAAAAATAATCTGAGGAAGATGACAGGGAAGTATCATCGTGGGATAAGAAAGAAGATCAAGACAACAACACTTGGAAGAGCAACCAAGGTGTTTTAAGAGGAAGTTAACCCACAAAGGCGACATGAAGGTGTTTTAAGAGGAAGTTAACCCACAAAGGCGACATGGAGGAGAAAGACGTGACGACGAAAATCCTTAAGTCTGGTAATTCGGTGTGAATTACGAACGGACAGTAGAACCCTTACTTAGTCTACACCTTTAGGACGGTAGCTGAGTTGACAAGAAGAATCACCTCGGTCAAAGAAGGCCAGCGAAAGAAATTACGAACAACGGCCTTGAGTTGAAGGTATTCAACCCAGGGCATGAAGAGAATGTGACAAAGCGTGCACCAGTCCTCTGTTGTGAGGCGTGTACGGGGCGTAAAGGAGTGCTATGGAGGCGGGTACCAGTCTTCTGTTGTGAAGCGTACCGATTCGCCAAGTAGCATTACATACCACGGCGGGTACCAGTCTTCTGTTGTGAAGCGTACCAAATCGCCAAGCCAAGGCGGGTACCAGTCTTCTGTTGTGAAGCGTACCAAATCGCCAAGTAGCATTACATACCACGGCGGGCACCGGTCCTCTGTTGTGAGGCGTGCTGGAATGCCAAGGTATACGAACTAACTAAAGACCCAAAGGAATCTGGGCACTACGAGTATTAAAATGTAGCATTCTATGAGAATGTGGATTACAACATATGAAATATATGATAAGTAACCAAAAATCCAGAATGGATTATAGTTGGTAGATTGATCAAGGGTCCCTGATCGGACTAAGATCATGAATACGTGATAACCACCAAACTCGGAGTTAGACCTAAGGTGAAAGACAAGGCCCGAGAAGCAAGGCCAGATTTGATAAACACACCAAGCTACGGGAGACATCAACGAAAGATAAGCCGGAGCAGCCAAACGTGACGATCAGGTTCCAAGAGAGACAGAGGTAACAAATAACCAAGTAACGACTGTAAGTCAACTTCGAAGAAAGATCAAGTCAAAATTTCCTAAGTAATTTACGAACTAACTAAAGACCCAAAGGAATCTGGGCACTACGAGTATTAAAATGTAGCATTCTATGAGAATGTGGATTACAACATATGAAATATATGATAAGTAACCAAAAATCCAGAATGGATTATAGTTGGTAGATTGATCAAGGGTCCCTGATCGGACTAAGATCATGAATACGTGATAACCACCAAACTCGGAGTTAGACCTAAGGTGAAAGACAAGGCCCGAGAAGCAAGGCCAGATTTGATAAACACACCAAGCTACGGGAGACATCAACGAAAGATAAGCCGGAGCAGCCAAACGTGACGATCAGGTTCCAAGAGAGACAGAGGTAACAAATAACCAAGTAACGACTGTAAGTCAACTTCGAAGAAAGATCAAGTCAAAATTTCCTAAGTAAT
>CM071716.1:101519-112043 GCA_036630335.1 Physaria fendleri | reverse complement strand
CTGTCGACAATTTTGAGAGGGGTTGAGGGCGATTTTGGTTGAGATAGGAGAGAAGAAAGAAATCGACAAGTTTCCGATAATTCCGTGTTAGGCAAAGGTGAGTTCAGTACCGTAGCTTATCTTGGATGATTGTATGATGATGTATATGCTTGCTTGATGTGTGATACTGATCAGATTTGATTGTTTCTGTGGGTGCTTGATATTTTTGCATAGATCTATTGCTGGTACGTGTTTCTGTCTTGCTCGTGTATGCTGATTCATATGGTTATCCTGTGTGTATAGCTGTGAGGCGGGTTGATCGCCTCACTCAATATTTATTAAATATTGATTGCATCACNCATGATTGACGTTTATTTGCTAGAAACCGTAACAAGTATTAAGTAATATTGTTTCTGCTGTAGTATTAATTTAGTTAATTAGGAACGGGGTCTCACACCTTTGCATTTGTATCTCTCACTACTTATGGCATTTTGGTTGTTCTGGTTGTTTTTTTTAAAAAGGTTGTTCTGATTATAATCAAGTTAATTTCTCACTAATTGTGAGTATCTACAGCTCCGTCTCAACAGTAATGGTCATATCATTGGCACAAAATATATATTTGATCTTGTTGAAAAGGGGCATGAGCATGGTCACTCATCTCACAAGCATGGTAACATTCTTAACTTTCTCAGTCTTTACCAAGTTTGTACTTTTTCTGACAAACTTCTTTTCCCTTAACTGTCACTTGAATGTATATGTCTTGAATCTTTTGAAAAACATATAGTCATGCACACATTGGTTCTATGTACATGTCAAAACTTGTGAATATGTAAAACCAATAAGATCATGTATATCTTTTTCAAATATGTGGTGTTTGGAGAACTGAATTACACAAATTTTGTGCTTCCAATTAATAGTTACTGGGAACCTTAAAAATTGAAGTGAGGGTTATGGAACAGGTCGAAGAGAATCCCGATGATAAGTGTCATGGTAGCTAATTTTGTTTGGTGTATGAATAGAGACTTAATCATATACACACTTTGTCTTTTGTACATGCTGAAGATGGCAAAGAAGAACACAAGAATGAGAATGAAACCGAAACATTGGAAACTCTTGGCTTTGATCAAGCTGCTGAGAATATGATTAAAAAGGTGAAGAAAGCATTGGCAGACAGAGAAGGATGTCGGGTATTAATTATGGCTCTTGTCAATATGAAAAATGGAGATTTTGTGGTACTTGCTTTTAAGAAAACAATGACTAATCGTTTTGACTGTTTTCCAGGTTTATGGTGTCTTAGATGTACAACAGGTTGTTGGGAACTTCCATATTTCAGTTCACGGGTTGAACATCTACGTTGCTCAGATGGTTGGTATCATTATCTTGCTTAGTTACCCATCTGTGTCTAAGCACTAACAAAGAACATATTTTAAAATCATATTCGTTAAAGCAGTTTGATTAAGTACCATTTGATCACTGACTTACTATTTGATATTTCTTCCTAGCTAATAACTAAACTCTTTACCCTCTGAATAGATATTTGGCGGGTCCAAAAATGTAAACGTGAGCCATATGATTCATGATCTATCCTTTGGGCCGAAATACCCTGGAATTCACAATCCACTTGATGACACCAACTGAATGCTGCATGACACCAGTTGAACATTCAAATACTATATTAAGGTGTTCATCTAATTCGTCACTGTTCTCTCTCTGGTGGCTGTATATGTCTAATAATATCTTTCTGGTAATGCGCAGATTGTTCCTACAGAATATAGGTATCTTTCGAAAGATGTATTATCAAAAAATCAGTACTCTGTAACTGAGTATTATACACCGATGACTGAATTTGATCGGACAAGGCCAGATTAGTTGAGGGAAGTCCATTTCAAGCATGCATCTGATTCTTTTGTGTTCTTGATGACATCTACTTTTCATTTTCAGCTGTTTACTTCTTATATGATCTTTCACCAATCACTGTGACCATCAAGGAAGAACGCCGTAGTTTTCTCCACTTAATCACTCGGCTTTGCGCTGTATTAGGCAGTACCTTTGCTTTGACAGGTTGGTCTCTCATCTTGGTCTTGTCTCAATACTCATCTTTCAAATTCAAAATGTTTGTTTGATACAATTTATGTTAATACAATATATGAAATGCTTAAACAGGAATGTTGGATCGTTGGATGTTCCGCTTGATTGAATCTTTTAACAAGAAAACGAGTACCAGAAGCGTACACTAGTGAAAGAGAGAGAAAAAAATCTTTTAACAAGAAAACGAGTACCAGAAGCGTACACTAGTGAAAGAGAGAGAAAAAAAAAACAGAGGGGGGGGGATCCCAAAACTTGTATCTGCCTTCTGAGACGAAACTCAAAGGGATTTAAGGAGTGATGTTGATAATGATACATGAGCTCCGGAATCCATGGGTATAGGGTTTTTTTTTGTTCCCTCTTATGTTTTTTTTTTTTGGCAGGATCCCTCTTATATATTACACAATATTATCTCTGGTTTACCAGAAGAGATTTTTGTAATTTTGTTGACTTTACATCCTGAAATTTTGATAATTATTATTATTTTATTTTTTTACATAAATGATAAAAAAAAATGTTGAAATTGATATCATTGTCTGTTACTGGAAAACCAGAAATCAATGAAATCCAGGTTTTTCCTTCACATCCAAGAACTCTAATTCCTTACTTAAGAAGCTTGTTTGAAGTGCAGGATACCATACACTCGTCCACAGGTGATTATTAGCAGATACATCATGTCTTTTCACTTTGATTCTTCTTCTCAGACCATCAGTTGGAGAGATCTAATTGAGTATCGGATGTTATTATTATTTTAATAAAATATAAAATAAAAGTAGGTGAGAAAAGTTGGGATCGGATGTTATTTGGGAACATTAATAGACTCATTTACAATGAGTTGTTACACATGTCAGTTTGTAACTGGTTTAAATTTTTTAACAAATATTTGATTTAATTAAATAATTACTTTTTATTAATATATTAATTCTTTTATGTTTAGAAACAGTCTCACGGAATGGCTCAACATTGAGAGATCACCTCCGAATACACGCAATACTAGAGACCTTCACTCCGCCCAATTAAATCCATCATCCTTGATATGGCAAAAACCTCCTTCAGATTGGTTAAAATGTAATTATGATGGCGTTTTTCTCAACAATATTATAATTGGGGCGGGGTGGATTATACGTAATGAAGATGGATTATATATTGATGGTGGATATGCTAAAAGAAAATCTTTACAATAACCACTAGAGAGCGAAATACAATGTCTTCTTCTTGCTATGCAACATTGTTGGAGTAAAGGCCATAGGCGCATCATTTTTGAAGGGGATAATTTGGAAGTACAAAGGTTGATGACCAAGACCAACAGAGGTTCCAACTTCGGATGTCATAACTTTATATGTGAAGTTCGATAGTGGCAAAATAAATTGGAACCAGTTGAATTTCGGTGGACGAAACGACAAGCCAATAAAGAAGCAGATTCTCTAGCGCATTTGGCTATTAGATCGTCCAATTTGTATACCACTTCAATGTTTCCAATTTGTAGCACTACACAACTCTATACTTAATAAATTTTTTTTTTTTTTTTGGTCTACAATAAATTATTATGAGTTGAAAAAAAAATAAAAGAAATAGTCTGATGGAGATGCTCTTAAACTTGGTCTACAATAAATTATTATGAGTTGAAAAAAAAATAAAAGAAATAGTCTGATGGAGATGCTCTTAAACCTTCAGGTCTAAACTAAACCCTCCGCG
Organism: Physaria fendleri; assembly: GCA_036630335.1. Classification (NCBI taxonomy): domain Eukaryota; kingdom Viridiplantae; phylum Streptophyta; class Magnoliopsida; order Brassicales; family Brassicaceae; genus Physaria; species Physaria fendleri. The sequence continues at coordinate 108,284 of CM071716.1, read as the reverse complement.
TTCTAAACTAAACCCTCGGCGTCTCTCTCTAAAACCCTATTTCTCAGCTTTTGAAGTTTCACATATTCATCATCTCCGCAACCTATCAAATCTGATATAAATGATCAGCACATTACTCCGCCGATCTTTCTTTGGTACGTCAAGGTATGCTCGCTCCGCCTCGGTAACTTCCATTAATGCTGTTCTGTTTCACAGCCTTACTCCAGCCGCCGCCACAGTCTCCGATCTAATCGGAAATGTAAATCCTAGCTTCGCTGTCCCTTCGAATTTGAGAGACTTTCATGTTAAATCTTTGCCGTCGGAGTTTAGATCGTCGATTGTTTCTCCTGCGGGGTTCGCGGCTCAAGACTACGCTGCTTCCTATGACATTAGCGATGGTGGGATTGGAGATTCGGAGAGCGTTGGTAACAGCAGTGGTGATGATCGGCTTGCGATATCTGAGCTTGGAATATCTCCGGAGATTGTTAAAGCTTTGAAGGCTAGGGGTATTGAAAACCTCTTTCCTATTCAGGTAACAAGTTCTTCTTCCTCTTCCATTTTGTTTATTGAAGCTCAATTAGAGCTTCAATGTTCTTTACTTAGATTCTGATGTTTTGTTTGAGTGAATAGAAAGCTGTTTTGGAGCCAGCCATGCAAGGTCGAGATATGATTGGTCGGGCAAGGACTGGAACCGGAAAGACACTTGCTTTTGGGATTCCCATTATTGACAAAATCATCAAGTTCAACGCTAAACATGGGTTAGTGTTTACAGTTGTATATAACGATCATTAGAGGTTGAGAGATCTAAATTTTCGTTGGTTCTTACATACCCTTTTGATGTGGCAGACGTGGGAAGAATCCTCAATGCTTGGTTTTGGCGCCTACAAGGGAGCTTGCTCGCCAGGTTGAGAAGGAGTTCAGGGAATCTGCTCCAAGTTTGGATACTATTTGTCTCTATGGAGGTACCCCGATCGGACAGCAAATGAGAGAGCTAAACTATGGTATTGATGTGGCGGTAGGAACTCCAGGTCGTATCATTGATCTTATGAAAAGGGGAGCTTTGAATCTATCAGAAGTTCAGTTTGTGGTTCTGGATGAAGCTGATCAGATGCTTCAACAGTTTGTGGTTCTGGATGAAGCTGATCAGATGCTTCAAGTTGGATTTGCGGAAGATGTCGAAATAATATTGCAAAAGTTGCCAGAGAAACGTCAGAGCATGATGTTTTCTGCAACAATGCCAAGTTGGATCAGATCTCTCACTAAAAAGTACCTGAATAATCCTTTGACAATTGATCTTGTGAGTTGTCTCATACCTGCTTGTGTTTATATCTGAATATTGCTCACAATCCTTGAATTGCACTACAAATTGCAAATATTGATTTTGGCTTTAGCAGAGTACTTAATGAGATAACATTTTTTATGACATGTGCACTTTAGTGTTATCCTATGCCTAACCGTGATGTGTTATTTAGGTTGGAGATTCTGATCAGAAACTTGCAGATGGGATTACAATGTATTCTATCGCTTCAGATTCTTATGGAAGAGCCTCCATTATTGCTCCTCTTGTGACTGTATGTTTTTTCTTTTACTTTTCTTTGAAACCCATTATATGTAACTGCCTTGTGATTCTTCTTTTTTCTTTCCAGTTGCGATTTTGTAATGTCTTTTCATTTACACTTTACAGGAGCACGGGAAAGGAGGAAAATGCATTGTCTTTACCCAAACAAAACGGGATGCGGATCGCCTTGCATATGGATTGGCGAGAAGCTTCAAATGTGAGGCTTTACACGGCGACATATCCCAAGCTCAGAGAGAAAGAACACTTGCGGGTTTCAGGGATGGAAATTTCAACGTTCTTGTTGCAACTGATGTTGCTGCCCGTGGACTTGATGTACCTAATGTTGATTTGGTTAGTCAGAAGTACACTTTTTCTTGCTGTTAACTAGTTCGGTTGCTCATTTATTAACCCATTGTGTGATCTGTGAATAGGTAATTCATTATGAGCTCCCGAATAACACTGAGACGTTTGTTCACCGAACTGGGAGAACAGGTCGTGCTGGAAAGAAAGGAAATGCGATTCTCATCTACAGTCAAGAGCAATCCAGGGCTGTTAAATTGATCGAGAAAGAAGTTGGAAGCAGATTCAATGAGGTTAATATCTTTTTTGTACCCTCTGTGTATAGTTTGTTGATTTGGCTGGAGTCCTTAACAGTTTGGTATCTTATTCAGCTCCCTAGCATTGCTGTGGAACGAGGAAGCGCAAGCATGTTTGAAGGAATAGGTGGTCGGTCTGGTGGGTCCTTTGGAGGAGGTCGTTCAGGTAGTGGTTATGGTAGCAGCAGTGGCCGTCCAGGTGGTGGTGGTGGAAGTTATGGTGGTTATGGTGGCAGTAGTGGGCGTACAGGTGGATCGAGTAGCCGTTACTCTGGTGGTTCTGACCGCTCTTCTGGTTTTGGAAGCTTTGGTTCAAGCGGTTCAGAACGTTCTTTAGGGTTTGGAGGATTTGGTTCAGATCGATCTTCTCAGTCAAGTGGGAGGAGCAGCTTTGGTGGGTTTGGATCAAATGATGGTAAAAGATCTTACTGAGAAGTGTTGGGTGGGTTTTGACCCGAGCTGGCAATGATGGAGTTGACTTAGGCGAAGTCGGTGACTACTGAGTAGAGTTGAGTAGTTGCAACTAACAAGGAGTGAAGCTAAGCTATACATGAATCTGGAGCTCTACTTCTTCCCATATAAACAAACATAAATTATTATCATTATTTCATATCCTATAACATATTTTTATTCTTACCAATTGAGTGAAAATGTTTTTTTTGTTTTGTTTTTTTTTTTTTTTTTTTTNGGCCAATTTTACGTTTGGGTAACAGCAGTCACAAGTTTCAAACTTAAGTCACAGGACACTAAAACTCGGTACTAATTTCTGACTCCTCTGTTTTATATTTTTCTGAGTAAAGTTATATTCTCGTCAGGAAGAAGAAGATGTCTTTTTAATGATCACTAGCATTTCTGCCTCCTGCAGCAGCCACCACCCAACTGGTCTTTATTTTGTAAATACTCAAATGGGAATCTTTCTTTCTAATGGCCATTGACAACAAAAGTTTTCCTTACTCGAATGATTAATTCCAACGGGGAAGTCTCGGTTTGTAGATTATAATAATTCAAATGTTCATCGTCTTATTAGACTGTATTAGTGGTATCAAAGGAAACCATTGTTCCTCAGAAAATGGTACTTGAAAAATAACCTTAGCAGCTCGGAAAGAACTCGATCATGTATGTTACAAAAGATTCTTCACAAGAACTATACGAGTAAGTTTGGTGAAATGATGAAACATATGAAGGTGATGATGGAAAGTACCCAGTTGGTACGAGGTACCCAAGAAATCAGTTCATCTACATCAGAAAACTAGAAACAGTTAGTCAATGGATCTCAAAATAGGTACCCAAGAAATCAGTTCATCTACATCAGAAAACTAGAAACAGTTAGTCAATGGATCTCAAAATTCTTTTTCTGGAATCACTGAGTGTAACAAAATAGGATTTTCCCATATCAATGGCACAGACGTTAAAAAAGTGGATCTTTAAAGTAAAGCAGTTTTTTTTTTTTTTTTTTTAAAAAAGTGGATCTTTAAAGTAAAGCAGTTTTTTTTTTTTTTTTTAATTGAATAACATAGAGGAAGATGTAAAGGTTAAGCCTATCAGATAATTTCCATTATTAAATTAGGAAATATCAATATTGTCTAAGAAAGAATAAGTTAATTTTATTTATTTAAATATTTAAATAGGTTAGTTTTAGAAAAGGAAATTTAATAGAATTAGAAGTATGATAGTTCTATAAATTAGAGTATTTGGAGAGATGTTCCATAAGACAATTAGATTAAGAGATTGACAGGTTTGGTTTTTTGAGTGAATTTTCCAAATCATATATAAAAGAAGATTATTCTATATTTTCTCTCTTGGATTTTCTTCCAATAATTGGTATCAAAGCGATATCAATTCTAACAATTAGTATCAGAACGATTTGTGAAGGGAAAAGCTCAAAGCATGCAGAGAAGGCTACGCTCGTCTCATATCGGTTTCAGGAAGGGACCGAGGAGGAACTCTTTTCGTGTCACAAGAGACAGCAGAGAATTTGTTGGAACACGAGAAGGGTTGTTTCCACAGGACTGCAGAAAAGTTGTTGGAAAACAAGGCGAGTTATTCCACTGACGTGAAGGAACTAGTTCGTGAAAAGATGGAAAGAACGCTTGCTGCAACAGAGCGTGATAAGGGATCCAACCCTATATTAATTCAGTATCCGATGCTCACCAACACCAACTACACTATATGGCCAAGAATCACTCTCACGGACCTTATTTACGAACATGTCATTATGATTTATTTATTTGAATAATTATAGGGTTGACGACCATATTACCCCAGTGTATAATCCCCTATATATTATTTGACAAGCAAAAACGCTTAGGTGTCGTCGCTAGAATCACTCTCACGGACCTTATTTACGAACATGCCATTGTAATTTAATTATTAGAATAATCCTATATATATTATTTGAGAAGCAAAAAAGCTTAGGTGTCGTCGCCATAATCACTCTCACAGACCTTATTTACGAACATGCTGTTATGATTTATTTATTTGAATAATTGTACAATATATCATTCGGGTCGACGACCATATTACCCCTAGAAACTTTCATATCACAGTTATTACACATGAACTTTGAGGGTCATCTAAAACCCACACAGATCTTTTGTTAAAATCGAGTTCCCACACATATCGTATCTTCAAACCAATTTAACACACATATCGTATCTTAAATCCGAGATTCCACAACTTTCATATCACAGTTATTACACATGAACTTTGAGGGTCATCTAAAACCCACACAGATCTTTTGTTAAAATCGAGTTCCCACACATATCGTATCTTCAAACCAATTTAACACACATATCGTATCTTAAATCCGAGATTCCACACAGATAAAAAACGTTATGTGTGGAATCTTGGATTTAAGATACGATCTGTGTGGTAATTCGGTTGCAAAATATGATCTGTGTGGGAACTCGGTTTTAAGATACGATCTGTATGAGTTTTTCACGAACCTCAAAGTTTGTGTGTAGAAATTGTGATATGAAAGTTTCTCGGTGTAATATGATTATGTAAGGCATGTTAGATTAATTTAAACTAATTCAAAAGATGAATAATTTTAAATTTTATAAAAATATTTTTTATAATAATTAAAACCGCACATGGTGCGGGAAATCATCTAGTAATAAGTTTATTTCCAGTGGTAATCACATTTAATAATCTCAAAAACGAAATCTACCTCAAAATCGTACTTCTCAAATACTATATAGATATCAAATCATATTTTCCATAAGATTTCTAACCATTTTAGGGCTGACTTTATATTTTACTTCTATAATACTTCGTTTTTTCCTTCAATTTTTTTTTTTTTTTATCACTTTACTATGCCATATAGAGTTAAGTACATTCCTTCAATTTTTTTTTTTTTTTATCACTTTACTATGCCATATAGAGTTAAGTACATAAATTTTACTCACTTTATACAATTAACCATAAGTATCACGTTTTCAATTCAATTGAAACGATGATTTCCAAATTATATTCTTAGGGCTGACTTTATATTTCACCAGGTACTATGTCCTTAACAAATATTCACCTTGTATTTCTTCGGTACACTACCTAAATAAATTTTCAGCCTATTTTAACCCCCAAATTTTCTAAATCACTTCAATTTCAACTCTAATCTTGATGACAATTAGATATGAATCTAAAACAATATATTTTCTAAAAACGTTATCGATCCATACCGCAAAAATGGCTACTAATCATTATCGATTTTTGTCAGATTATTGGTTCATTGGGGTTGAAATTGAATTGATTTAGAAAATTTGGGGGCTAAAATAAGTTGAAATTTTATTTGGGTAGTGTAGCGAAGAAATCAAGAGTTCAAGATGAATCTGTTCTTCTGGACATAGCATGGGATATACAAAGTAGCGGTGTCTCATAACCGTACTATTATGTTACCTTTAATAAGTAATTTACTTGACCATTTTATTTTGCGTAACTCGTTACTTTATTTTTAAGATATTCCATTGCTTGAAAAATGTATATTTTTGGTATGACTTTCCGTTATTTAACTTTTAAACTATTAACTTTGCGTTCTTTGGCCCAAAAAAAAAAATCCGTTATTTAACTTTTAAACTATTAACTTTGCGTTCTTTGGCCCAAAAAAAAAAAGAAAAAATGACCAAAAAAAAACGAAAAAAAAAATCCTAGTTATAAAGTTTCCATTCTTTTTTATATTAATAAATTCTTTGTTAGCCTAATTACATATGCACAATTAAATCATCCTTTCTATTTGTCATGTACTCGAAAGTCACTGAATAGAAACAAAACTAAACATTCTTTTTCTTTGTTGACCAAAAAAAAAAAAAAAAAAAAAAAAAAAAACATTCTTTTTCTTTTTGAGATAATAAATGAATAAAAGAAATAATAACTGAAATATACTTCATTTAATATTTGATTGTGATGCAAATGGATCAAATTCAACTACCAATGAAACTGTACGAACACTGTAGAAGAAAACAACAAAATAATGAAAAGAAAAAACATTAACCTTATTTAGCAAAAAAGTTGATATTCCAAGAAAAAGAGTTATCTGGAGAACACAAAGTAACATTGAAATCCGAAAAACAAATAAGCGAAATTCAGGGAAATCAATTTTTTTTTTTTTGGTCAATCAAGGGAAATCAAATTAATTAT
>CM071716.1:81132-91656 GCA_036630335.1 Physaria fendleri | reverse complement strand
CTGTCGACAATTTTGAGAGGGGTTGAGGGCGATTTTGGTTGAGATAGGAGAGAAGAAAGAAATCGACAAGTTTCCGATAATTCCGTGTTAGGCAAAGGTGAGTTCAGTACCGTAGCTTATCTTGGATGATTGTATGATGATGTATATGCTTGCTTGATGTGTGATACTGATCAGATTTGATTGTTTCTGTGGGTGCTTGATATTTTTGCATAGATCTATTGCTGGTACGTGTTTCTGTCTTGCTCGTGTATGCTGATTCATATGGTTATCCTGTGTGTATAGCTGTGAGGCGGGTTGATCGCCTCACTCAATATTTATTAAATATTGATTGCATCACNCATGATTGACGTTTATTTGCTAGAAACCGTAACAAGTATTAAGTAATATTGTTTCTGCTGTAGTATTAATTTAGTTAATTAGGAACGGGGTCTCACACCTTTGCATTTGTATCTCTCACTACTTATGGCATTTTGGTTGTTCTGGTTGTTTTTTTTAAAAAGGTTGTTCTGATTATAATCAAGTTAATTTCTCACTAATTGTGAGTATCTACAGCTCCGTCTCAACAGTAATGGTCATATCATTGGCACAAAATATATATTTGATCTTGTTGAAAAGGGGCATGAGCATGGTCACTCATCTCACAAGCATGGTAACATTCTTAACTTTCTCAGTCTTTACCAAGTTTGTACTTTTTCTGACAAACTTCTTTTCCCTTAACTGTCACTTGAATGTATATGTCTTGAATCTTTTGAAAAACATATAGTCATGCACACATTGGTTCTATGTACATGTCAAAACTTGTGAATATGTAAAACCAATAAGATCATGTATATCTTTTTCAAATATGTGGTGTTTGGAGAACTGAATTACACAAATTTTGTGCTTCCAATTAATAGTTACTGGGAACCTTAAAAATTGAAGTGAGGGTTATGGAACAGGTCGAAGAGAATCCCGATGATAAGTGTCATGGTAGCTAATTTTGTTTGGTGTATGAATAGAGACTTAATCATATACACACTTTGTCTTTTGTACATGCTGAAGATGGCAAAGAAGAACACAAGAATGAGAATGAAACCGAAACATTGGAAACTCTTGGCTTTGATCAAGCTGCTGAGAATATGATTAAAAAGGTGAAGAAAGCATTGGCAGACAGAGAAGGATGTCGGGTATTAATTATGGCTCTTGTCAATATGAAAAATGGAGATTTTGTGGTACTTGCTTTTAAGAAAACAATGACTAATCGTTTTGACTGTTTTCCAGGTTTATGGTGTCTTAGATGTACAACAGGTTGTTGGGAACTTCCATATTTCAGTTCACGGGTTGAACATCTACGTTGCTCAGATGGTTGGTATCATTATCTTGCTTAGTTACCCATCTGTGTCTAAGCACTAACAAAGAACATATTTTAAAATCATATTCGTTAAAGCAGTTTGATTAAGTACCATTTGATCACTGACTTACTATTTGATATTTCTTCCTAGCTAATAACTAAACTCTTTACCCTCTGAATAGATATTTGGCGGGTCCAAAAATGTAAACGTGAGCCATATGATTCATGATCTATCCTTTGGGCCGAAATACCCTGGAATTCACAATCCACTTGATGACACCAACTGAATGCTGCATGACACCAGTTGAACATTCAAATACTATATTAAGGTGTTCATCTAATTCGTCACTGTTCTCTCTCTGGTGGCTGTATATGTCTAATAATATCTTTCTGGTAATGCGCAGATTGTTCCTACAGAATATAGGTATCTTTCGAAAGATGTATTATCAAAAAATCAGTACTCTGTAACTGAGTATTATACACCGATGACTGAATTTGATCGGACAAGGCCAGATTAGTTGAGGGAAGTCCATTTCAAGCATGCATCTGATTCTTTTGTGTTCTTGATGACATCTACTTTTCATTTTCAGCTGTTTACTTCTTATATGATCTTTCACCAATCACTGTGACCATCAAGGAAGAACGCCGTAGTTTTCTCCACTTAATCACTCGGCTTTGCGCTGTATTAGGCAGTACCTTTGCTTTGACAGGTTGGTCTCTCATCTTGGTCTTGTCTCAATACTCATCTTTCAAATTCAAAATGTTTGTTTGATACAATTTATGTTAATACAATATATGAAATGCTTAAACAGGAATGTTGGATCGTTGGATGTTCCGCTTGATTGAATCTTTTAACAAGAAAACGAGTACCAGAAGCGTACACTAGTGAAAGAGAGAGAAAAAAATCTTTTAACAAGAAAACGAGTACCAGAAGCGTACACTAGTGAAAGAGAGAGAAAAAAAAAACAGAGGGGGGGGGATCCCAAAACTTGTATCTGCCTTCTGAGACGAAACTCAAAGGGATTTAAGGAGTGATGTTGATAATGATACATGAGCTCCGGAATCCATGGGTATAGGGTTTTTTTTTGTTCCCTCTTATGTTTTTTTTTTTTGGCAGGATCCCTCTTATATATTACACAATATTATCTCTGGTTTACCAGAAGAGATTTTTGTAATTTTGTTGACTTTACATCCTGAAATTTTGATAATTATTATTATTTTATTTTTTTACATAAATGATAAAAAAAAATGTTGAAATTGATATCATTGTCTGTTACTGGAAAACCAGAAATCAATGAAATCCAGGTTTTTCCTTCACATCCAAGAACTCTAATTCCTTACTTAAGAAGCTTGTTTGAAGTGCAGGATACCATACACTCGTCCACAGGTGATTATTAGCAGATACATCATGTCTTTTCACTTTGATTCTTCTTCTCAGACCATCAGTTGGAGAGATCTAATTGAGTATCGGATGTTATTATTATTTTAATAAAATATAAAATAAAAGTAGGTGAGAAAAGTTGGGATCGGATGTTATTTGGGAACATTAATAGACTCATTTACAATGAGTTGTTACACATGTCAGTTTGTAACTGGTTTAAATTTTTTAACAAATATTTGATTTAATTAAATAATTACTTTTTATTAATATATTAATTCTTTTATGTTTAGAAACAGTCTCACGGAATGGCTCAACATTGAGAGATCACCTCCGAATACACGCAATACTAGAGACCTTCACTCCGCCCAATTAAATCCATCATCCTTGATATGGCAAAAACCTCCTTCAGATTGGTTAAAATGTAATTATGATGGCGTTTTTCTCAACAATATTATAATTGGGGCGGGGTGGATTATACGTAATGAAGATGGATTATATATTGATGGTGGATATGCTAAAAGAAAATCTTTACAATAACCACTAGAGAGCGAAATACAATGTCTTCTTCTTGCTATGCAACATTGTTGGAGTAAAGGCCATAGGCGCATCATTTTTGAAGGGGATAATTTGGAAGTACAAAGGTTGATGACCAAGACCAACAGAGGTTCCAACTTCGGATGTCATAACTTTATATGTGAAGTTCGATAGTGGCAAAATAAATTGGAACCAGTTGAATTTCGGTGGACGAAACGACAAGCCAATAAAGAAGCAGATTCTCTAGCGCATTTGGCTATTAGATCGTCCAATTTGTATACCACTTCAATGTTTCCAATTTGTAGCACTACACAACTCTATACTTAATAAATTTTTTTTTTTTTTTTGGTCTACAATAAATTATTATGAGTTGAAAAAAAAATAAAAGAAATAGTCTGATGGAGATGCTCTTAAACTTGGTCTACAATAAATTATTATGAGTTGAAAAAAAAATAAAAGAAATAGTCTGATGGAGATGCTCTTAAACCTTCAGGTCTAAACTAAACCCTCCGCGTTCTAAACTAAACCCTCGGCGTCTCTCTCTAAAACCCTATTTCTCAGCTTTTGAAGTTTCACATATTCATCATCTCCGCAACCTATCAAATCTGATATAAATGATCAGCACATTACTCCGCCGATCTTTCTTTGGTACGTCAAGGTATGCTCGCTCCGCCTCGGTAACTTCCATTAATGCTGTTCTGTTTCACAGCCTTACTCCAGCCGCCGCCACAGTCTCCGATCTAATCGGAAATGTAAATCCTAGCTTCGCTGTCCCTTCGAATTTGAGAGACTTTCATGTTAAATCTTTGCCGTCGGAGTTTAGATCGTCGATTGTTTCTCCTGCGGGGTTCGCGGCTCAAGACTACGCTGCTTCCTATGACATTAGCGATGGTGGGATTGGAGATTCGGAGAGCGTTGGTAACAGCAGTGGTGATGATCGGCTTGCGATATCTGAGCTTGGAATATCTCCGGAGATTGTTAAAGCTTTGAAGGCTAGGGGTATTGAAAACCTCTTTCCTATTCAGGTAACAAGTTCTTCTTCCTCTTCCATTTTGTTTATTGAAGCTCAATTAGAGCTTCAATGTTCTTTACTTAGATTCTGATGTTTTGTTTGAGTGAATAGAAAGCTGTTTTGGAGCCAGCCATGCAAGGTCGAGATATGATTGGTCGGGCAAGGACTGGAACCGGAAAGACACTTGCTTTTGGGATTCCCATTATTGACAAAATCATCAAGTTCAACGCTAAACATGGGTTAGTGTTTACAGTTGTATATAACGATCATTAGAGGTTGAGAGATCTAAATTTTCGTTGGTTCTTACATACCCTTTTGATGTGGCAGACGTGGGAAGAATCCTCAATGCTTGGTTTTGGCGCCTACAAGGGAGCTTGCTCGCCAGGTTGAGAAGGAGTTCAGGGAATCTGCTCCAAGTTTGGATACTATTTGTCTCTATGGAGGTACCCCGATCGGACAGCAAATGAGAGAGCTAAACTATGGTATTGATGTGGCGGTAGGAACTCCAGGTCGTATCATTGATCTTATGAAAAGGGGAGCTTTGAATCTATCAGAAGTTCAGTTTGTGGTTCTGGATGAAGCTGATCAGATGCTTCAACAGTTTGTGGTTCTGGATGAAGCTGATCAGATGCTTCAAGTTGGATTTGCGGAAGATGTCGAAATAATATTGCAAAAGTTGCCAGAGAAACGTCAGAGCATGATGTTTTCTGCAACAATGCCAAGTTGGATCAGATCTCTCACTAAAAAGTACCTGAATAATCCTTTGACAATTGATCTTGTGAGTTGTCTCATACCTGCTTGTGTTTATATCTGAATATTGCTCACAATCCTTGAATTGCACTACAAATTGCAAATATTGATTTTGGCTTTAGCAGAGTACTTAATGAGATAACATTTTTTATGACATGTGCACTTTAGTGTTATCCTATGCCTAACCGTGATGTGTTATTTAGGTTGGAGATTCTGATCAGAAACTTGCAGATGGGATTACAATGTATTCTATCGCTTCAGATTCTTATGGAAGAGCCTCCATTATTGCTCCTCTTGTGACTGTATGTTTTTTCTTTTACTTTTCTTTGAAACCCATTATATGTAACTGCCTTGTGATTCTTCTTTTTTCTTTCCAGTTGCGATTTTGTAATGTCTTTTCATTTACACTTTACAGGAGCACGGGAAAGGAGGAAAATGCATTGTCTTTACCCAAACAAAACGGGATGCGGATCGCCTTGCATATGGATTGGCGAGAAGCTTCAAATGTGAGGCTTTACACGGCGACATATCCCAAGCTCAGAGAGAAAGAACACTTGCGGGTTTCAGGGATGGAAATTTCAACGTTCTTGTTGCAACTGATGTTGCTGCCCGTGGACTTGATGTACCTAATGTTGATTTGGTTAGTCAGAAGTACACTTTTTCTTGCTGTTAACTAGTTCGGTTGCTCATTTATTAACCCATTGTGTGATCTGTGAATAGGTAATTCATTATGAGCTCCCGAATAACACTGAGACGTTTGTTCACCGAACTGGGAGAACAGGTCGTGCTGGAAAGAAAGGAAATGCGATTCTCATCTACAGTCAAGAGCAATCCAGGGCTGTTAAATTGATCGAGAAAGAAGTTGGAAGCAGATTCAATGAGGTTAATATCTTTTTTGTACCCTCTGTGTATAGTTTGTTGATTTGGCTGGAGTCCTTAACAGTTTGGTATCTTATTCAGCTCCCTAGCATTGCTGTGGAACGAGGAAGCGCAAGCATGTTTGAAGGAATAGGTGGTCGGTCTGGTGGGTCCTTTGGAGGAGGTCGTTCAGGTAGTGGTTATGGTAGCAGCAGTGGCCGTCCAGGTGGTGGTGGTGGAAGTTATGGTGGTTATGGTGGCAGTAGTGGGCGTACAGGTGGATCGAGTAGCCGTTACTCTGGTGGTTCTGACCGCTCTTCTGGTTTTGGAAGCTTTGGTTCAAGCGGTTCAGAACGTTCTTTAGGGTTTGGAGGATTTGGTTCAGATCGATCTTCTCAGTCAAGTGGGAGGAGCAGCTTTGGTGGGTTTGGATCAAATGATGGTAAAAGATCTTACTGAGAAGTGTTGGGTGGGTTTTGACCCGAGCTGGCAATGATGGAGTTGACTTAGGCGAAGTCGGTGACTACTGAGTAGAGTTGAGTAGTTGCAACTAACAAGGAGTGAAGCTAAGCTATACATGAATCTGGAGCTCTACTTCTTCCCATATAAACAAACATAAATTATTATCATTATTTCATATCCTATAACATATTTTTATTCTTACCAATTGAGTGAAAATGTTTTTTTTGTTTTGTTTTTTTTTTTTTTTTTTTTNGGCCAATTTTACGTTTGGGTAACAGCAGTCACAAGTTTCAAACTTAAGTCACAGGACACTAAAACTCGGTACTAATTTCTGACTCCTCTGTTTTATATTTTTCTGAGTAAAGTTATATTCTCGTCAGGAAGAAGAAGATGTCTTTTTAATGATCACTAGCATTTCTGCCTCCTGCAGCAGCCACCACCCAACTGGTCTTTATTTTGTAAATACTCAAATGGGAATCTTTCTTTCTAATGGCCATTGACAACAAAAGTTTTCCTTACTCGAATGATTAATTCCAACGGGGAAGTCTCGGTTTGTAGATTATAATAATTCAAATGTTCATCGTCTTATTAGACTGTATTAGTGGTATCAAAGGAAACCATTGTTCCTCAGAAAATGGTACTTGAAAAATAACCTTAGCAGCTCGGAAAGAACTCGATCATGTATGTTACAAAAGATTCTTCACAAGAACTATACGAGTAAGTTTGGTGAAATGATGAAACATATGAAGGTGATGATGGAAAGTACCCAGTTGGTACGAGGTACCCAAGAAATCAGTTCATCTACATCAGAAAACTAGAAACAGTTAGTCAATGGATCTCAAAATAGGTACCCAAGAAATCAGTTCATCTACATCAGAAAACTAGAAACAGTTAGTCAATGGATCTCAAAATTCTTTTTCTGGAATCACTGAGTGTAACAAAATAGGATTTTCCCATATCAATGGCACAGACGTTAAAAAAGTGGATCTTTAAAGTAAAGCAGTTTTTTTTTTTTTTTTTTTAAAAAAGTGGATCTTTAAAGTAAAGCAGTTTTTTTTTTTTTTTTTAATTGAATAACATAGAGGAAGATGTAAAGGTTAAGCCTATCAGATAATTTCCATTATTAAATTAGGAAATATCAATATTGTCTAAGAAAGAATAAGTTAATTTTATTTATTTAAATATTTAAATAGGTTAGTTTTAGAAAAGGAAATTTAATAGAATTAGAAGTATGATAGTTCTATAAATTAGAGTATTTGGAGAGATGTTCCATAAGACAATTAGATTAAGAGATTGACAGGTTTGGTTTTTTGAGTGAATTTTCCAAATCATATATAAAAGAAGATTATTCTATATTTTCTCTCTTGGATTTTCTTCCAATAATTGGTATCAAAGCGATATCAATTCTAACAATTAGTATCAGAACGATTTGTGAAGGGAAAAGCTCAAAGCATGCAGAGAAGGCTACGCTCGTCTCATATCGGTTTCAGGAAGGGACCGAGGAGGAACTCTTTTCGTGTCACAAGAGACAGCAGAGAATTTGTTGGAACACGAGAAGGGTTGTTTCCACAGGACTGCAGAAAAGTTGTTGGAAAACAAGGCGAGTTATTCCACTGACGTGAAGGAACTAGTTCGTGAAAAGATGGAAAGAACGCTTGCTGCAACAGAGCGTGATAAGGGATCCAACCCTATATTAATTCAGTATCCGATGCTCACCAACACCAACTACACTATATGGCCAAGAATCACTCTCACGGACCTTATTTACGAACATGTCATTATGATTTATTTATTTGAATAATTATAGGGTTGACGACCATATTACCCCAGTGTATAATCCCCTATATATTATTTGACAAGCAAAAACGCTTAGGTGTCGTCGCTAGAATCACTCTCACGGACCTTATTTACGAACATGCCATTGTAATTTAATTATTAGAATAATCCTATATATATTATTTGAGAAGCAAAAAAGCTTAGGTGTCGTCGCCATAATCACTCTCACAGACCTTATTTACGAACATGCTGTTATGATTTATTTATTTGAATAATTGTACAATATATCATTCGGGTCGACGACCATATTACCCCTAGAAACTTTCATATCACAGTTATTACACATGAACTTTGAGGGTCATCTAAAACCCACACAGATCTTTTGTTAAAATCGAGTTCCCACACATATCGTATCTTCAAACCAATTTAACACACATATCGTATCTTAAATCCGAGATTCCACAACTTTCATATCACAGTTATTACACATGAACTTTGAGGGTCATCTAAAACCCACACAGATCTTTTGTTAAAATCGAGTTCCCACACATATCGTATCTTCAAACCAATTTAACACACATATCGTATCTTAAATCCGAGATTCCACACAGATAAAAAACGTTATGTGTGGAATCTTGGATTTAAGATACGATCTGTGTGGTAATTCGGTTGCAAAATATGATCTGTGTGGGAACTCGGTTTTAAGATACGATCTGTATGAGTTTTTCACGAACCTCAAAGTTTGTGTGTAGAAATTGTGATATGAAAGTTTCTCGGTGTAATATGATTATGTAAGGCATGTTAGATTAATTTAAACTAATTCAAAAGATGAATAATTTTAAATTTTATAAAAATATTTTTTATAATAATTAAAACCGCACATGGTGCGGGAAATCATCTAGTAATAAGTTTATTTCCAGTGGTAATCACATTTAATAATCTCAAAAACGAAATCTACCTCAAAATCGTACTTCTCAAATACTATATAGATATCAAATCATATTTTCCATAAGATTTCTAACCATTTTAGGGCTGACTTTATATTTTACTTCTATAATACTTCGTTTTTTCCTTCAATTTTTTTTTTTTTTTATCACTTTACTATGCCATATAGAGTTAAGTACATTCCTTCAATTTTTTTTTTTTTTTATCACTTTACTATGCCATATAGAGTTAAGTACATAAATTTTACTCACTTTATACAATTAACCATAAGTATCACGTTTTCAATTCAATTGAAACGATGATTTCCAAATTATATTCTTAGGGCTGACTTTATATTTCACCAGGTACTATGTCCTTAACAAATATTCACCTTGTATTTCTTCGGTACACTACCTAAATAAATTTTCAGCCTATTTTAACCCCCAAATTTTCTAAATCACTTCAATTTCAACTCTAATCTTGATGACAATTAGATATGAATCTAAAACAATATATTTTCTAAAAACGTTATCGATCCATACCGCAAAAATGGCTACTAATCATTATCGATTTTTGTCAGATTATTGGTTCATTGGGGTTGAAATTGAATTGATTTAGAAAATTTGGGGGCTAAAATAAGTTGAAATTTTATTTGGGTAGTGTAGCGAAGAAATCAAGAGTTCAAGATGAATCTGTTCTTCTGGACATAGCATGGGATATACAAAGTAGCGGTGTCTCATAACCGTACTATTATGTTACCTTTAATAAGTAATTTACTTGACCATTTTATTTTGCGTAACTCGTTACTTTATTTTTAAGATATTCCATTGCTTGAAAAATGTATATTTTTGGTATGACTTTCCGTTATTTAACTTTTAAACTATTAACTTTGCGTTCTTTGGCCCAAAAAAAAAAATCCGTTATTTAACTTTTAAACTATTAACTTTGCGTTCTTTGGCCCAAAAAAAAAAAGAAAAAATGACCAAAAAAAAACGAAAAAAAAAATCCTAGTTATAAAGTTTCCATTCTTTTTTATATTAATAAATTCTTTGTTAGCCTAATTACATATGCACAATTAAATCATCCTTTCTATTTGTCATGTACTCGAAAGTCACTGAATAGAAACAAAACTAAACATTCTTTTTCTTTGTTGACCAAAAAAAAAAAAAAAAAAAAAAAAAAAAACATTCTTTTTCTTTTTGAGATAATAAATGAATAAAAGAAATAATAACTGAAATATACTTCATTTAATATTTGATTGTGATGCAAATGGATCAAATTCAACTACCAATGAAACTGTACGAACACTGTAGAAGAAAACAACAAAATAATGAAAAGAAAAAACATTAACCTTATTT
Source organism: Physaria fendleri (assembly GCA_036630335.1). NCBI lineage: Eukaryota > Viridiplantae > Streptophyta > Magnoliopsida > Brassicales > Brassicaceae > Physaria > Physaria fendleri. The sequence goes on along the minus strand of CM071716.1, from coordinate 81,271 downwards.
AGCAAAAAAGTTGATATTCCAAGAAAAAGAGTTATCTGGAGAACACAAAGTAACATTGAAATCCGAAAAACAAATAAGCGAAATTCAGGGAAATCAATTTTTTTTTTTTTGGTCAATCAAGGGAAATCAAATTAATTAT
>CM071716.1:60638-71162 GCA_036630335.1 Physaria fendleri | reverse complement strand
CTGTCGACAATTTTGAGAGGGGTTGAGGGCGATTTTGGTTGAGATAGGAGAGAAGAAAGAAATCGACAAGTTTCCGATAATTCCGTGTTAGGCAAAGGTGAGTTCAGTACCGTAGCTTATCTTGGATGATTGTATGATGATGTATATGCTTGCTTGATGTGTGATACTGATCAGATTTGATTGTTTCTGTGGGTGCTTGATATTTTTGCATAGATCTATTGCTGGTACGTGTTTCTGTCTTGCTCGTGTATGCTGATTCATATGGTTATCCTGTGTGTATAGCTGTGAGGCGGGTTGATCGCCTCACTCAATATTTATTAAATATTGATTGCATCACNCATGATTGACGTTTATTTGCTAGAAACCGTAACAAGTATTAAGTAATATTGTTTCTGCTGTAGTATTAATTTAGTTAATTAGGAACGGGGTCTCACACCTTTGCATTTGTATCTCTCACTACTTATGGCATTTTGGTTGTTCTGGTTGTTTTTTTTAAAAAGGTTGTTCTGATTATAATCAAGTTAATTTCTCACTAATTGTGAGTATCTACAGCTCCGTCTCAACAGTAATGGTCATATCATTGGCACAAAATATATATTTGATCTTGTTGAAAAGGGGCATGAGCATGGTCACTCATCTCACAAGCATGGTAACATTCTTAACTTTCTCAGTCTTTACCAAGTTTGTACTTTTTCTGACAAACTTCTTTTCCCTTAACTGTCACTTGAATGTATATGTCTTGAATCTTTTGAAAAACATATAGTCATGCACACATTGGTTCTATGTACATGTCAAAACTTGTGAATATGTAAAACCAATAAGATCATGTATATCTTTTTCAAATATGTGGTGTTTGGAGAACTGAATTACACAAATTTTGTGCTTCCAATTAATAGTTACTGGGAACCTTAAAAATTGAAGTGAGGGTTATGGAACAGGTCGAAGAGAATCCCGATGATAAGTGTCATGGTAGCTAATTTTGTTTGGTGTATGAATAGAGACTTAATCATATACACACTTTGTCTTTTGTACATGCTGAAGATGGCAAAGAAGAACACAAGAATGAGAATGAAACCGAAACATTGGAAACTCTTGGCTTTGATCAAGCTGCTGAGAATATGATTAAAAAGGTGAAGAAAGCATTGGCAGACAGAGAAGGATGTCGGGTATTAATTATGGCTCTTGTCAATATGAAAAATGGAGATTTTGTGGTACTTGCTTTTAAGAAAACAATGACTAATCGTTTTGACTGTTTTCCAGGTTTATGGTGTCTTAGATGTACAACAGGTTGTTGGGAACTTCCATATTTCAGTTCACGGGTTGAACATCTACGTTGCTCAGATGGTTGGTATCATTATCTTGCTTAGTTACCCATCTGTGTCTAAGCACTAACAAAGAACATATTTTAAAATCATATTCGTTAAAGCAGTTTGATTAAGTACCATTTGATCACTGACTTACTATTTGATATTTCTTCCTAGCTAATAACTAAACTCTTTACCCTCTGAATAGATATTTGGCGGGTCCAAAAATGTAAACGTGAGCCATATGATTCATGATCTATCCTTTGGGCCGAAATACCCTGGAATTCACAATCCACTTGATGACACCAACTGAATGCTGCATGACACCAGTTGAACATTCAAATACTATATTAAGGTGTTCATCTAATTCGTCACTGTTCTCTCTCTGGTGGCTGTATATGTCTAATAATATCTTTCTGGTAATGCGCAGATTGTTCCTACAGAATATAGGTATCTTTCGAAAGATGTATTATCAAAAAATCAGTACTCTGTAACTGAGTATTATACACCGATGACTGAATTTGATCGGACAAGGCCAGATTAGTTGAGGGAAGTCCATTTCAAGCATGCATCTGATTCTTTTGTGTTCTTGATGACATCTACTTTTCATTTTCAGCTGTTTACTTCTTATATGATCTTTCACCAATCACTGTGACCATCAAGGAAGAACGCCGTAGTTTTCTCCACTTAATCACTCGGCTTTGCGCTGTATTAGGCAGTACCTTTGCTTTGACAGGTTGGTCTCTCATCTTGGTCTTGTCTCAATACTCATCTTTCAAATTCAAAATGTTTGTTTGATACAATTTATGTTAATACAATATATGAAATGCTTAAACAGGAATGTTGGATCGTTGGATGTTCCGCTTGATTGAATCTTTTAACAAGAAAACGAGTACCAGAAGCGTACACTAGTGAAAGAGAGAGAAAAAAATCTTTTAACAAGAAAACGAGTACCAGAAGCGTACACTAGTGAAAGAGAGAGAAAAAAAAAACAGAGGGGGGGGGATCCCAAAACTTGTATCTGCCTTCTGAGACGAAACTCAAAGGGATTTAAGGAGTGATGTTGATAATGATACATGAGCTCCGGAATCCATGGGTATAGGGTTTTTTTTTGTTCCCTCTTATGTTTTTTTTTTTTGGCAGGATCCCTCTTATATATTACACAATATTATCTCTGGTTTACCAGAAGAGATTTTTGTAATTTTGTTGACTTTACATCCTGAAATTTTGATAATTATTATTATTTTATTTTTTTACATAAATGATAAAAAAAAATGTTGAAATTGATATCATTGTCTGTTACTGGAAAACCAGAAATCAATGAAATCCAGGTTTTTCCTTCACATCCAAGAACTCTAATTCCTTACTTAAGAAGCTTGTTTGAAGTGCAGGATACCATACACTCGTCCACAGGTGATTATTAGCAGATACATCATGTCTTTTCACTTTGATTCTTCTTCTCAGACCATCAGTTGGAGAGATCTAATTGAGTATCGGATGTTATTATTATTTTAATAAAATATAAAATAAAAGTAGGTGAGAAAAGTTGGGATCGGATGTTATTTGGGAACATTAATAGACTCATTTACAATGAGTTGTTACACATGTCAGTTTGTAACTGGTTTAAATTTTTTAACAAATATTTGATTTAATTAAATAATTACTTTTTATTAATATATTAATTCTTTTATGTTTAGAAACAGTCTCACGGAATGGCTCAACATTGAGAGATCACCTCCGAATACACGCAATACTAGAGACCTTCACTCCGCCCAATTAAATCCATCATCCTTGATATGGCAAAAACCTCCTTCAGATTGGTTAAAATGTAATTATGATGGCGTTTTTCTCAACAATATTATAATTGGGGCGGGGTGGATTATACGTAATGAAGATGGATTATATATTGATGGTGGATATGCTAAAAGAAAATCTTTACAATAACCACTAGAGAGCGAAATACAATGTCTTCTTCTTGCTATGCAACATTGTTGGAGTAAAGGCCATAGGCGCATCATTTTTGAAGGGGATAATTTGGAAGTACAAAGGTTGATGACCAAGACCAACAGAGGTTCCAACTTCGGATGTCATAACTTTATATGTGAAGTTCGATAGTGGCAAAATAAATTGGAACCAGTTGAATTTCGGTGGACGAAACGACAAGCCAATAAAGAAGCAGATTCTCTAGCGCATTTGGCTATTAGATCGTCCAATTTGTATACCACTTCAATGTTTCCAATTTGTAGCACTACACAACTCTATACTTAATAAATTTTTTTTTTTTTTTTGGTCTACAATAAATTATTATGAGTTGAAAAAAAAATAAAAGAAATAGTCTGATGGAGATGCTCTTAAACTTGGTCTACAATAAATTATTATGAGTTGAAAAAAAAATAAAAGAAATAGTCTGATGGAGATGCTCTTAAACCTTCAGGTCTAAACTAAACCCTCCGCGTTCTAAACTAAACCCTCGGCGTCTCTCTCTAAAACCCTATTTCTCAGCTTTTGAAGTTTCACATATTCATCATCTCCGCAACCTATCAAATCTGATATAAATGATCAGCACATTACTCCGCCGATCTTTCTTTGGTACGTCAAGGTATGCTCGCTCCGCCTCGGTAACTTCCATTAATGCTGTTCTGTTTCACAGCCTTACTCCAGCCGCCGCCACAGTCTCCGATCTAATCGGAAATGTAAATCCTAGCTTCGCTGTCCCTTCGAATTTGAGAGACTTTCATGTTAAATCTTTGCCGTCGGAGTTTAGATCGTCGATTGTTTCTCCTGCGGGGTTCGCGGCTCAAGACTACGCTGCTTCCTATGACATTAGCGATGGTGGGATTGGAGATTCGGAGAGCGTTGGTAACAGCAGTGGTGATGATCGGCTTGCGATATCTGAGCTTGGAATATCTCCGGAGATTGTTAAAGCTTTGAAGGCTAGGGGTATTGAAAACCTCTTTCCTATTCAGGTAACAAGTTCTTCTTCCTCTTCCATTTTGTTTATTGAAGCTCAATTAGAGCTTCAATGTTCTTTACTTAGATTCTGATGTTTTGTTTGAGTGAATAGAAAGCTGTTTTGGAGCCAGCCATGCAAGGTCGAGATATGATTGGTCGGGCAAGGACTGGAACCGGAAAGACACTTGCTTTTGGGATTCCCATTATTGACAAAATCATCAAGTTCAACGCTAAACATGGGTTAGTGTTTACAGTTGTATATAACGATCATTAGAGGTTGAGAGATCTAAATTTTCGTTGGTTCTTACATACCCTTTTGATGTGGCAGACGTGGGAAGAATCCTCAATGCTTGGTTTTGGCGCCTACAAGGGAGCTTGCTCGCCAGGTTGAGAAGGAGTTCAGGGAATCTGCTCCAAGTTTGGATACTATTTGTCTCTATGGAGGTACCCCGATCGGACAGCAAATGAGAGAGCTAAACTATGGTATTGATGTGGCGGTAGGAACTCCAGGTCGTATCATTGATCTTATGAAAAGGGGAGCTTTGAATCTATCAGAAGTTCAGTTTGTGGTTCTGGATGAAGCTGATCAGATGCTTCAACAGTTTGTGGTTCTGGATGAAGCTGATCAGATGCTTCAAGTTGGATTTGCGGAAGATGTCGAAATAATATTGCAAAAGTTGCCAGAGAAACGTCAGAGCATGATGTTTTCTGCAACAATGCCAAGTTGGATCAGATCTCTCACTAAAAAGTACCTGAATAATCCTTTGACAATTGATCTTGTGAGTTGTCTCATACCTGCTTGTGTTTATATCTGAATATTGCTCACAATCCTTGAATTGCACTACAAATTGCAAATATTGATTTTGGCTTTAGCAGAGTACTTAATGAGATAACATTTTTTATGACATGTGCACTTTAGTGTTATCCTATGCCTAACCGTGATGTGTTATTTAGGTTGGAGATTCTGATCAGAAACTTGCAGATGGGATTACAATGTATTCTATCGCTTCAGATTCTTATGGAAGAGCCTCCATTATTGCTCCTCTTGTGACTGTATGTTTTTTCTTTTACTTTTCTTTGAAACCCATTATATGTAACTGCCTTGTGATTCTTCTTTTTTCTTTCCAGTTGCGATTTTGTAATGTCTTTTCATTTACACTTTACAGGAGCACGGGAAAGGAGGAAAATGCATTGTCTTTACCCAAACAAAACGGGATGCGGATCGCCTTGCATATGGATTGGCGAGAAGCTTCAAATGTGAGGCTTTACACGGCGACATATCCCAAGCTCAGAGAGAAAGAACACTTGCGGGTTTCAGGGATGGAAATTTCAACGTTCTTGTTGCAACTGATGTTGCTGCCCGTGGACTTGATGTACCTAATGTTGATTTGGTTAGTCAGAAGTACACTTTTTCTTGCTGTTAACTAGTTCGGTTGCTCATTTATTAACCCATTGTGTGATCTGTGAATAGGTAATTCATTATGAGCTCCCGAATAACACTGAGACGTTTGTTCACCGAACTGGGAGAACAGGTCGTGCTGGAAAGAAAGGAAATGCGATTCTCATCTACAGTCAAGAGCAATCCAGGGCTGTTAAATTGATCGAGAAAGAAGTTGGAAGCAGATTCAATGAGGTTAATATCTTTTTTGTACCCTCTGTGTATAGTTTGTTGATTTGGCTGGAGTCCTTAACAGTTTGGTATCTTATTCAGCTCCCTAGCATTGCTGTGGAACGAGGAAGCGCAAGCATGTTTGAAGGAATAGGTGGTCGGTCTGGTGGGTCCTTTGGAGGAGGTCGTTCAGGTAGTGGTTATGGTAGCAGCAGTGGCCGTCCAGGTGGTGGTGGTGGAAGTTATGGTGGTTATGGTGGCAGTAGTGGGCGTACAGGTGGATCGAGTAGCCGTTACTCTGGTGGTTCTGACCGCTCTTCTGGTTTTGGAAGCTTTGGTTCAAGCGGTTCAGAACGTTCTTTAGGGTTTGGAGGATTTGGTTCAGATCGATCTTCTCAGTCAAGTGGGAGGAGCAGCTTTGGTGGGTTTGGATCAAATGATGGTAAAAGATCTTACTGAGAAGTGTTGGGTGGGTTTTGACCCGAGCTGGCAATGATGGAGTTGACTTAGGCGAAGTCGGTGACTACTGAGTAGAGTTGAGTAGTTGCAACTAACAAGGAGTGAAGCTAAGCTATACATGAATCTGGAGCTCTACTTCTTCCCATATAAACAAACATAAATTATTATCATTATTTCATATCCTATAACATATTTTTATTCTTACCAATTGAGTGAAAATGTTTTTTTTGTTTTGTTTTTTTTTTTTTTTTTTTTNGGCCAATTTTACGTTTGGGTAACAGCAGTCACAAGTTTCAAACTTAAGTCACAGGACACTAAAACTCGGTACTAATTTCTGACTCCTCTGTTTTATATTTTTCTGAGTAAAGTTATATTCTCGTCAGGAAGAAGAAGATGTCTTTTTAATGATCACTAGCATTTCTGCCTCCTGCAGCAGCCACCACCCAACTGGTCTTTATTTTGTAAATACTCAAATGGGAATCTTTCTTTCTAATGGCCATTGACAACAAAAGTTTTCCTTACTCGAATGATTAATTCCAACGGGGAAGTCTCGGTTTGTAGATTATAATAATTCAAATGTTCATCGTCTTATTAGACTGTATTAGTGGTATCAAAGGAAACCATTGTTCCTCAGAAAATGGTACTTGAAAAATAACCTTAGCAGCTCGGAAAGAACTCGATCATGTATGTTACAAAAGATTCTTCACAAGAACTATACGAGTAAGTTTGGTGAAATGATGAAACATATGAAGGTGATGATGGAAAGTACCCAGTTGGTACGAGGTACCCAAGAAATCAGTTCATCTACATCAGAAAACTAGAAACAGTTAGTCAATGGATCTCAAAATAGGTACCCAAGAAATCAGTTCATCTACATCAGAAAACTAGAAACAGTTAGTCAATGGATCTCAAAATTCTTTTTCTGGAATCACTGAGTGTAACAAAATAGGATTTTCCCATATCAATGGCACAGACGTTAAAAAAGTGGATCTTTAAAGTAAAGCAGTTTTTTTTTTTTTTTTTTTAAAAAAGTGGATCTTTAAAGTAAAGCAGTTTTTTTTTTTTTTTTTAATTGAATAACATAGAGGAAGATGTAAAGGTTAAGCCTATCAGATAATTTCCATTATTAAATTAGGAAATATCAATATTGTCTAAGAAAGAATAAGTTAATTTTATTTATTTAAATATTTAAATAGGTTAGTTTTAGAAAAGGAAATTTAATAGAATTAGAAGTATGATAGTTCTATAAATTAGAGTATTTGGAGAGATGTTCCATAAGACAATTAGATTAAGAGATTGACAGGTTTGGTTTTTTGAGTGAATTTTCCAAATCATATATAAAAGAAGATTATTCTATATTTTCTCTCTTGGATTTTCTTCCAATAATTGGTATCAAAGCGATATCAATTCTAACAATTAGTATCAGAACGATTTGTGAAGGGAAAAGCTCAAAGCATGCAGAGAAGGCTACGCTCGTCTCATATCGGTTTCAGGAAGGGACCGAGGAGGAACTCTTTTCGTGTCACAAGAGACAGCAGAGAATTTGTTGGAACACGAGAAGGGTTGTTTCCACAGGACTGCAGAAAAGTTGTTGGAAAACAAGGCGAGTTATTCCACTGACGTGAAGGAACTAGTTCGTGAAAAGATGGAAAGAACGCTTGCTGCAACAGAGCGTGATAAGGGATCCAACCCTATATTAATTCAGTATCCGATGCTCACCAACACCAACTACACTATATGGCCAAGAATCACTCTCACGGACCTTATTTACGAACATGTCATTATGATTTATTTATTTGAATAATTATAGGGTTGACGACCATATTACCCCAGTGTATAATCCCCTATATATTATTTGACAAGCAAAAACGCTTAGGTGTCGTCGCTAGAATCACTCTCACGGACCTTATTTACGAACATGCCATTGTAATTTAATTATTAGAATAATCCTATATATATTATTTGAGAAGCAAAAAAGCTTAGGTGTCGTCGCCATAATCACTCTCACAGACCTTATTTACGAACATGCTGTTATGATTTATTTATTTGAATAATTGTACAATATATCATTCGGGTCGACGACCATATTACCCCTAGAAACTTTCATATCACAGTTATTACACATGAACTTTGAGGGTCATCTAAAACCCACACAGATCTTTTGTTAAAATCGAGTTCCCACACATATCGTATCTTCAAACCAATTTAACACACATATCGTATCTTAAATCCGAGATTCCACAACTTTCATATCACAGTTATTACACATGAACTTTGAGGGTCATCTAAAACCCACACAGATCTTTTGTTAAAATCGAGTTCCCACACATATCGTATCTTCAAACCAATTTAACACACATATCGTATCTTAAATCCGAGATTCCACACAGATAAAAAACGTTATGTGTGGAATCTTGGATTTAAGATACGATCTGTGTGGTAATTCGGTTGCAAAATATGATCTGTGTGGGAACTCGGTTTTAAGATACGATCTGTATGAGTTTTTCACGAACCTCAAAGTTTGTGTGTAGAAATTGTGATATGAAAGTTTCTCGGTGTAATATGATTATGTAAGGCATGTTAGATTAATTTAAACTAATTCAAAAGATGAATAATTTTAAATTTTATAAAAATATTTTTTATAATAATTAAAACCGCACATGGTGCGGGAAATCATCTAGTAATAAGTTTATTTCCAGTGGTAATCACATTTAATAATCTCAAAAACGAAATCTACCTCAAAATCGTACTTCTCAAATACTATATAGATATCAAATCATATTTTCCATAAGATTTCTAACCATTTTAGGGCTGACTTTATATTTTACTTCTATAATACTTCGTTTTTTCCTTCAATTTTTTTTTTTTTTTATCACTTTACTATGCCATATAGAGTTAAGTACATTCCTTCAATTTTTTTTTTTTTTTATCACTTTACTATGCCATATAGAGTTAAGTACATAAATTTTACTCACTTTATACAATTAACCATAAGTATCACGTTTTCAATTCAATTGAAACGATGATTTCCAAATTATATTCTTAGGGCTGACTTTATATTTCACCAGGTACTATGTCCTTAACAAATATTCACCTTGTATTTCTTCGGTACACTACCTAAATAAATTTTCAGCCTATTTTAACCCCCAAATTTTCTAAATCACTTCAATTTCAACTCTAATCTTGATGACAATTAGATATGAATCTAAAACAATATATTTTCTAAAAACGTTATCGATCCATACCGCAAAAATGGCTACTAATCATTATCGATTTTTGTCAGATTATTGGTTCATTGGGGTTGAAATTGAATTGATTTAGAAAATTTGGGGGCTAAAATAAGTTGAAATTTTATTTGGGTAGTGTAGCGAAGAAATCAAGAGTTCAAGATGAATCTGTTCTTCTGGACATAGCATGGGATATACAAAGTAGCGGTGTCTCATAACCGTACTATTATGTTACCTTTAATAAGTAATTTACTTGACCATTTTATTTTGCGTAACTCGTTACTTTATTTTTAAGATATTCCATTGCTTGAAAAATGTATATTTTTGGTATGACTTTCCGTTATTTAACTTTTAAACTATTAACTTTGCGTTCTTTGGCCCAAAAAAAAAAATCCGTTATTTAACTTTTAAACTATTAACTTTGCGTTCTTTGGCCCAAAAAAAAAAAGAAAAAATGACCAAAAAAAAACGAAAAAAAAAATCCTAGTTATAAAGTTTCCATTCTTTTTTATATTAATAAATTCTTTGTTAGCCTAATTACATATGCACAATTAAATCATCCTTTCTATTTGTCATGTACTCGAAAGTCACTGAATAGAAACAAAACTAAACATTCTTTTTCTTTGTTGACCAAAAAAAAAAAAAAAAAAAAAAAAAAAAACATTCTTTTTCTTTTTGAGATAATAAATGAATAAAAGAAATAATAACTGAAATATACTTCATTTAATATTTGATTGTGATGCAAATGGATCAAATTCAACTACCAATGAAACTGTACGAACACTGTAGAAGAAAACAACAAAATAATGAAAAGAAAAAACATTAACCTTATTTAGCAAAAAAGTTGATATTCCAAGAAAAAGAGTTATCTGGAGAACACAAAGTAACATTGAAATCCGAAAAACAAATAAGCGAAATTCAGGGAAATCAATTTTTTTTTTTTTGGTCAATCAAGGGAAATCAAATTAATTAT